>CADCXT010004080.1:0-325949 GCA_902806775.1 Microtus agrestis | reverse complement strand
CTCAGAAATCAACATGGCCTCAGGTGACAACCCTGAACTCTGACGTTGACTCTGTTTTCGAAGTTCTCAAAAGGTACAGACATCAATACAGTCCCTGGGTATGGCAGGGCCATGGACTCAGACTTGGCCCTCAGCCACAGCCCTGGTCCAGATGATACCATGGCCCCTGCAGCAGCATGGGCCAGGGATGGGCAGGATCAGCTCTGTAGCTCTCATGCTCTCAAGGCTGGCTCACCTGTGCTCCTGACAACTGGGCCAGCTGAGCGTGCTGCCCAGGTCGGGTACAGGGCTCACTGCTGTGTGCTGCATGGTGAGGGACCATGACTGAGGCTCCCCAGCAGATACAAGGAGGATTAATTAAGGATGGGGCTTTAAGTCAGTACAGAATTTTAAGAAGAGAAAAAAAAAAGATTTTTTTGTGTGTGTACTAACCTATAGGATCATGGGAAGAATCTGTGCAATTAGTAATAGAACGTTTTTTAAAGGCAGTGCGGTCCCTGGGCTGTAGAGTTCATTGTGGGAACAGGATGTAGAGATCTCTCGAGGTTTCTTCCTGCTGATATGGGGCAGGGTTGGGGGTCTTGTCTTTCCACTGGAACACAGTGGAAACCTGAGAAGATCAGGCTGTTTCAGGCTCTTTGAGACAGGCAGGCAGTTTTGGGCCATCTGTGTCTGGAGAACATGTAATAGATCCTCCTGGAATGAGAGGGCTGGCACAGAGGAGCTGCCAAGACAGCTGCAGTGGCCAGAGGAAGAGAAGTAAGGAACACTTCTAAAATGATTATAAATCTGGTGGAATAAGTAGATGTTAACGGCAGAACATGAAGTTAAGGAATCCTAAAGAGGAAACTTTTTCTCTTGGGTGCACACTTGGAATTTTGAAGTGCAAGGTTTTGGCAGATGAGAGAAGGGCATTCCAGGTCAGGGAGAGAGGGACAGTCCTCCCCCTTCTCCCCAAAGAAATAAGCAGGGGCGAAGACAAACTGTAGACAAGTAATACATATTTGAGTTCGTTTTCCCTGTGATGATGTGGTGGATAGAGACTGATCTCTGCAAGCTCATAAGACCCTTATAAGCATAAGGGTCTTATGAGCTCATAAAAACTCTTAAGAGGCAGATATGTCATAGTAGAAGTTTGGAAACCTAAAAATAATTTTGATTAAAAGCAGTAATATCCCCTTCCTTGTTTAGAAGGCTGTATGTATATAAATTAAAGAGCTATCCCCATCATAATCAGAATTTATTTATTTATTTTTTAGTTTTTCCAGACAGGGTTCTATGTAACTTTGGAACCTGTCCTGAAACTAGCTCTGTAGACCAGGCTGGCCCTGAACTCACAAAGATCTGCCTGCCACTGCCTCCCGAGTGCTGAGATTAAAGGTGTGTGCCACTACTGCTCGGCTAAAATCAAGAGAATTTTAACATTTTATATTTTAAAAATAATTAAAAGGAATATGAAATACTAAGCTTGTGACTAGACAGTATATCTAGCCTTGGTTTTATAGGGGCAATGATCATAGATGTTGAATTTAGGTTTTGAGATTATTTTTGGAAAGGAGTAATTTGAAGAATTGACTCTGTCTTTTTAGTCGATTAAGGAAGGCACTTGACTCCAAAGTATACATAATTAAAATTGAGCCTTAGCAGAAACTAGAACACGGCATAGTTTTGCTTATATGAGAGGTTTAAACATTTTAAATGGTGGGGATCTAAGTAAGGAATTATTTATACCAATATGTTTATAAATTGTTTTAAATATATAAGAGAATATATTCAAATAATCTTTGAATATATTGGAATAAAATTTAAATATTTGTCAATAATCTGTATTTTGAATTCTTAATAGCTTATAACATAAGTAAATTTGTAGTAAATTGTATAGTTTATAGTTAGTAAATTATCTTTAATAGTTTATTATTTATCTGAATTTATTATATATGTATATATATATTGTATATTGTGTAAATATATATTATATATGCACATATAAAATAATAATACAATAATTAAATAAGTCATCCAAACAATTATTTAGATAATTAATTATTAGCATTAGACTGTATTTCTTGTTTTGTTTTGTTTTTCGAGACAGAGTTTCTCTGTAGCTTTGGTGCCTGTCCCGGGACTAGCTCTTGTAGACCAGGCTGGCCTTGAACTCCCAGAGATCCGCCTGCCTCTGCCTCTGCCTGCCTCTGCCTCCGCCTGCCTCTGCCTCCCAAGTGCTGGGATTAAAGGCGTGCGCCACCACCGCCTGGCTTCTAGACTGTATTTCTTAATTATCTTTAAAGTTTATAATTTAAGTAAAGTTATTGTTTATAGTTTATAAGTCTTACAGGCTTGAAACTTTGCTTTATCACTGCTAAATTTAGCCTAATAAATTATAATGAAGTCATTTTAACATGGAGACAAAGGCTCTAAACCAGAAGTACAATATATAAGGAGATTTTTTTAATCAGAAATACAATATACAAGGAAATTGGTAATGATGAATCCTTTATAATGTATCATGAGTCAAATCAGACATAGAAAGATCAAAACAGTTGTTTTGGGGTGAAGAAGAAGGCAAAGTGTATTTTAAAATGTTATGGGGATAACAGCGGATATGTAAATTCAGGTATTTATTAAGGAGACACAAGCTGAAGAAAGAGCGAAGAAATTTTTTGGAATAAGATAAAAAGCAGTAGCAGCTGCCTTTTAAGGCTGGCGTGCTGGGAGGCCAAGGAAGTGCAGGTAAAAGTATCAGGCTACTGAGATCTAAGCCAGCCAGGCCTGCCAGTGAAAGGAGCCAGGAGCTGGAGTGTGGCAGAGACACAGCCACGCGGGAGAGTGTAGGCGATTAGACACAGAGAGTAGGCTTTATGAAGTAATGGTTCTGCAGTCCACTGGGACGTTTCCAAGTAAACCAAGAAGCCCTGTAGAATTTTTACAAATCACGGAGAAAATATCCTGTCTCCAGGATTTGGATGGGCTAACCGGAAGTTCCTGTACGTGGCCACGGTTTTTTTTTTTTTTTTTTTTGTAAACAAACCAGGAACGGGGATAGCCTCATCCGTAAAGAGTGAAAGGCAGATTTTTAGTGTAGGAAGATAGGAAGAAAAGCTGTAGGAATCGTTTATGAAATGTTGGGAAGTCATCATTTGAGTATTTTTTTTAATATTTTTCAGGGTTTTTTATTTATTCATTTATTTATTTATTATGTATACAATATTCTGTCTGTGTGTATGTCTGCAGGCCAGAAGAGGGCGCCAGACCTCTTTACAGATGGTTGTGAGCCACCATGTGGTTGCTGGGAATTGAACTCAGGACCTTTGGAAGAGCAGGCAATGCTCTTAACCACTGAGCCATCTCTCCAGCCCCACATCATTTGAGTTTTTAAAGCAGCTGAAATAGTCTGTTCTCACAACCCAATGTTGTCATCCTGTCAGGGAAACTTGCTCTGTTATTTAAAGGAGGAGCTCCAGGGCTCCAGGGCTCCAGACTGCAGGGCAGTTCCAAGTTTAAAAAGCGCAAGTTTAACCGTTTAGCTTCCAGTGAGTTGTAGTAAAGAAAGCCGATCTGGACGGGCAGGGATCTGAACTGCCAGCCGGTAAGACAGAGGGAGACCTTGGCAGATGTTATTAACCCTTGTTTACATTCTCAGGCAGTCTTGTTGAAGGGTTAGTTAGAAGTAACAACTCCAATTAGGATAGGAAAGAGAGCACTGAAAGAGGGTTGATGGGAAAAGATTGTTCGTCTTTAACAAAGCATTAGTTCCTTTGAACCAGTAACAGTCCACTGGTGAGGACTCTTTAAAGAGCTGTCAATTCGGAAGTGTCTCTGGGACACTTCCAGAAGGGTCCTTTGGGGTGTCCTCGGCCGGGGTTGGGGGGCAGGCGGTTAGGGAATTTTATCTTTGCTCACTGCCTACAAGATCCCAGCACCTCGGGTTTTGCAGCAACCTTCTTGGTGAGATCTTACTATAGCTGATTGATTAAGGAGACCTCAAATATGTTCCCCCAGGAAAAGCTGTCTCTGTCAGGGCGGTTTCCAAAAATTATCTTCCTGATAATCCTGTTCAGACGCCAAAATATCAAGGTTTATGTAGGGTGCCAACCCACTAAACCTCTCAGGATCCAAAAGTAACACTATTGCAAGTGAAAGCTAGCTTTGAGAGGTCTGAGGGTAAAAAATCAGCTCATATACATCTTTTCATCATGTCTCTTTATTTTTCCAACATTCTCCCCAATGCTCTCTCTCGATGTTCTCAATGTTCTCTCGATGATCTCTCGGTCCCACAAGGGACAGTTTATACACACAGACAGGCACAATTGGCAATTCCACAGGCAGTAATAATGGTACCAAGGTGCCTTTCACAGAACCACGAAAACTAATAATTCTGACAAAGCAGGTGCCAGTTAGCTTACTACTGTCTCAGAGGGGACCTGGGAGATACCAGGAGGGTTGATTAAGGATGGGGCTTTACGTGATTAACACAGGGGCATAAATTTTATCACTAGGGTCCACATTTCACAGCAGGGGAAGTATGTGGACAGTAGGGCAGAATCATGGTTTGACATCTACAGAACCAGAAACTGTTCTATGGAAAGTCTTTCCAGTGAGCAGTCATACAGATGTTGACAAGAAGACCAAGCTTTCGTTAGTGTCTGGCCAAAATGGAAGCTCTCCCCTGTCATTATATACCACAGATTCAGTCATGATGCATGCCACCACGAGAACACGGCAGACATATCAGCTTATGGGCATCTTCAGTTCAATATTTAAGATCATGCACCGCACCAAAAATTTTGAGTTCTTTCGAATCTTGTTGTTGTTCATATTTTATTTTTTTAAAAAAATATTGATTTATTTATTATGTATACAATATTCTGTCTGTGTGTATGCCTGCTGGCCAGAAGAGGGCACCAGACCTCATTACAGATGGGACCACCATGTTTCGAAACCAGGACCTTGGAAGACAGGCAACCAACCCGAGCCACCCCAGCCCTGTTGTTCATATTTTAAAGAAAACATAGCATCTCCAAATTTTGTCATAAATTATAATAGTTAAATGTATTATTGATTTAATCACTAAAGGATGGGGCTTTAAATCAGTACACAATTTTAAGAAGAACAAAATGGGGAGGGTTTGTACTAACTACATTTCATAGTGTGACTGGTTAAGCTAGAAGGTTATCATTGATAACCATAGAGATAAAGGGAAGAAAAACTGCAGTGTTGTGTATTCACTGAGTACTTCTATTCCTGCAGCAACTGAACACAGCATTTGTGGTAGCCATGGTAACCAGCACAACTTCTACTCAGTTCCTGTCTTTTGAGGTTCTTACATGGTCTATTTGCAAGGCTCCTCTCCTTATTGGATAATTGTGGGGTGCTAACTTTATGTAGATGAAAACAAAGGTTTCTTTGACTGAGTGAAGCTCTCACTCCAGGGCCCCACAGTTTGGGAAAAGATCATCCAGTTACCAGTACAGAAAGAAGTAATACCCAATAATCAATATACTGCTGGGGTTATCTGGGATGAATCCCACTGTGGAAAGAGAGTGCTGTGACTTCACAAGAGTTCTACAGAACGACAACATCAAAAGACAGGTTCTGAAAGCCTTCAAATTAGGTGTTAGTCTAGAGACTAACTGTGCTCTCACTGTTGACACCGCAGCAGGGAAGAGGTCAAAGATAGAATCCATACAAGAGAAATTTGTGTGCTTGGGTTGCATGTCTCAGCATATTTCCAGGTACATTCATTTGCTTGTAAATTTCATTTCCGTTTTCTTCATTGCTGAGGGGAAAACATTGTGTTTGTGTGCCACATCTCCATCATGTGGACATCAGCTGCTGGAGATCCAGGCTGATTCCTTTTCTGGCTATTGGAACTGGAGCAGCAATGATGACTGCGCACATATCTGTTGTACTGTATGGACTCTTCGTTACATGCGGAGAAATGGATAGCTTGATGAAATAGTATTTTCACTTTTCTCTCTGTGAGGCAATCTCACATTGATTCGCTTGTTAATTTCTGCAGTTTACACTCCCACAAACAGTGAGTCAGCATTCACTTTTACATGCATCCTTGATAGGGTTTGAAGTCTTCAGGCTGCCACTGTAATCTTTTACCTTCTTACCTATAGCCTAACCTTGTGGACATCTATTTTATTGTTGTTATTAAGTAATCAAACAAACCTTTAAAATTTATTTTTATTATTGGGACACTTACCTTTAAGTGATTATATTCATCATATCTAGTGCTTACATCCCCAGTACACCTAGTTCTTAATTTTTTTAAATTTATTTTCCACTGAGTTCAGTAAGTGCTGTCCACATGTTTGTGAACAGATTCTAGAACACTGTCGACATACTAGTGGCCATATCCCTGAAGTAAATAACTTGGCTTTCCCCAAGACCATCAACTGCCAAAGCCTTTCTAGCTAGCTGTGTCCTTCTTGAGGACCAACCCCGTTCTGCCTAGTAATTTTACTGACATAATCTAATGAGTTTGGGGGATTTTAGAATTTGATACAAATATTTTAGAAAATTTTTGTAAAATTGAGCTCCTTCTTGATGATAGTATTCTTTCCCCTTGTGTCCTTGTCCCTGGACTTTCCATAAAATGTTGTTAATATTTAGCATAGACAATTATTTTTAAAAAATATTTATTTATTTACTTATTATGTATACAGTGTTCTGTCTGTGTGTATGCCTACAGGCCAGAAGAGGGCTCGAGACCTCATTACAGATGGTTGTGAGCCACCATGTGGTTGCTGGGAATTGAACTCAGGACCTTTGGAAGAGCAGGTAATGCTCTTAACCGCTGAGTGAGCCATCTCTCCAGCCCAGCATAGACAGTTATTAATTTTTTAACTGATATACTATTTAGTCAATAAGAAATCAGTTGTTTGCAATGAAATAAAATTAGTTACACTGTAAAGTATTAAAATAATGTTTCTAAGAAAAGTATTAACCTATAACATTAAAAAGT
Organism: Microtus agrestis; assembly: GCA_902806775.1. Lineage (NCBI taxonomy): Eukaryota > Metazoa > Chordata > Mammalia > Rodentia > Cricetidae > Microtus > Microtus agrestis. The sequence goes on along the minus strand of CADCXT010004080.1, from coordinate 318,976 downwards.
AATACTGATAACCAATCTATCCATGTCCTCCTCTTAAATAACTGGTTTTCCCAAGTTCTGATCTTGTCCAATAAAACGAAAGTAAAAAAGTGGTTTTAATCTCAAGCTGGTGGTGTCCATCCAGCCTCCTTACAGGTTTACCAGTTATCAGATTAATCCCTAAGTCTCTCTCTCCCTCCAAACCTCTCCTCACCATGTGATCACTCCCATTCCCATGCCTGCTTGCCTTCAGTCCTCATGCAAAATATGTTCTGTTTGTTTTTCCCAGGAAGAAACATTCATCCCCTTAGAGACACCCTTGTTACTGAGCCTTTCTGGTTCTGGGTTATAGCATGATTATTCTTCACTTAACAGCTGATATCCACTTACAGGTGGATACGTGCCATGTTTGTCTTTCTGGGTCATGGTTGTCTCAGGATGATTTTTTTTTCTATTTTGATACATTTGCTTGCAAATTTCATGATGTCATTGTTCTTAACAGCTTAGTAGTACTCAATTTGTAAATGTACCACATTTTGTTTTTTCATTCTTTTCTTGAGGGACTTATAGGTTGTTTGTAGTTTCTAGGTATTACGAATAAACCCACTGTGTACATAGGAGAGCAAGTGCCTTTCTGATAGGATGAACCATCCTTTAGGTATATGCCCAGGAGAGGTATAGCTGGGTGTTAAGGTAGATCGATTTCCAGTTTTCTGAGGAACTTCTATATTGATGTCCATAGTGGTTGTACAGGTTTACACACCTGTGAGCAACGAAGAAATGTTTCGCTTACACTGTAGCCAGCATGAGCTGTCAATTCTTTTATTGATCTTAGCCATTCTAACAGGTGTAAGATGGAATCTCAGAATTGTTTTGATTTGTATTTCCCTGAAGGCTAATGTTCTTGAACATAACTTTAAGTATTTCTCAACAATTTGTGATTGCTTTATTGAGAATGTTCTGTTTATATCTGTACCTCATTTAGATTATTTTGTTGGATGATGTCTTGTTTCTTAAGTTCTTATTTGTTTTAGATATTAGACTTCTATCAGATGTGGAGTTGAAGAAAATATTTTCCTCTTCTGTAAGCTGCTGTTTTGTCCTATTGATGGTGTCCTTTTCTTATAGAAGCTTTTTAGCTTCACACGGTCTCATTTATTATCTATCTTAGTGCTTGTGCTACCAGGATTTTGTTCAGGAAGTTATTTCCTGTATCAGAGTGTTCAAGGCTATTCCCCATTTTCTCTTCTGTCAGGTTCAGTGCATCTGGCTTTATATTATGGTCTTTAGTGAACTGGATTTGAGTTTCATGCACAGTAATAGATAAGATCTATTTGCATTCTTCTATATGCAGACATCCAGTTATACCAGTACCACTCATTGAAGATGCTTTCTTTTTTTCTATGTCTTTCTAGCTTATTTATCAAAAATTAGGTGTTCATAGGTTGTGGATTTATATTTAGGTCTTTGATTTGATTCCATTGATCTATGTGTCTGTTTTTTTGCCAATACCATGTGTTTTTTTAATTTCTTTTGCTCTGTAGTAGTGCTTGAAATCAGGGATGGCGATACCTCAGGAAGTTACTTCCTTTATTGTACAGGATTGTTTTAGCTATTCTAGTTTTTTGTTTGTTTGTTTGTTTTTCCATATGAAGCTGAATATAGTTCTTTCAAGCAGTATAAATAATTGTGTTGGAATTTTGAGGGGGATTGTGTTGAATCTGTAGATTGCTTTTGGTAGGATGGCCACTTCTACAATGTTGATCCTACCTATGCATGAGCATGAGAGATCTATCTTCTTATATCTTCTCCAGTTTTCCTTCAAAGACTTGCTGTCATGCACATTTTTCACTTGCTCATTTAGAGCTACCCAAAGATATTTTATATTATTTGGGACTATTTTGAAAGTTGTTGTTTCCCCAATTTCGCTCTCAGTTTCTTTGTTATTTGTATTGATTATTTTGAGTTAATCTGTGTCCAGCCACTTGGCTGAAGGTGTTTATCAGCTGTAGGAGTTCCCTGGTGGAAATTTTAGTGTCACTTGCATATACTATCATATCATCTTAGAATAGCAAACTTGGATTTCTTCCTTTTCAAAGGAAGAAATTACTTCAATTACTATAATGAGTAGATATGGAAAGAAAATTTTTTTATGTTTAGTATTTTGAATAGTATGTGATGTCTTAGGGTGTTTATTGCTGTGAAGAGAGAATGAAAAACTTTGTCTTGTTCCTGCTTTTAGTGTAATTGCTTTGAGTTTCTCACCATTTAAGTTGATGTTGGCTGTAGGGTTGCTCTAAGTAGTCTTTATTGTGTTGATGCATTCCTTATAGTCCTGCTTTCTCCAACACTTTTTTTAAATTTATTTATTTATTAAAGATTTCTGCCTCCTCTCCGCCACCGCCTCCCATTTCCCTCCTCCTCACCCGATCAAGTCCCCCTCCCTCATCAGCCCGAAGAGCAATCAGGATTCCCTGACCTGTGGGAAGTCCAAGGACCACCAACCTCCATCCAGGTCTAGTAAGATGATTATCCAAACTGCCTAGGCTCCCACAAAGCCAGTACGTGCAGTAGGATCAATTGTTCTTGAGTTCTCAGCAGTCCTCATTGTCCACTATGTCCGGTTTTATCCCATGCTTTTTCAGACCCAGTCCAGCTGGCCTTGGTGAGTTCCTGATAGAACATCCCCATTGTCTCAGTGTGTGGGTGCACCCCTCACAATCCTGAGTTCCTTGCTCATGCTCTCTCTCCTTCTGCTCCTGATTTGGACCTTGAGATTTCAGTCCGGTGCTCCAATGTGGGTCTCTGTCTCCTTTCATCGCCTGATGAAGGTTAATATTCAGGAGGATGCCTATATGTTTTTCTTTGGGTTCACCTTCTTTTTTAGCTTCTCTAGGATCGCGAATTATAGGCTCAATGTCCTTTATTTATGGCTAGAAACCAATTATGAGTGAGTACATCCCATACTCCTCTTTTTGGGTCTGGCTTACCTCACTCAGGATAGTGTTTTCTATTTCCATCCATTTGCATGCAAAATTCAAGAAGTCATTGTTTTTTACTGCTGAGTACTACTCTAATATGTATATATTCCATACTTTCTTCATCCATTCTTCCATTGAAGGGCATCTAGGTTGTTTCCAGGTTCTGGCTATTACAAACAATGCTGCTATGAACATAATTGAGCATATACTTTTGTTGTATGATAGGGCATCTCTTGGGTATATTCCCAAAAGTGGTATTGCTGGGTCCAGGGGTAGGTTGATCCCGAATTTCCTGAGAAACTGCTACACTGCTTTCCAAAGTGGTTGCACAAGTTTGCATTCCCACCAGCAATGGATGAGTGTACCCCTTACTCCACAACCTCTCCAGCAAAGGCTATCATTGGTGTTTCTGATTTTAGCCATTCTGACAGATGAGAGGAGACAGAGACAGAGACCCACATTGGAGCACCGGACTGAAATCCCAAGGTCCAAATCAGGAGCAGAAGAAGAGAGAGCACGAACAAGGAACTCAGGACCGCGAGGGGTGCACACACACACTGAGACAATGGGGATATTCTATCGGGAACTCACCAAGGCCAGCTGGCCTGGGTCTGAAAAAGCATGGAATAAAACCGGACTCCCTGAACATAGCGGACAATGAGGACTGCTGAGAACTCAAGAACAATGGCACTGGGTTTTGATCCTACTGCACGTACTGGCTTTGTGGGAGCCTAGGCAGTTTGGATGCTCACCTTACTAGCGTGAGGTGGGTGGTCCTTGGACTTACCACAGGACAGGGAACCCTGATTGCTCTTAGGGCTGATGGGGGAGGGGGACTTGATTCGGGGAGGGGGAGGGAAATGGGAGGCGGTGGTGGAGAAGGAGGCAGAAATCTTAAATAAATAAATAAAAATAAAAATTAGCTATACAACTATAAACAAAAAAAGAAAGAAAAGAACAAATGTCTTACTTCAGTTTCTGGTACAAGATTTTAGGCTCAGATAACTAACTGTTTATGTTTTAGACCTGAAATTTATGTGCTAACAGGAAAAAAACAACTAACCAAGTCTGGAAAGAAATGTCTTTATTCCCAGATAACCTTGGGAAAGGCTTCACAAATAGCCAGGACTGCAGAGAATGGTCTGGCCTCAGAGCCTTGAATAAAAAGTTACAAGCTTTCTATAGCATGAATTTTAATTGGTATTAATAATAGAAACCCAGAATCAGCTATCAGGAGGTTAAAGCTGAAGAGTCAGGGAAGCAGAGCGGCCAACCACTGGAGTTCTTACCTCTATCAAAAGGACAATCCTGCCCTCAGACTGCCTCCGCACACTGACTGCCTCAGACTGCTGCTTCTTCAGACTGACTGCCTAGTTTGCCTGAGCTCCTATCTCCTTCCAGCTTATATTGCCTTGTGAGTGAGCTAATGATGGAAAACAGGCTTCTAAGTTTCTCTCCATTTTGTGGAACAAAGGTTTAACTCTAAAGGTATATTTTATTCACCATAATTACACAGTATAGGAGGAAGTCATCCTTCTGTTGATTCACAGGAATAACAGTGCCCAGTAAAGGAGGAACACACTGCCAACAATTGTGGGAAGAATCCCGTTGCCATTTTTTGGGTGGGTGGTACCCACAAGAGAATTACATAAAGAAGTCCATTGGCATTGGTCTCATAAACCTTGTTCATGAGTTTATATCACCCATCAGATGGTTATTCACCTGGTGTGTCGACCTTCTTAATATCAGTTGTCATCTACTCCATATTCCTACTGTTCTACTTTACCAGTGACTCAAGAGTCAGATGCTGGGGTGAAAATGTGCTAACTCAGAGAGCCAGGGAAAGGATCCAGCTGTTTCTTCCTCTTCCACTGATGCCACAAAGAGAAAAGACCTTTCTCCAATGCCATCTCAGGACAAAACTTCCCCAAGTAGACATCCTACCGTTCTACTTCCTGTGCTTCTCCCTATCCATCTTCCTGACTTACTCACACTGTCTATGGGTTTTGTTTTTCCTGGTTGCTTACTCCATCTCCTGACCTGTGTTTGATTTTAGTTAATCCTGTTTACGATAAGCAGAAAACTCTTGGTTTGGAGGTGTGTACTAGGATTGTGCCACACCACAGGAAGAATCAGGTTTTTCCAGCAAACAACACAATCATGAGATTTATAGTGTGATCAAATATCCTGCAACACAAAATAGATACAGATAATGGGATATTGGCTCATCCCCAGTTTCTGAGGATTCCTTTCAAGTCCTATCCCAAGCTCCAGTGCTGCTACCCAAAAATTCTGATTTTAGCCAGTTGCTGGTAGCTCACGCCTTTAATCCCAGCACTTGGGAGGCAAGAGGCAGGTTGATCTCTGTGATTTCGAGGCCAGCCTGGTCTACAAAAGCTAGTTCCAGGATAGGCTCCAAAGCTACAGATAAACCCTGTCTCAAAAAAGACAAAATGAAACAAAACAAAACTACAACAAAAAGTCCTGATTTTAACCATTAGAGCAAGGGTTAGGATGTAAAAAGCAAACTTAAGGCACTCTCTTTGTAGAAAGCAATGGGTATGTAAAGAAGGGATTAAATGGAACCAAAACCCTAGAGCATGTTGCCTTAGAAAAAAATGAAATCTTATTTTCCAGAGCCCAAGGATAATAAGTTAGCAGTTTTGTTATTGTTTCTTGAATTTCTTTCATTATTTTCTGTTTTGATTATTTATTTATTTGTGTTGGGTTTAGAGACATGGTTTTATTGAGTAATCTTGGCTGCCGAGGAACTAACTCTCCAAAATAGGCTAGTCTCCAACTAAGTGATCTTGTTGCTTCTGCCTCAGGACTGCATGGATTAAAATATACATACCACTATTCTAGGCTTAGTGTTTGACTTTGATACAAAGTAGACCTGTAGCCCTGAATAGCTTTGAATTCTCAAAAGACCACCTTCCTCAAGCATGCTGGCATTAAGGGTTTGCATCAGAACTTCCCTAATATGTTTTGATAGTTAATACAAAGGGTCAGAGTGAAAACAGTTCCCCATTCAGAGACCTTAATACTAAAAGGAATGAACTGTCCAGTGAGTATGGTTCATAGTTATATGGTGTAATCACACACACTTTGGGTTGCCAGGTCACAAATAATGACACAGAGATTCTTTATTAATTATGTAAGCTTGGCCTATACCTTGGGCTTGTTTCTAACCAGCTCTTATGACTTAAATTAACCAATTTTCATTAATTTATGTTCTGCCACATGGCATTACCTCTTTTCCATCTTAAACCTCCTGCTTCCTTTCTGGGTTTCCTTAGCATCTAGGAGGCCTAGATTCCTTCTCTTCTGTTCTCTCCCCAGATATACCACCTATACCTTCCACCTAGTTATTGAACTTTTAGCCTTTTATTACATCAATCAGACATTGTCAAACAGTGTACAATTATCTCACAACATTTCTCTTTTTTTTTTTTTGTGACTGTGGACTTGGATTTTTTGGAAGGATTTCAGCTGAGGAATTGATACAAAAATTGTGATGGCTTTCCGGCTACCACCAACTTCAATTTCCTTGGCTGCGGTGATGTTGAGTTCCCACAGCTGAGCCTTAAGATCCAAGTTCACCTCCTGCTCGAGCAGCGACTGAAAGATGCCAGACTCGAACTCGTCCAGCTTCTCGCCATTGGGCTTGACGATCTTGGTGCTCGAGCTGAACATGGCTTGCTCTTACAGAGTGCTGGCTTGGAAAGAGGCCCAGCTCTTGTGAGAACTAAAACACATTTTTTTATAGACCTTGAAAGAACTACAGTCAATTTCATGGGGGAGGGGGGAATTGAAGATAACCGAAGCAACCCTGAGTAATAAAAGAACTACCAGAGTTATCACTATTCCTGATTTCCATCTGTAATGATAACAAAACCTGCATGGTATGTGCATAAAAACTGGCACTTTAACCAGGGGACCCAGATGTAAATCCACACATATATAGACACATATATGGACTTTTCGATACAGAAGCCAGAAATACACACTGGAGAAAAGAACAACACCCTCAACAAATGGTGCTGACCTAACCCAATGTCAGCATGTAGAAGAATGCAAATAGGTTCATATCTATCACCCTGCACAAAACTCAAGTGCAAGTGGATCAAAGACCTCAACACAAGACCAGATAAACTGAACATGATAGAAGAGAAAGTAAGGAATTGCTTTGAACACATTGACACAGGAGGCAATTTCCTAAGTAGAACACTTGTAGTAGGCACTAAGGTCAACAGTTACTAAATGGGACTCCATGTATAGAAAAGCATCTGTAAGCAAAGGACACTGTCAATAGCACAATACAGTAGCCTAAAGAATGGAAAAGATTTTCACCAACTCTACATCTGATTGAGGGCTAATATCCAAAATATACAATATATATAGCTCAATAAAAACAAGTTTTTACGGCTGGAGAGATGACTCAGAGGTTAAGAGCACTGCCTGCTCTTCCAAAGGTCCTGAATTCAATACCTAGCAACCACATGGTGGCTCACAACCAACCATCTGTAATGAGATCTGGTGCCCTCTTGAGGAAGAGATCTGGTCAGTCAGTCATTCTCATCAACTTAGACCATGAAACCCATTATGGACAAGTTCAACAGAACCGCAGTATATGGGCTGCTCATGCATGCCTCAGCATTGCTGGGGCATAAATTTCAATTTTCAGTCTGTGCTACATAATAAGACCACATCTCAGGTGGCCTTATTATTAAAAAAACAATTTTTTAAAAATGGGGTACAGATCTGAATAGAAAATTATCAATAAAGTAATATAAAAATGTAAACCCAGTGAAGGACTGGGCTTTACTTATTGTTTAATGGGAATTTGCTAAGAGTTTTATGTATTGGTAGGAGTCATGACTCATAATCTTCACAAATACAGAGTCCTGTCAGGCCACGTATCCAGTCAAGGAAATGACAGAAACGCTGTGATCTGACAGAGCCTGTTTCCCTAAGTGTTTGGGGAGTAGATGGAGAAGAATAATAGACAGAATGGTTACTACTCCATTATGACAGTTTATGCTACAAAAAAGACAGGGTCCTTGAGCCATCACCTGTGCACATAGGATGAAAAATGTGATGGCTAATCTTTGTTATCAGCTGGACCATATCAGGAATGAGCTATAATCCAGAAATGGAGGGTACATTTTTGATCCAGATCTTGAGGCAAGAAGACAACATACCTTTGCTTTGTCTATTGAGGCTAATTGTTGATACACACCTTTAATTCAGATCTTGAGGCTGGAAGAAACGCCCTTATTCTGGGCCACACCTTCTGCTGGAAACCTGGCACGGCCATCTCCTATGGGAATTGTGAAAGTCATGAAGGCAGCATAGCTGCTTGACGAAGTTCCAGGAAAGTTGAGCCAAATGCTAACTGATGCCCTTAACTTTCAATTTGAATCTCTGTGTGTTATACTCTTGGGGAGCTATTAGCATAAGAGTTCACCTATGTCTTTTCTGAGAAAATTGTTTCTGTATCCCCCTGAAAAAGTCCTGAACATACTACCCCCTGCTTTCAGGGTAGTGACCTTAGTCGGCCCTACTTGAGGGGGGGTCTTCCCTGTGCCTTGGAGATTGTTATCTGCCCCTATGCAAACTAAAGAACAAAATAGAACTATATGAATTCAGAAGAGGCTGGCCAAGGTTCAGCAGGATAGTAGGACTGGCTGCAGACCAGAGCACATAGAACTCTTTTTACAGTATACCTAGAAATTCTTAGAAACATAACCTATAAGGTAGAGGCGTGTGTGTGTGTGTGTGTGTGTGTGTGTGTGTGTGTGTCTTCTAAAAAGAATTCAGCAAGAAGAGCTAGAATGACAAGGATAACAAAAGTATTTATAGGTGGTATAAGATGACATAGAAGAATATAAGAAGATTAAGTTATTAAGATTTGTCACTCCTAAAAAGCTTGGATTACATCAGGTTGCTGTGATGCTACCTAATTTAGAAATAAAACAATTATTTTATTTAACAAATTCTTATAAGGTTATGAATGCAAATATTACAAAGGTTGAATATCAGCTACAGTGGTTCCTAAGTCAGGCTTAAGCTAATTTGCAAGTAATAGGATTGACCACCAACAGCTAACAACACTTTGCTCAAAGCCTGAGGAGTTACCCGCACTGATTCAGATAGTATCTCAAACATCTTGAAACCTCAAATTGTTGCCAGCCTGAGAACTGGCTGCTTTATTATGCTTGCCTAAGCTGAAATGTTCTGTAAAATTCTAGGAATAGGGATATGTATTGTTGATAATGTACTCTGTCTGTGCCTAACCTGTAACCCTGGGCATGCTAGTAAACGTATGCCCGAAACAAAATGCTGTGATCTGTGTTTCTTGAGAAATCATGAATGACTTTAAAATCGGTACAAATAAGAAAGTTTCTGATTGCTAGTCAGTCTGGGTTACAAAGTCTGGGTATCGGACTCAACGCTCCCCTTGCCTGATCCTTCTTCCATCCTCTCTGGGATCTGTTCACTGTTGGTGCTGGCCACCAGCAGAAGCCTATATAAAGACAAGGGAAGAAGGAATGGGATGTGTCTGTTCTTTGTCAGCTTGCCCTCCGCTTGTTAGCACATCCATCTCTTCACCGGCATTGAAGTCTACTTCTTTGGGATTCCAGCATATACAGAAGGCCAGCTGAGACACCCAGCCTCATAGGTGTAACTACTAGATTTTTGTACTTTCCATCCACAACTAGAGTGCGGCATGTAAGCCATTCCAAAAAAAAAATTATATATACATATATATTTCAAAACTAGCACAGTAGTCCTGGAAAGCCTTACCCAGCAGGGATGAGAGCTTCCCTTTAGTTGCAGAAAGAGTCTCCCCCTTCCCCCACAAAGACAAAACAAAATAGGTAAATCTAATGTGGGTGTGAGTGGCATTATAATTCTGGCGATTATCTTAGTTTTGAGAGAATTATTTCATGGCTCTGTAATCAATAGCTGGCAAGATAAGTTCCCAAAGATAAATCATTTAGTGTGTCTGCATCATCATTAGAGACTGCCAGTGTGGGGCTCTTTCTTGGTAGTCTGTGAGATCCAGAGGTTTGGGGGTATATACTCTAGCGAATGGAGGCTTTCTTCATGGTCATGGTCAAAAAGCAAAACAAAAAGACAACAACAACAACAAAACCCACCTTTTTTGAAATTCAGGGGTTTCTTTTCATATCTCTGAGTTCTTAGTTAAGGACCCCTAGTATGTGTGTCTATTTTATACAACCATGGAATAATAGTAGTCCCTTGTTGGTATGTTTTAATTATATTGACAAAAGACAGATACACTTAGACAAGAAGTGTGAGAAAGTCATGAACTTTCCTTTACCTCAACAGTAATCTTTATAAGGTTTCCTATCAAGTGCCACACGTGTTTCCTGTGCTTGAACCTACTAGGGGGCTGTTTCTACCCAGAAAACCTGCTGTTTTCCTTTGGGGGAAAAAGATTGAAATGGAATGAGCAAACATAAGGCTCCATCTTTATGGAAAGGGCAGGTGGCGAATACTGGGCGTTTGAGGCAGTGAGTGAGTGCATTCCAAATCCCAGATTGTGTCGTCTTACAATGCAGTGAAATCCCGAAATGGAACAGGTTCATTTCACATGGGACGGATAATATGCTAGAGTTTTTGTTTTAAAATTTGTTTTGTTTATTTTTGCTTCCTTACTTGATTTGGTTTTCCGAGACAGCTTTTCTCTGGTACTATGTTTTTGGGGATTTATTTATTTATTTATTTTGGTTTTTCGAGACAGGGTTTCTCTGTGGTTTTGGAGCCTGTCCTGGAACTAGCTCTTGTAGACCAGGCTGGTCTCGAAGCCACAGAGATCCGCCTGCTTCTGCCTCCCAAGGGCTGGGATTAAAGGTGTGCGCCACCACTATGTATTGTCTATCCGGGAACTAGTTCTCTGGATTAGGCTAGCCTCCACTTAGAGATCCCGAATAGAAATGCCTGCACCATGCCGGGCTTTTTTGTTTCGTTTTGGGTCAGGGTCTTACCATGTAGCCCTGAATGGCTTTGAATTCACAGAAGTTTGCGTTCTTCTGAGACAGCGAGCAGTCAGGTCTTGCAGCTGAGCTTTCCTAAATTGTTTTGATAATTTTCGCGGACTGAGTACAGTTCGCCAATCAGGGACCATATTACTAAAAGACGCCGAACTGTCCAATCAGGGGCGCGGATGGTTGCAGCGCGCGTCCCGGAAGTCATTTCTTACGCTTCGTTTACTACTGGGGGGAATCCTTGTGATGGTCTGGTCTGGACCACTTTGTGTTCAGCTGACTCCAGTTCTCTTTGAGAAGACACCTAGACTCGTCTGAAATGGTGAGTGTGCCTGGGGCGGTGGAATCTTGGGGACAGTTGGGTTTTGCGTCGCCAGCACCTGGAGTCTTCCCGGGCGCTGTGCAGTCCAGTGGAAGGCGGAGTCTGGCTCAACAATGCCTGTGCCCACCTGTGCGTGCAGTGTGCACCCCACGGAAACCTTGAGCCCCGAGTGCCCCAGTTTTCTGTTCTGGTGAAGCTGCTTCCCCGTAATCTCCAGCACTCTTGGGTTAGTCCTTGCCATGGACCTTCGCCTACTCAGCCCTTGCGGCGCTGGCGGGTTGGAAATGCTGAGCCCGTACTGTAGGGACCTGGGTGGTCTGTGCAATTTCCCTTCGCTTGCGCCTCTGTTTGCTTTGATTTAGGTTTTATGCTTTATCACCTCGGATATCATTTCTGTCTCCTCCCATCCCCTCCCCTCCGTCATCTGGTCTGCCTCAGAATTGTTTCCCATGCCTCCTGGTGGTTGAGAAGTTTCCCACAGAACTGTCTCTCCTTAACACCCCATTCAATATGGTTTTTGGATTTTTGCCTTCGGTTTTCTTGTTTTGTTTTTCTTTAGTATTTTTAATTTTATTTTAGATTTATGCATTTTGTTTTGTGTGTGCGCTTCCCAGTATATATGTTTGTGTACCAGTCGCATGCGTGGTGGTGCCTTTGGTTCTCACGGAACTGGAGTGACAGCTGGTTGTGAACCACTTTGTGGGTGCTAGGAATTGAACCCCGGTCCTCTGCAAGAGCAACAAGTGCTCTTTACCACTGAGTCACTTCTCTAGCCCCCATGTTTTGCTTTAGTTTCACAAAATTATAACGTGCAAGGCTTTTTTTCTTGTTTTCCTGACTGAGGTTGTCCAAAGTTACCAGTCTGAAGAAAGATAAATTTCAATTTGCTTCATATGTTGTTTGTAGTGACTCTTTATTATATATTTTCATTTTATTGAAAACAGTTTCTATTCTTAGACAACATATCCTGGTTATTGTTTCCCTTCCCTCTTATTCTCCCAGTTTCTTTCTATTTGCCCTCCCCTCTGGGTCTACTCCCTTTCTGTCTCTAATTAGACAATAACAGGTTTCTAAGAGATAGTGGCCAAACATAACAAAATAAAATATAATGAGGTAAAACAGAAAACGTCAGAACAAGGTTGGACAAGGCAACCTCATGGAGGAAAAGAAACCCACAAGTTCACATGTTCGGGTGCCCCATAAGAGTACTGAACCAAAAGCTATAATATATACCCAGAGGACCTGGTTCAGATCCATGTAGGCCCCTAGGCTTGCTGCCTCAGTCTGTGAATTCACATAGGCCTTGTTTAGTTCATTCAGAGGGCACAGAGATGTTAAGAATAGAAATGCCATCTTCATGTGTTTTTCCACTGATCCTTCCCTGTGTCCTTTAACTAGTTTAGGTTTGAAGTCCATTTTGTTATATGCTAAAATGGCTACAACAACTTGCTTCTTAGGTCATTCACTTAGAATATCTTTTTTCCCAATCCTTTTCCCTGAGGTGATACCTGTGTTTGGTATTGAGGTACGTTTCTTGGATGCAACAGAAGGCTGGATCCTGTTTTCCCAACCATTTTGTTAGTCTGTGTATTTTCTTTTTTGCTGTTGTTGATTTTTATTGAGCTCTACATTTTTCTCTGCTCCCCTCCCTGCGTCTCCCCTCCCCCTTCAACCCTCTCCCAAGGTCCTCATGCTCCCAATTTACTCAGGAGATCTTGTCTTTTTCTACTTCCCATGTAGATTAGATCTATGTATGTCTCTCTTAGTGTCTTCATTGTTGTCTAGGTTCTCTGTGATTCTGATTTGTAGGCTGGATTTCTTTGCTTTATGTTTAAAAACTGCCTATGAGTGAGTACATGTGATAATTGTCTTTCTGTGTCTGGGTTACCTCACTCAAAATAATGTTTTCTAGCTCCATCCATTTTCCTGCAGATTTCAAGATGTTATTTTTTCCACTGTGTAGTACTCCATTGTGTAAATGTACCACATTTTCCTTATCCATTCTTCAGTCAAGGGATATTTAGGTTGTTTCCAGGTTCTGGCTATGACAAACAATGCTGCTATGAACATAGTTGAGCACATGTCCTTGTGGCATGATTGAGCATCCTTTGGATATATACCCAAAAGTGGTATTACTGGGTCTTGAGGAAGGTTGTTTCCTAATTTTCTGAGAAATCACCACACTGATGTCCAAAGGGGCTGTACCAGCTTGCATTCCCACCAACAATGCAGAAGTGTTCTCTTTTTCCCATAACCTTTCCAGCATAAGTTGTCATCAGTGTTTTTGATCTTGGCCATTCTTAGAGGCATAAGATAGGTTCTCAGAGTTGTTTTGATTTGCATTTCTCTGATGAATAAGGATGTTGAACATTTCCTTAAGTGTCTTTCAGCCATTTTAGATTTTTCTTTTAAGAGTTCTCTCTTTAGCTCTGTACTCCATTTTTTTTATTGGATTATTTGTTCTTTTGATGACCAATTTCTTGAGTTCTTTGTATATTTTAGAGATCAGATTTCTGTCTGATGTGGGGTTGGTGAAGATCGTTTCTCATTCTGTAGGCTGTCGTTTTGTCTTGTTGACCATGTCCTTTGCTTTACAGAAGCTTTTCAATTTCAGGAGGTCCCATTTATTAATTTTTTCTCTTAGTGTCTGTGCTGCTGGGGTTATATTTAGGAAGGGGTCTCCTGTGCCAATGTGTTCAAGCGTACTTCCCACTTTCTCATCTATGAGGTTCAGTGTGGCTGGCTTTATATTGAGGTCTGATCCATTTGGACTTGAGTTTTGTGCATGGTGATAGATATGAGTCTATTTTCACTCTTCTACATGTTGAAATCCAGTTATGCCAGCACCATTTGTTAAAAATGCTTTCTTTTTTCCATTTGATATTTTTTGCTTCTTTGTCAAAAATCAGGTGTTCTAAAGTGTGTGAATTAATATCCAGGCCTTTGATTCAGTTTCATTGGTCCTCCTGTCTGTTTTTATGCCAATACCAGGCTGTTTGCAGTACCGTAGCTCTGTAGTATTGTTTGAAGTCTGGGATTGTGATGCCTGACTGGCAGGCAAGTAGTAACTGAGACAGTGGATCTTCTTGTATTAGGTAAGTAATCAAGATAGCCTCCCACAGGTATTCTTCAGTTAATCCTATTTAAAGGATCACTTAGAGGTATCTTCAGAAACATATATGCTAGATGATTCTGTATCTTGTCAGCCTGTCAGGTAAAGCTAACCATCCTAATATATGCACTCTTAGGAGCCAGTGACCTCTGAGGATGTTGCTGTGAACTTCACTGTAGAAGAGTGGGCACTGTTGGATTCTACTCAAAAGAAGCTCTACAGTGATGTGATGGAAGAAACATTTTTAAACCTGATCTTCATAGGTAAAAAACAAACAAACAAACGTGCTTGTTAGGAATATTTTCTAATACAAGTTCTGTCAAGGCAAAAATCCCAATCATGCTGAATCAAAACAAACGAGGGGGGGAGGGGGAGGGGCGGGGACGAGACATGACCACATATTAACTTTCCAGGGAGCAGTTTAAATAGTCTAGGGGAGTGGTCTTGACCTCCTCTGGGGAGGGGCCAAGGTTTGGTGGGCTATTTTGACCCTCCTCGGCCCTCCTCAGCAAGGTGTGAAGGGGCACAGGGGCAGGGCCTCCAAAGATGGAGGCCAGAGACCAAAATTTACAGTGCTCCCATTGCTTATTCAGTTAGAGTGCAACTGTTTTCTGCTTATGTGTGTGGTGTTGTGATTTGGATTTTTGAAGGGAATATGTGGTAAATTTAGTGTGAATACCCATGTCATAAAAGCTAGATTGTAATAATTTTTTATGTTCAATATGAATGTCATAAAGTATTCTGAATTTTCTTCTAGAGAAAGCACTAGAAGAAAATATTGAAGAGGACTACAAAGATCTCAGCAGAAATACAAGGTAATTTATGTTCAATGGACAAGAGTTTATGTCAAATATTTGGGAATCATAAACCAACTGAGATCCTGCCAAATGCTCCAAGTAAACCTAAGTGAAAAATGATCCTACACAAATTCCTGTAACAGAGCATTGATTTACCATTCAATATCCGAGTATCCCATCTATGTAATCTATTAATATCATAAATACATCAGGGACATTAAGCTCTGAAGGAGCTTTTCTGGTGGCTTATTACACAAAACTTACCTACATATCCAAAAGTATTTACTTTTTTTACGTATATTATTCTGTCATTTCTTATTAGAACTGTCATTTATTTTCTCTCTTTTGCTGTGACAAAAAAAAAAAAACCACACAACTCAGAGGTAGAGCTCATTTTGACTTACACTTCCTTGTCACAGCCTAATCATAGAAGAATGTCAAGGCAGGAACCCAAACATGGCAAGAATCTGGATGCAGGAACTGAAGCAGAGGTGATGGAGAAATTCTATTCATTGGTGTGCTCCTCATCTATTACTTAGCTTCTGCCTCATTCAGCTCTGGCCCACACCTCTAGGGGGACAATACCCACAGTGGACTGGGGAACTCTGCCTCAATCAGTGATCAAGAAAATGCCCACACAGATAGAGCTAAATGCCAACTTGCTAAAGGCATTTTCTCCATTCTGCTTCTCTCTTCTCGGATGTGTGTCCTAGTTTGTGTAACGTTGAACAAAACTAAGCCACAGGTATCTTTCCTACACATCTCATGCACTTCCACCGTGGGCACACTACCCAGCGTTGTCAGAGGCCTCCTGTACCAAGCAGGAAGGTGAAAATCCTCCCACAGACTTGTTTACAGGCCAAGCTGAGTGAGCCATTTTCTCCATTGAGGGTTTCTAGTCTCAGATGACCCTAGATGAATCTAGTTGATAACCAACCAAAACCGGCTGAGTATTTAGAATGCCACAGTGTTTCAGCATTTTATGTGATTGTTATGATTGTCTTCCAACAATAGAACTTTTGCCTCCATATTCACTTTTGTTATGCCATTCATTTACTTTATGTGTTCATGTGTATGGTTTCTTGCATGACAAAAACATTTATGGAAGGCAGAAGAGAGCAAGGGATCCTTTAGATCAAGAGTAACAGGAACTTGTGAGCCCTCCACATGAATGCTGATCATCTAAATCCAATCCGCTGGAAGACTGTATAAGTAAAGTCAACCCTCTACTTCTTTGCACATGACAGGATCTTTACATGTGGCCTGTATTGTCCTTAACATTGATGGCATTCTTTTGTTGCCCCTGAGATAGTATAGTTGCAGTGGTTCACACACACACAGTCTCAGATATTTCCCTTGGCTACACTAATGTTTTTCTCATTTTTTGCAGAACTCTGGTGATTGAGAAAAACTGTGGATATGAATGCAATAGTGAGTGTGAGAAGAACCAGAAACCCATTACAGAGACTATCATCAATAAAGACGTGCACCCAGGAGTAAGAGTTCATCAAAGTCCATTGCATGTAAAAAACATCATTTGTCATTCATCCTCACATGGGTATCTCAGAGAACAACCTAGAGGGATACGATCTGTATGTAAGGAAGCTATGGCAAAAGATTTTATACATCAGAAACATTGGAAACTCATCAGTCATTCTGAATCACTTCTGGAACTGGAAACTTCTCCTAAGGAGAAAACCTGCAAAAGTCAACAATGTAATGAAACCAGGAGTCTCTGTTTTGATCAGCCTCAGGAGAGAACTCACACTGGAGATAAACTCAATGAGAATGACTTAACAAGATGCACATATGGCCAGAATGATGAAGGAATCAATAAAGAAGGGAGACCATTTGTATGTAAACTCTGTGAAGAATCAGTCATTCATTCCAGTAACCTTATCAGCCATGAAAAAAGTCATATTGGAGAGAAAAGGTACATTTGTAGTCAGTGTGGCAAAACATTTAGTTATGCAAAATGTTTTGAAAACCATGAAGTAACTCACAGTAGAGGGAAGCCTTGTGATTGTAAACATTTTGGAAAAGCCTTCACACAATACAGTTATCATAACAATAATGAAAGCAGTCATATTGGAAAGAATCCCTATGCATGTAGACATTGTGGAAAAGCCTTCACCAGTTCCTCTTACCGAAACATTCATGAAAGAATTCACACTGGAGAAAGGCCTTATGCATGTAACTATTGTGGAAAAACTTTCACCAGTTCAGCTTATTGTAATATTCATGAAAGAATTCACAGTGGAGAAAAGCCTTATGTCTGTAAGCATTGTGGAAAAGCCTTCAGTGACCTAAGTCGCCGTAGCAGACATGAACGGAGTCACACTGGAGAGAATCCTTATGCATGTAAGTTCTGTGGGAAAGCCTTTAGTGACTCCAGTCGTCGTAACAGACATGAAAGGATTCACACAGGAGAGAAGCCTTATACATGTAAGTATTGTGGGAAAACTTTCACTAATTTTAGTTCATGTAAAGGTCATGAAAGAGTTCACACTGGAGAGAAGCCTTATGTGTGTAAGCATTGTGGAAAAGCATTCACCCGCTCCAATCAACTGCACGCTCATGAAAGAGTTCACACCGGAGAGAAGCCTTATGCGTGTAAACATTGTGGAAAAACCTTCAAAACTTCTACTTGTCGAAACTTGCATGAAAAAATTCACACTGGAGAGAAAGACTTTGTCTGTAAAACATGTGGGAAACTGTTCATTCAGTCTAGTGATCTTAACAAGCACGAAAGAGTTCACTCCAAAGACAAGCCCTATGCATGTACGCATTGTGGAAAATCCTTCAGTGACTCCAGTAGTCGTTACAGACATGAAAGGCGCCACACGTGAGAAAAGCCTTATGTGTAGAAGCCTTGTTGAAAAACCAATTTCAGTTTGTGTAAGACTTCTGAAAGACTCCATACTGGAAAGAAGCCTCATGATGTGAGCATTGTGGAAAGAGCCTTCACCCACTACTGAACATTCATGAAATGATTTACACTAGAGACAAGCCTAACTCATGGAAACATTGTGGAAAAACCTTCAACACTTCTGCTTGGTCTAACTTGCATGAAAGAAATTACACTGGAGAGAAACCTTCTGTGTTTAAAACCTGTGAGTTCTCATTTAGTCTAGTGATTTTAAAAGGCATGAAAGAGTTAACTCAAAAAACAGGCCTTATGCATGTAAGAATTGTCAAAAAGCCTTCAGCTGCTTTGGTCATCTTACCAGACATGAAATGCTTCACACTAGTTGGTAGCCTAATGCTGCTGGTTAGCACTGTGGATAACCTTCACTGTTTCCACTTGCCCAAGAGTAATAAAAACATTCACATTGGAAAGAAACCCTCTGTTCATAAACATTTGGAAAACTATTTCTTTGTTCTTATTTTATCAAATATGAACTATCTCACATTGGTGAGGAACCTTACCAGTATTAGCAGTGTGGGAAAGCCTTCTCCACTTCCAGTTTCTGTAGCCCTCATGTAAGAATTTACACAGGAAAGAGGCCTAATGCATGTATGCATTTAAATATTGTCAAAAGCCTTCTTAAGTTTCTGTTTCCATTAAGTTCTAAGACCCTACCCTAGAGACAGATCTTATGTGTATAATCACATAATCCTTTAGCAGCCGCAGTTCTTATTATATTCAATTTTTCCCCCACTGGGGAAAGCTTTTATGTTTTTAACAAATGTGGGGAAAATGTTCACAGTTGTTAAAAACCCTATCTTAAACAATCTGTTCCTGAATTTCCATGTTTCAGACCTATGGTCAAACCCAAAATGATCTCACAGTGAAAGCTGCAATGTGCACACTTTGTGACAGTGCATTGGTCAAATTGCTTCCCTTGTGAGATATGGAAGAAGAATGTGATTGGAACATGAGATGCCTCAGCTAGTAATGGTTCTTGCCAGAAGATGTGATTATCTCAATTCCCTCATTAGATCTTGCATGGTGGAAATAGAGACCCAGTTCCTGAAAGTTGTCTCCTGAGAATCAAATGCAGGCTTCCTAATGAACACAGAAAGAAAAATACAAATGAGTAAAGAAATAATGACTTGTTCATAGCAGTAGAGGCATAACTGACAAATACAGTGTTTTAATGTGGAAAGATACAGATTGTGAGACCTGCAAAAGTGTAATATTAATGCCCAATATTTTGCTATATGTAGCATGCAAACCACTTGCATTATGAACAGTACCTGTAGTTCGTTGTTGTTTTTGGTTTTTGGTTCTATTTTTAACTGTGGCTATGGCAGTAGCTTTGAAAACAGATCTAGTAGTGGTGTGCTTGGGAATGGCCCAATAGGCTAATAAGTTTGAAACTTTGTTCCCATTGGTGGAACAGTTTGAGGACAATTAGACAGTATGGCCTGTGGTGAATATCTATCACTCTCAGCAAGTTTGAGATTTCAAGACAAGACACTCCTAGTCTACTCCCTCTGCCTCCTGATTGTGTATTATCATGTGAGTCCTGACATCAGGCCTTTACTCCTCCTGAAGAGATCCTGACACTCTGCAGCGTCAAGCCCGTTGTAACACTTTCTTCTAAATGTTTTTCTACTAGTTGGAATTTGTCACAGCTAAGAAAAGGAAATTCAGATATCCACCTTGGGGTTTAAAAAGAACCAAATCCAAGCACGTGCCTTTAATCCCAGCACTTGAGAGGCAGAGGCAGGTGGATCTCTGTGAGTTTTAGCTTAGCCTGGTCTGCAAGAGCTAGTTCTAGCACAGGTTCCAAAGCTGCAGAGAAAACCTGTCTCAAAAAAACCAAAGGAAAAAAAAAGAAAAGAAAAAAATATCTAGTAAGAAATTTTCATTGCAAAACTGAAAAATCTGATTGTCATTTTAAATGAAAAAGCAGTTGTGAAACTTTTTCATATACTTAAATCTTAAGTCAACAATAAATGAAATACTTTCTGGCAGTTAGTCCAAAGGCTTTAGAAACAAACAGCTTGAAAGAAGTACATTCACATATTGAGCATTTTTATTATTGGCCCATTTCTATACAGGAGATTTACTTTGCATTATGTTTTCCTTAAGGCAAGGTATGGTTTTTGTGTTTACTTCAGTTTATCTCGTATCTAAAGATTTGGAGCTAGGATTTATTTTTCTGAGTCTGGCTTAGCACACGTTTTGTAGTTGATTCCATTTACCAAACCATTTTCTGATTTAAGATTTTTTTGTGTGTGTGTGCCTGAATAGTATGCCATTGGTAATTGGGAGAGAGACTAGAGAGGAGAGTAGCTGGATGTGATTGACAGGAAGAGGAAAATTTGAAAACCGTGGAGGAGGAGATTCTAATTAGGGATGAGATGAATACAGCCAATATGGGAGAAGAATGAGGATCTAATGCCAATGTTGTTTGGTAATGGTTAAGAAGTAGTTATTTTGGAGCCAGGGAGTTATGGCACACGCCTTTAATCCCAGTACTCGGGAGACAGAGGCAGGCAGATCTCTGTGAGTTCGAGGCCAGTCTGGTCTACAAGAGCTAGTTCCAGGACAGGCTCCAAAGCTACATAGAAACCTTGTCTCTGAAAACTAAAAATAAATAATAAAAAAGTAGTTATTTTGTATATATGCAAAATTTTATGTCTTGTATAGTGTGATATATATACACCTTGTATAGTGTAATTATACAATATCTATTATAAATAATGTTATGTTATACTTATGTATAATGCAGGTGTCAATACAAGAGTATGTACATACTCGTGGATACACAAACACACACACTATATTAAATGAAATTATATCACTTGGCATGACAGCCCCTTCCCCCAGGAACCCTATATTAATAAAAACAACAGCACCAGGCATAAGAAATCTCTATTTGCATTGTTTATGATGGTCCATGTAATTCCCCAGGCAATTTAAGTAATACTCTTTTCTTTGGTCATCTTTGAGAGGTTGAGGGTAACTCGTATTTGCCGACACATTCCATACTTGGAATTCAGGACTGGGAAAGGTTGAGCTGGATCTAACACCAAAATCGCCTTCATTAGTCTGTCATAGTCATAGATGCAATTCAGTTTGCCAAGTGAGAGAAGTGGTCAATAGCCCTCCCCGACTGTGACTTTTGTGCTGTTTGCATGAGAATGGCCCCCAAAGGCCCCTATATTTGAATGGTTTTTTACGAGTTAGTGGAACTAGTGGGAAAGATTAGAAGATGTCACCTCGTTGCAGAGCATTAGAAACTGGGATGGCTTTATGGCTTCAGTGCTGACATTGTTCCAAGGTAGCTCTTTCTCTCTGGCTCTAGCTTTCAGATCTTTTTAGCTAGTATCCATTGCTATGCTTGCTCACCTGTGCCATATTACCTGTGATGATAATGGCACACATTATGGGCTCTATTCTCTAGAACCGTGAGTGTCCAAAAATGTTTTCTTTCCTAAGTTATTTTGAAGCCGGGCAGTGGTGGCGCACGCCTTTAATCCCAGCACTCGGGAGGCAGAGGCAGGTGGATCTCTGTGAGTTCGAGGCCAGCCTGGTCTACAAGAGCTAGTTCCAGGACAGGCACCAAAAACTACAGAGAAATTCTGTCTCAAAAAAATCCAAAAAACAAAACAAAACAAAAAAAAAACAAACCTAAGTTATTTTGGTCATGAAATAGGAAATAACAATAGGAAAATAACAACCCAATGAACCCAAACAGTGATCATTCTGGCAGGATATCAACACAGGCACAATAGTATCATCCCTGTTTTGTTGGTGACCAGCTACTGTATAATTTATATTTAGGCCTGTCCAACAGGAAGGAAATTGTGCCAGTACTAGAAATATAACCAATGAATGAGGATAGTGTTATAAATTTTAGAGGACCTACTTCTGCCAGCATAATTCCTGAGTCTTAAAACTTATCTTTATACTCACAGAATTATAGCCCATACCATTTCTTAAGTAATCTCTCTAGAGCAAGCAGACAGTTGCAGCCTTGTTTCATTCTTTCCTCTTGCATTTTGAGGAAAGGGGGATGCAGATTTGGATACTTTCTATTTTTACAGTGATATAATCAGTGAATAAAAGTTGTATCTGTTCCTCCTCATTCTTAGTTTCTTCCTGTTGCCTAGAGACTGCTTCTTCATTTCGTAGACGTTCAGACTCCCAAATTGATCACAGAGAAATTGGTATTAATTGCAATATTGTTTGGCCAATAGCTTAAGCATATTCCCAGCTAGCTCCTACATCCCAAACAAACCCATCTCCATTAATCTGTGCATCACCACAAGGTCGTGGCCTACCGGACTCCAAGGTAAGCATCAGTCCCCAGAGGCTACATGGCTTCTCACTGACTCTGCCTTCTTTCTCCCAGCATTCAGTTTAGAGTTCCTGCCTAGCTCTATTCTGCTAAGTCACTGGCCAAAACAAATTTATTCATTAACTAATAAAAGCAATGCATAGACAAAATGACTTCCTACACCTCTTACCAATTTCTTCTCACCTCATATTTTCACCTAGTTTGTTGACATGTTCTTAAAAGTTTTTTTTTATTGAACTATATAAATCTTTAATCTTGTTTATTGAAAGAATGGGTTAATTGAATGTAATACCAAGTCACAACACAAAGAATGCATGCACATTAATCCCTCTGTTGTGCTATTGATGACTGACAGACAATTCCATTCCCTAGGGTACACTGTGAACAAAATGTTGTCATGCAACTAAGGAAGATTGTAAGCATGATAGAAATAAGGTCAGAGAAGATGTCCTTTAGGGGTTGCACTGACTACGGACTATCTCTCTTCATACTGATGTTAAAATCATCAAATAGTAACCACTTATTGATATTAGTGTTTAAAAGAATTATCCATGACATCTAAATAGTAATCCTTATGATTATACTAGACTTGTAGATTAGTTTTCAGTCATTTAATAACAATTTCTCCATACAATAGAGCTAAAGAAGGGAACACTAGACCTCCGGAGTGGGTTCTTTTGCCTCACAGCCATTTTACCTTACATAGCCAACTTAGTTTACCCTGTTTCCAAATATTGTGGCCACATGTTTACGTTTTCCCCAGTCATTCCAGATTCAATAAAGTATTAATGACCTATCTGCTAGAACAAATTGCATTTTGTCATAGAAAAAGTCAAGTTTAAACCCTGGCGGTAAAGGTTCCTTCTGACTGGGAACCTGCATGAGTACAGTAAATCTGTGTTTCAGTGGATATCCTGCTGTTCTAATTCTCAATAAGCCTTTGGGCCTTGGTTATAGCCAACTTAACTGGAATCAACCAATGCAATAACTCATTTGCATTGTAGTCTCTTTGTAATATTCAAACTGCCTCAGTTACTGTTAAGTTTACCGGGTCTCAGATAAGCAGGAGATCCTAGTCTCCAACCTTTGCAACGATTGAAACCTGTGGTGTGATATTTAGGGTGCTATTAACTATTTTATAATATCTTAAAATGTTACTTATTTCTGTAAAGCAAATATAACTTTGATCCTGAAAACTGGTTTTCATTGGGATATGAGTTAACACTGTTACAGAAGTTTCAACAGTAATTTATGTTGAGAAATTTTTAATTTTCTTTCATTTATGGCAATTCTTGTAAGTAACTAATAAGTCAAATTTATATCATTTTGGTATAACTGGATAATATACACAGTAATTTCATGTTGGATGAAATGCTATGTATTACTTTTAAAAAATATTTTTATAAAATATTTTAATTTTATTTTTCATGTATATGGATGTTTGACCTGCATATTTGTGCCTCATGTGCATGTCTTGTGCTCGTGGAGGCCAACTTTGCTCTTTCTCTATAAAATACAATTTTCTTTATGAGGTCGATAGGACATACAACACCAACCAAGAGTCACATTTAAAATCTAAATATGCTTATTCTATACAAATAAAATTGTCTATTCTGGTGAGTACTAAAATAGTAATAATTAATATCTCATAGTTATAAGATTCCTTATCGTATCAGTTATAAGATTTAACTTAACTTATAACAGTAGAAAATATGGTTGATGACCTGTCTACATGAGCTCTCCTTTTTAATAATATATTTTCCTAAGTTTAATTGTGCCCAATTTAACGAAAAAAAATTAAAGTACCAAGATGATGTCTGTTCAGCCTCCTTAACGTCTTCCCAAAAGTTTAAGCTTTATGTCTTTGACATCCAAGGTTTTCTACTTAGATTACAGTCATATCTTTAAAAGGACAAGGTTCGGGGCTGGAGAGATGGCTCAGCGGTTGGGAGCGTTGCCTGCTCTTCCAAAGGTCCTGAGTTCAATTCCCGGCAGTCACATGGTGGCTCACAACCATCTGTGATGAGGTCTGCTGCGCTCCTCTGGCCTGCAGACATACACACAGACAGAAAATTGTATACATAATAAATAAATAAATAAATATTAAAAAAAGGACAAGGTTCAGATTAAGGATTATTAATGCTAGTAAAATGTGATCTAAGATCTAATCAGCAGCCTAATCTAAAAGTGAAAATTGATATTTCTTTGTTTTTAAGATGACCTTTCTAATACTGATTCATATATGTATTATATGCATGTTCTTGTAATTTTATATTTTTCTTTTTTTTTATTTATTTTATTTTATTTATTTTATTTTTCTCCATTAACAGCTTCAACTGGGTGTGGGGCAACAGAACCATTCCCAGCACAACCATGGGTGTGGCTTTCCCCGCAGTGATCTCTAGGGGGAAACGGCTCCCAACAGATCCCCTCCCCCCCTCCCATACAAAGGCAGGCAGCTATCACGTGGAGAGCACCAGTCAGAGTCAACCATGGTGTCAGACCAAAGGAGAAGGGACTGAGACAAGGAGAGACCCTCCTCTCGAGTGGTGAAGCTATCCACCTCTCCTGAGAACAGAGGGGTGACCGATGACTCCTAGGTCGAGTGGGGACCAGGCCTTTTTTCTTTCCCCCTTACCCATCCTAGGGTTCCCAGGGCCCTGCCTTAGGTTGGGGGATTATCCTGCCATAAGTCGCCCCTCCTTGGAGCTCCTCAAATAAAAGGCATCTAGCAGGATTAAAGTAAGCAGATCACAGGGCACCCTGTCTTAGGCCATGTAAAGAGCACCTCTTTTTCAAAGCAACATATCTTTAGACCCAAATTTTGAAGTCAAGATATCTTTACATTAGTTAAGCTTAGCAGCCCCCACAATCAAATGTCTCTCCATAGTTCGTTCATTAATAGTCAAAAAAGTCAAAGAAAACAATAGTATACATAATCCAGACCCTCTGTATTTTCCACCATTATGTGGCTTTTTAAATATTTCTTTTAGTGACCCTTTAAAGACTTTGTTTTATTTTTTAAGACTGTTATTTATTTCTATAACTGCCTGTATCCATTTTCTTTCTTAAGCCTACATGCATTTTAAACACACAGTGACCCTTTTAGGGGTTTCTTTTTTGTCTGAATCTGTCTTTATTGTGTATTGGTAATCATTTTCTGACTAGGAGAGTTTTTAAAATGTTAAGCAGACATGGCCAGGACCAAAGTTTCAGCTTTGGCTGTTGGCTCCTACCCATTCAGCTTTCCAACACGGCCAGAGGTCCATTTACTCCTAGCTCTTGCAGCCATGGTCAGCACCCCAACTCTAGGAAACAGCAGGTCCATGCCACCTCCAAGCAGCTTGTAGCTCGTTGCCCATGAAATGAACCCTTTTTGTAACTTTGCTTCACTGTCTCCCCCCATTCCAAGGAGATGAAATAAGCAATCTTGGGTGTGCTCTCCTCTCTCCTGCGATCCCCAAAGGACCCCTGGCTTATCCCCATTCCTAACTTTTGTTCTTTTTAAAAGATGCTCCAGGATCCCCTCGGTGGTACGCAACAGAAATGCTGTAGGTCCCAAATGGTGGTAGCGGGCCATGTGGCGGCAGACAGCAGGCCCTGGGAGCAGACAGTCCCAGGCAGAGACAGCTGCTGGTCCCTGAGCAATGGCTGGTCCCAGGCAGGGAGACACATGGCGGGCGGGCAGAAGACAGAAACATGGATAGACACGACATGCAGGGTGAGGTTGAAGTTTATTCAGTGGGTTATGGAGGAGAAAGGGTGAAGGGGGGGACAGAGAGAGAGGGAGAGAGAAAGAAAGAGCAGGAGAGAGCGGGAGAGAGAGAGGGAGAGAGAGCACGGGAGAGAGAGCGGGAGAGAGCGGGAGAGAGAGTGGGAGAGAGCGGGAGAGAGAGTGGGAGAGAGCCGGAGAGAGAGCGGGAGAGAGCGGGAGAGAGCAGGAGAGAGAGTGGGAGAAAGCGGGAGAGAGCGGGAGAGAGAGAGCAGCTTGAGGCCACTCTCGGTTTTAAAGGTGAACGCAGGGGCGTCTGGGAGAAGTGTCGCGCTGGGGAATTCTGGGAACTGTAGTTCTCCAGAAGAACAACACTAACTATCAGCTTCAACACCCGGAAACACATTTTATCTGGAACCCCCAGTGGCCACAACTATCAAATCAGAAGACAATTCCCTACCAGGTAACACATAGCCATCAGACTCTATGAAAACCCAGAGGAGAACCAGACACCAAGGAACAAAACACTCATCCAACGAAGATAAATCCAGAAATCGGTACCTAGATATATAATTCACCCCAAACTCAGATTCCTTGATGCCAGTATAAAAACACAGTGACATTCAGGGCAGTATGTTTCCACTACAGCCCAGCTATTTTACAACAGGTCCTGAATATCTCAACATAGTTGAAGCACAAGAAACAGACTTTAAATCTGACTACATGAATATTTAAGAGGCCCTTAAAAATGGAAGTGAATAAATCCCTTCAAGAAAGCTTAAAAAAAAAACAGAGGAAGAAAATTAATTAAAATTTTGAAGATCTGGGCAGGGCAGGGGTGGCGCATGCCTTTAATCCCAGCACTCAGGAGGCGGAGGCAGGCAGATCTCTGTGAGTTCGAGACCAGCCTGGTCTACAAGAGCTAGTTCCAGGACAGGAACCAAAAGCTACAGAGAAACTCTGTCTCGAAAATCAAAAAAAAAAAAAAAAAAAAAAAATTGAAGATCTGAAAATGGAAATAAAGTAATTTTAAAAAAACAAACTCAGAAAATTCTGGAAACAAAAATTTAGGAATTTGAACAGCAACTACAGAGGCAAGCTTCACCAACAGAAGGCAATAGGTTGAAGAGAGAATTTCAGGTGTTGAAGAGACAATAGAAGAAATGGATATATCCATCAAAGAAAATGTTAAATTTAAAAAACACCTGATATAAAACATCCAGGACACTACAAAATGATCAAACCTATGAAAAATAAAAATAGAGGAAGGAGAATACCATGTCAAAGATTCAGAAAGAATTTTCAACAAAATTATAGAAAAAATTATCCTATCCTAAACAAGGGCATGCCTATAAAGGTACAAGAAGCATATAGAACACCAAGTACACTGAACTAGAAAAGAAAGTCCCACTGGGAACTGGTGGCGCACGCCTTTAATCCCAGCACTCAGGAAGCAGAGGCAGTTGGATCTCTGTGAGTTCGAGGCCAGCCTGGTCTGCGAGAACTAGTTCTAGGACAGGCTCCAAAGTTACAAAGAAACTCTATTTTGGAAAACCAAAAAAAAAGTCCCTTCAGCACATAATAATCAAAACCCTAAACATACAGAACAAGAAAGAGCATTAAAAGATGCAAGGGAAAACAACCACGTAATATATAAAAGACAGACGTATTAGGAAGACTGACTTCTCAATGGAAATAAAAGTCAGAAGAGCCTGGGCAGAGGTGCTGTAAACTTTTAAGAGATCAGAGATGATAACCTACAGTATTATACCCAGCAAAACTTCCAAATACCATGAATGGATAAAATAGGATTTTTTTTGATAACATCAAATTTAACCAATACTTACTTCCAAATCTAAGAGTACAGAAAGTCTAAAAGTACAACTCCAACCTATAGAGGTTAACTATACCAATGAAAACACAGGAAATAAGTAATCTCAGACCAGCAAAATCAAGAGAAGGGAAACACACGCATGCATACACATACACGCACACACACACATGCATACAGATACACACACACACACAAACATGCACATACCATCACTACTACCACCAATCAACAAGACAGACAAAACCTTTATTCAACATAACTAAAAGGCAAAGATGGAATATCTGAATTAACAAAAAGAAAAGAAAAGAAAAGAAAAGAGGGGCTGGAGAGATGGCTCAGAGGTTAAGAGCACTAACTACTCTTCCAGAAGTCCTGAGTTCAATTCCCAGGAACCACATGGTGGCTCAAAACCATCTCTAATGAGATCTGGTACCCTCTTCAGGCCTGCAAACATACATACATACAGAACACTGTATATATAATAAATAAATAAATAAATAAATCTTTTTAAAAAAAAGATAGAAAAGAAATGAAAGAAATGAAAAGGGGGCATAACAACAGGCACCAAGAAAATCCAGAGACTCATAAGGACAAGCTTTAAAAACCTGTACTCCACCACATTGGAAAATATGTTACAGATAATTTTCTCAATAGGTACTACTTACCAGTGTTAAACCAAGATCAGATAAACAATTTAAATATAATCCCTCATGAAATAGGAGTCATTAAAAATTTCCCACCTCCCCAAAACATTTCAGACCAAAGTGTTTTAGTGCAGAATTCTACAAGACATTCAAAGAAGAGTTAATGCCAATGCTCCTTATATTATTCCACAAAAGAGAAATAGAAGGAATATAGCCCACTTAATTTTATTATGCCACTGTTGTGCTGATACTGAAACCTCATATAGATCCAACAAAGAGAATTACAGACCAATTTCACTTATACATGAATGCAAAAATACTCAGTAAAATACTTGCATACTGAGCTTGAGAACATCAAAAAGATCATCCACCATGATCAAGCAGGCTTCAGCCCAGATATACACAGATGATTCTATGTACAAAATAAACATAACCCCTATAAATAAAATGGAAACAAAACACAACAAAATACATGGTCATCTCATTAGATGTTGATTTGATGAAAACCAACACGCCTTCATGGTAAAAGTTCAAGAAAGAGTAATGATACAAGGGTCATATCAAAACATAATAAAGGCATTTTATAGGAAACCAAAAGCCAACATCAAATTAAATGGTAAGAGATACAAAGAAATTCCACTAAAATCAGGAACCAATAAAGGCTGTACACTTTCCCCATATCTACTCAATATAGTACTTTAATTCCTAGCCAGAGCAGTAAGACACCCAAAGGAGATCAAGGGGCTACAAATTGGAAAGGAAGAAGTCAAAGTATCTCTACTTGCAGATAATATAATATATATAAGTGACCCTAAAAATTGCACTGGAGAACTCCTACAGTTCATAAACACTTTCAGGAAAGTGGCTGGAAACAAGATTAATAAATAATCAGTAGCTCTCTTATATTCAAATAACCAGTGGACTGAGAAATAAATCAGGAAAACAACATGTTTCACAACAGCCTCAAATAATATAAAATATTGTAGGTAACTTTAACCAAGCAAGTGAAAGATCCTGGTGGAAAGATGAGGCTAGCACCACTGAACAACAAAGTAGCGCTAGAAGTATTGAAATCTCCCAAGACCAACTTCTTGGAGAGGGTGGTTATGCTGGTGTACAAAGACCGTCTGTATATGATGACCATACCTTGACACCATGCCATGCAGCAGCTTTGAATGCTTGTTACAGAAATGAAAAAGTTGGAAAGAGAACCGAGTCATTTACTAAAGTCATACAGGGCCTGAAAAAAAAAAAAACTTCATGATTTTTTTTATAAAGATTGACTTCAGCTATAAATAGAATAATATCAAATTCAGAAGCTAGACAAATAATAATTGAATCATTGGCTTTTAAAAATTCTACTTCACAATGCAAAAGAATAATTAGACCTTTAAAGGCAAGATCAGCACCCATAGAGGAATGAATCCGAGATAAAGTCAGTATTGAATCTCATGACCATGATGATGCTTGCATGGGAGAGTTGATTTCCAGAGGCTTGAAGAAAAAAAAATGTCAGGTGTTTTAATTTTGGCAAACAAGTTCACCCAAAAGGAGATTGTAGACAGGGATTACCTAGAAACAACGTTTCCTGTAGGAATAACCCAAGCAGAAGGTCCCTCTCTTCTAGAGTACGCAGGTGTGTCAAACATTGGACCAATGAATGCAGATCAACAAGAAACAGACAGGGTAACCCTTTTCCATAGGGAAACACTTTGGGGGGGGGGCTGTCACAGGCCCCTGTGTCAGATTTGGTTCTATCATTCTCTGTCACAGTGGGGGAAACTCCTCCCCGGAGCAATTAAAGGACCTCATGCCTACTGTAAAAAAACATAATTCTCTGGATGACAGAACAGCTTTAGAAGATAAGCGAGAGCTCTTGATCAGAAGAGGAGACTATTCAATTTAAACTAACTTATGCAACTAACAAATGCTTTCCATTTGATCAGAAATAATTTGCCAAAAGTTTTAAACTTTCCATAGTTAGGGTTGGGGCATGCTTTTTTTTTGTCTTTCCAGGAGAATGAAGGCATCCAGCTAAAGAATTTGTAGACCACTGGAAAAATAAGCCATCTGAAGAAAAGAGCAAATTGGCTTATTGGTATATCACATTTCCAACCGGATAAAATTTCATACACCTTCAAAATGTTTGTTTCTGCTGTTCTCTACATTTAAGGCAAATGGTCTTTTTGTAGTCCAGTCCAGTTAAAAATTAAAGATGGCTTTGGAGTTGGAGCATGGTTCTCTCCTTCTCTAAATCCAAGCATGCATGCTAAAGGAAAATCCAAAATCTTTGTCTCATATCAGAAGAGTCATCTGGTATGGAACAGAAGAAAAAAGAAAATTAAGGGACTGTTCTATTGACAATAATCTCATCACCCTTTGGTTTCATTTGACTCTTTAAAACTTTTCTTAAGGTATAAATATTATCTCAAAATTTTAAAATTAGTATATATGTATGTTTTAAACTTTTTGTCATATTAATGGTCATATAGAGTACTACTTAAAGATAAAGGCTTCATTTAGCTCCCTGTATATGATTTTAGGCTTGAGTGTCTATCAAGTAAGTAGGAGTTAAGTTTTTGTACTCTGCATGTACTAAACAAATTGTGATCCTTTAACCTCTTCAAGAGCTGCTGCATATGACATTTAAAATGTTTAAGTTTTCTGTAGTGACCCATGACCATGCCTCATAGCAAACTCTGAAGTCTAGAAAAGGAAGATAAGGCTCCACCATGATTCCACCTGCATTGTGGTAATGCACTAAGACAAACAGCACCCAAAGATCAGCTGTAGACTACAAACTGCTCAGAAGAGTTTGAAGGTGGCTATCTGAGATGGTCCAACCTCGCAGTAAACTCTAGCCAGGACTTCAGACAAGTCCTGCACTTTCCTGCGGCTGCACGATGCCTGTCTGCGCTCTATGCGCCGCCATATAGTTCGTGAACCAGGCAAGGTTCTTCTACTGAGAATTCTCTGCTTAGTTCTTAGCCACATTTTAAATAAGATTATTTGAATTTTGATGTCTAATTCCTTGAGTCCTTTATATATTTTGGAGATCAGTTCTCTCTCTGATGTGGGTTGGTGAAGATATTTTCCCAATCAGTAGGTTACTTTTTTGTCTTGTTGACTGTGTCCTTTGCTTTACAGAAGTTTCTCAGTTTCAGGAGGTCCCATTTATTTATTGTTACTCTCAGCGTCTGTGCTACTGGGGTTATATTTATGAAGTGGTTTCTTGTGCCCATTCATTGAAGGCTACTTTCCACTTTCTCTTCTATCAAATTTAGTGGGGTCAGATTTATATTGATGTCTTTTATCCATTTGGATGTGAGTTTTGTGCATAGGGATAGATATGAATCTATTTTCATTTATCTACATGTTGACATTCACTTATTCCAGCACCATTTGTTGAAGATGGTTTCTTTTTTCCATTCTATTATTTTATGTTCTTTGTTAAAAATGAGGTATTCATAGGTGTGTGACCAATTCCATTGGTCAACCTCTCTGTTTTTATGCCGATACCAAGCTATTTTCATTACTGTAGTTCTATAATAAAGCTTGATGTCAGGAGTGGTGATACCTCCAGAAGTTCCTTTATTGTATAGAATTGTTTTGGCTATCCTGGGTTTTTTTTTCTATATGAAGTTGATTATTGTTCTTTAATGGTCTGGGAAGAATTGTGTTGGGATTTTTATGGGGATTGCATTAAATATCTTGATTTCTTTTGGTAGTATTTGCCAAAGAGACTCAGGCTGCTAGGAGCCTTGCTCCTAATTGGTCCCATGACCTGGGATGGATGTGTGATTTCGTGAAACAAGGAAAACTGTGATCACCTATTGCAAACAAGTGGCTGTGGCCCCAGATGGCGTGAGCCATTTTTATTCATAGTTTCAATAGTTTGCATGAACGGTTTAACACTCATATTTGTTTCCTTAGGTTTCTAATAATAATAAAAATAATTGCAATTTGTTCCCTCACTTCCTTCTCTTTTTGTGCTTCTACATCCCCACTGGTAATCATTACCTATTTGATTTGTAACTTTAATATTACAAGCATAAGCAGTAAAGCAAACAACAAAGGAAGTTTTCTCACTAGGCACATCTACAGGTAGAACTGTGTGCCCTGTTGACACTCTTTGCAGTTATAGTGTGATGCAAAGCAAAAATAAAATTTAGTTTTGGCGGTTAATATTTAGCTGTAGTGAAATCTAAACTCTTACAACCAACTCATCAGCCAAGGCTGAATCACTTTGTTCTATACTTTTTTATCTCCTATGGAGAATATACCAGGTTTTTCCCTATCATTCTGTAGATTACATAACTTAGAAACTTAATTTTAAGTTGGCATTGCTTATCTCTTGTTCTCAAGTTCCAGTTTTCTCAGCTTCCAAAAGTATTGAGTCCTATATTATTGGCACAGTTATTAGAAACTGGGGACACTGTGGCTTTCTATGATTTTGTATCATTATTCCCTGTTCCTAGACTGTCTCATTAACTCTAGGTTCATCTATTTATTTGCATTTCTCTTAGATGCTCTGCAGTTAGGATCGTTCTTTCCAGGACAATTATGCAAATACCCTGAAGTATTGTGACTATTTCAAATTAGTCACAAAATGCACTGTTCAGGCAACACTCTGTCCCTGAGAATCCTGATTTCATAGTCACACCTGAAACATCAGAGACTTTAGAGATGAATCAGGTTCACTGTACATTTTTAACAACATCCCCTTTGGCTGATCCAGAAGAGAGTCTTCAGGGGGAAGTTTTTGCAAATGCAATAGCCAATCTCATCTATTGGGCTCTAAGAAAGTGAATCTTGAGGCAGCCAGCAGTATGGTTTGTGGAAGGAAAGCAAGGTGAGCAGGTAGCACAGATGCTCCTGGGGTCATGCCCCAAATATACAGCAAACTATCCATCACCCTTGCCAAAAATGGGTTAAATTCTCCCAGGCTTTACCAAAGGGAGAACTTGTTCATGTTATTCTCAGGCCTTGTTCCCCGAAGAAGTCACATGGCTCCTGGCAGCAGGCTATCTTGGGAGACAAGTTTTCTCAGCAGATATTCATCTGTGGACTGACACTGGGTGAGAAGCTGAGAAGTTTCTGCCTTCCTCCATCCTTCCATATGTGCTATACATGGTCAATAAGCCCAGACGTGATCATCTTCTTCTGTAACCGCCCAGAGGGTCAGTTAGTCTAGGGTTGTAACCTGCCTGGTAGGTCAGTTATTCCAGGGTCCCAAAGAGGCGCTATCTGAAAAGACAGGGGCGGGAAAGAGGAATGAGGCCAAGCAAGATCTGTTGTCAAACAAAGCCTCTGTTTATTAGCGTAATGGTTGTGGCTTATATAGCCCCTGGATGAGGAATTTGGCTTGGACTGGGGGCAGGGGACAGGGGCGTGGGTTCTTGCCTGGGCAGCAATGGTCCCAAGTCTACACTTGGTCACAAGACGGTCAAGGTCACGAGGTCACGAGTCAACACACCTAGTGTTCTCTTTGCAAGTGGAATCATTCCTTTTGTGATTCTAACCACAAACAGTTCTCTAGATAGTTGGAATGTGGGGCAGGTTCCTTTCCGCTAAAAGCTTTCAAGATAGTTGGGTGTAGGGTGGTCTCTGCCAACAAACAGTTCTCAATACAGTTGGGGTGTGGGGCTCTCTGCAAACATCCCCAGGACAATGGTCCCCACTATATTTTTTGGGAAAATGGCTCCTGACATTCTTCAAGGGAACATTTTGGAACTCACCAGTATGGGGGTTGTTTAGCTGTGAGGAGAGTCAGTCACATCATGACTAAGACTAGTTAAAACAGTGACTGTCATATGAAGAACATCTGTGATGGTCATGTTCAGAGTTGCACTTAAGTTGTGAGTCTAGCTTTTAATGGCTCAATCATCTCAACAGCGCAAGGTAGCCATCTGAAGAAAGTATTGGTGAATGTTACTGTTTATTTCTGTTAAAATCTTAATCTGAATCAGAGTTGGATATATGACTCGGCAGATGATACCACACACGTCTATTCCAGAGGATCTTGGCTGGTTTCTAAGATCTGTAGACTAGCCCTAAACTGTCTGTGAGTCCAGCTTCAGGGGATACACAATCATCTTCTGGCCTCCCATGTTGACAGGCACACTGATGTATATGCGAGAAGAACACTCATTGTCATGAAAATGAAATAAATAAAATTTAGTGTGTATTTGACTGACATTTTTACTCTAGTGAATACCATGGTGTTAAAAGAATCATTTTATGACCCTGGAAGCAATAGCAGGTATGATGAAGTCCCAAGGTGTCTTTGCATCATATTTTGAGAATGACAATTGTGGGTTATTTCTTAGCAGTCATAGTGACACTGAAAAAATGGAGTATTTAATGTAATGAGTGAAGGCTTTCTTCATAAACTTGGACAAAACAAAAACAAAAAAAAATCAACAAAAAATTGCTTTTCATAACTCTGAATCCTTAGTGGGGTACTCATGGCATGCGTGTCTAGTTTATCTATCACTGAGCAATTGTATTTCTTTGTTGATGTCTTTTATTTGTATTAATAGAAAATGGATGCATTGAAACATAGGTAGTGAGGCAGTCCTGGTCTTTTGCTTCATCCCTAAATTTTGAGATTTCCTATCAATCCTATATGTGGTTTCTGCACCTTATCTCCGTGGGCCTTACTCCTACGCTGATGTTTAGTTTTTTTTTTTTCTTTAGGGGCAAGAGATTTGAGTCTATAAAACAAATTTCTCGATCTAACTTGAAGGAAAATGCAGGTGAGGAATAACAGATATACGAAGAAGTGAGTGAGTGAGTGAACCCTAGATACTAGGTTCTTGCCATGCCAAGAAATCCCAAAATGAAATAGGTTTATCCCAGAATGAAGTATTTTGAGGTGTTTATTGCTTTTTTAAAAAATTTATTCTCTGTTGTTGTTTTCTTATTTTGCTTGATTGTTTTTGTTCATTGGTTGGTCTTTTATTTTGGTTTTGAGAGTAGCTCTGTTTAGTTAGCATTCGCTGCCCTACTTTAGTGAATTTCTTGCTTAGGCTTCAGGATTTCTGGATGTAAAAATGCCTGCCACCAGGTCTGGAAAGTTAGTTTGGCTTTCAGTCATGGTCTCACCATGTATACCCGAATGGCTTTAAATTCATAGAACTCTGCCTTCCTCAAGCGTGCTGGCATCAAAAATTGGAAACTGCTATTTCCTAAACCTTTTAGATACTTTAGGCTGAAGGGGCGGAGAGAGTAGAGCTCGCCAATCAGGGACAGCTTCACTAAATGGAATGAGTAGCGTGGATAATCATAGCGTGCTTCCGGGAAAGCCTTTCAAAATGTGGTCTAGCAGAGGGAATCCTTGTGAGGATTCTTTTTGGGTGGCCCTGTGTTCTGCTGACTGCAGGCCTCTGGGGAGGAATCTGAGACCCATCAGAAGTATGAAATGGTGAGTGCGCTTTGGGCTTTTGCAATCTTGCCTGGCAAGTTTAGGGCAGTAGCTTCTCTATGGCTCCCGCAGTGAGATTTTCCCCTGGTGCTATGCCACCCAGTGGAAGGCGGTATTCTGTCCCAGCAATGCCTATGGCAGTGCTCTTGAATTGTGCAGCCCACAAGCAGCATTGAGGCCCTAGTCTCCGGCTTTTCTGTCCTGGTGAAGTTGCTTCCCCTCAATCGTCAGCCATCTTGGGTGCATCCATGCAGGACAGGCATCTAAAAAGATTTTGCAGCACTGGAGGATTGGTAATGCTGAGTCCAGGCTGTACTGTGTATGGTCGTGCATTTTTCATAGTTTCGTTCACCTCTTGCTCCGTGTTTGGTCTGATTTAGGTTTCCGGGTATTACACTGGAGTTCTTTCCTCTCTCCTTCACTCTCCTCCCTCTTCTAGTCTGCCTCAGAATTGATCCCCATGCCTCCCCATGTGAATGAAGTTTGCCATAAAGCTGTGTCTAACTCCATATCACCATATCCGGCATAGATTTTGCATGTTTCTTTTTTTCTGATGATATTGTGGGAGTTTTTTTTTCTTTTTCTTCCGACTGCAGTTTTTCAAAAGTATCAGCCTGAAGACAGAGAAATTTAAATTTTCTTCACGTTTAATTTGTTTGCAGCATTATTTTTTAGCCTCAAATTAGAATTTTGTAAAGCTGCAGAATGTGGAAAGGTCGGCGGGACTTGAGAGTTTCATGGTAGTGGCGTGGTATTTTTGCTGCTTCTGCTTGTTTGGATGTAGGCTGATTTAGATAGAAGGGATTGGGAGTGTCAATCCTGTAACAAGTGACTTAGAGTGTTGCAGCCTTGGGGAAAATATTAGGAATCTCTTTCCTTTAGCCTCTAGTTAGGTGAGTTTGGTAGATGATGTAATTTCTGTCTACTGGGGAAACTTTAGAATGTTCATCTCAGAGAGAAAGAGTGCTTTCTACCCAATGAAATTTTTTTTTGAACATCGACTTTAGTAAGGAATTATTTATAATATATTTATTACTCTTGTGTGTGCAAATCCTTTTCATTTTGCTAATTTATAGTTAAGATATCACTATTTCTTTTCTTGATTTTTTTTTGTTGTTGTTATTCATTTTTGGAGACAGGGTTTCTTTGTGTAATCCTGGAGCTCATATATATACTGTATAATTACATTTCCAGTAATATCCATTCACCTGCAAACGTCCTCTCAGTTTTCTTCATTTCTGAGTGGGATTCAAATTAGGACATGAGCCACACATCCATGGTCCAGACATCAGTTGATGGACATCCAGGCTGATCCTTTCTTAACTATTGGCTCCAGAGCATTTTGCTCTCAATTCCCATTCTCCCTCTCTCTTGGTTTTCTGAGACAATGTTTCTCTGTGGCTTTGGAGCCTTCCTGGAACTAACTCTTGTAGACCATGCTTGCCTCAAACTCACAGACATCCACCCGCCTCTGCCTCTTGAATGCAGGAATTAAAGGTGTGCGCCACCCTGGCCTGACACAATTCCCATTTTCTAAGTGGGTATGTTCTTAAATATCTTCTATATTGATAATAAATTTCATTTTGAAATATTTTGGTTATTGAGTTTCTTTTTAGCTAAGACTGGCCTTGAAGATGCCCCGTGCTTCAGCCTTTAGAGTGCAACTGTAGCAGCTCTGTCTGTTCACAGTCAGGGTGCGATGATAATTCTCAGGATGTCTAAGAACTTTGTGTCTTGGGAAGTAAGTTCATGAGGACACTGCAGAAGGATGAACTTACCAAGAACATGAGTGTGGAGCTGGAAAACTAGTTCAGCAATTAAGAGCTCTTCTTATGTTCTTACAGAGAACCCGAGTTCATTTCCCAGCACCCATTTGGTATCTCTCAGCCATTTAACTCCATCTCCAGAGAATCACACACAAAATAATAATAATAATAATGATAAATTAATATTATCACTATTACTATTATTTAAAAAGAATGGCAGCCTAATTCCTATTGCTCCTTTCTGTTATAAACTCCAGTTGCTCTAGTTCTGTTGATGTCCTTTGTGCTGCACGGTCCACGGTAGAAAGGCAAGTGAACACGTGTGAGAGGAAATGACCAAGAGAGTCTGGCTCTTCTTACTGTGAGCCACGTGTAAGGATAATTCAGTCCTTTTCTTAATACTGTGAGAGGTGATGGAATGGGAGGAGGAGGGCGAGAGGACGAGAATGCATGTCGATGTAAATTTAGGCACATGTGTGTCACAGCATAAATATGGAGGTCAAAAGACAACCTAGTTGTCACTCAGAGTAGACATGTACTTTCGTTCAGTCTCTGACATTGAAAGCATTTTGGAAATGAGTAGTGATCTTGTTAGCTGTATAAAGTGTTTTTTATAACTCGTTGTCTTTAGGGTGTCAAAAGTAAATGGTTGCAAACTCTATATTCGAAACTTAGACTTCAGGAAATGAATGGGTTTGGTGTCAGAGTGTACTGGTAAAATTTATTGCCAACCTAACAAAATCTTGCATCGTCTTGGAGAGGGGAACTTCATTTTATGCCTGTATTGATCAGAGGAACCTATGGCTATGTCTGTGAGGGCTCTTTTGATTGATGGGGGGCTAGGCTAGTGCATAGTGGGCAGCACCATCCCTTTTTAGGTTGTCCTGGACTAAATTAGAAAGTTATCTAATCATGATCCAGTCAACAGGAGAACCTCTACTCAGCTTCTTCCATAGTTTCTGCTTATCTTCCTGCTTGGCTTTTGTGACATGGAAGTGTAAACCAGATGAACCATTTCTTAGACTGTGTTACTTTTAAGTGTGGCATTTATCACAGCAACCAGAAGCAAGCTGAATCCCATAGTAATTTCAGAATCTTCAAAGATATTGTGGAACTATTTTATAAATTTGTGCAGCCTTCTGTCATTCTTCCTTTTGCCTTTTTTTTATATTTATTTATTTATTTATTATGCATACAATATTCTGTCTGTGTGTACATCTGCAGGCCAGAAGAGGGCACCAGACCTCATTACAGATGGTTGTGAGCCACCATGTGGTTGCCGGGAATTGAACTCAGGACCTTTGGAAGAGCAGGCAATGCTCTTAACCACTGAGCCATCTCTCCAGCCCTTCCTTTTGCCTTTTGAAGAGAGGAGGATGTAGGTGTTTTATACTTTGTGTCCTTACAGTGATAGAATCAATGAATAAAGGTTGCATCTCCTCACCCCCAGTCTCAATTCTCTCCAGTTACTGCTCACCCCATGTTTTCTCCAGAACTCTTGGGTGAGGTTTTGCCAGCGAACCTGTGCTACACGAATTTTCCATGGTTGGCGGGTTGGTAATTCTGAGTCTAGAGGATTCTGTGTAGGGATGTGGGTGGGCTGTGCCATTTTCCTTCTTTTATGCTTCTGATTGTGCTGACTTGGATTTTCCCTTCATCACCTTGGAGTTCTTTTTTCACTCCTTTTCTCCCCTCCCCCACCTGATCATCCCAGACTGTGTCCCCCACACCCCCGGTGTTAGAGAAGGTTTCACAAAGAAGAGTATCCAGTCCTTTCAAGAAATTGTTCCAACAGTGGTTGGAATGTTAGGCATTTCCTTTGGATGGATGTTCTTGGGTGGTGCTCAGGTAATCTTAGATTATGGTCTGTCCTGCAACCAGGTACTTCTTGCATGTAAACTCCTGAGACTCAGGCCCCATTAAACTTATCAATGGCCGATTCCTACTCTGGCAGATGATAAAGGTTAGAAGTAAAGAACTTCCTTTAGGGGATCTGTTCATATTGAGCTTATCATGGCTGGCTCCTATAGAAATCCTCTATGGTTTTTTTCATTTTTCTCCACCCCGCTTCCCCCTGTTTTTTCACAACAATATTGTAGGAGGTTTTTTTTTCTCTTGACTACAGTTTTCAAAATTTCAGGTCTGAAGATAGAGAAATTTAAATTTGCTTCACTTTACTTGTTTGCCGTGAGGCCCAAAATAGAATTTTGAAAATTTGCATATGTCAGATGCCATGGACAGTGGTCCAGAGTGGAATCAAATTGGCACTGCATTTCTGTAGCTGCTTCTTTGTTTGCTGTTGGCTGTTTGAAACACAAGGGGTTGGGAGTGTCAATTCTGTAAACAAGTCATTTACAGTGTTGCAGTACCTGCGAAAAGTACTAATATTTCCTCTCGTTCTGTTAACCCCAGAGAGTTGATTTTTGCAGAGAATGTAATTTCTATCCTGTCGGGAAACTTTAGAATGTTCATCTGAGAGAAAGATATGTGTGCTTTCTAAATAATGATTTTTTTTCTTTGAAAGTTAACTTGAGTGTTGATTATATTTAGAATACATTCATTACTGTTGTGTGTTTGTGTAGTTATGTTGACTTTCATTTTATTTTTAGTTCATTATTTCTTTCCTGGTTTTATTTGTTTGTTTTTTGGTGACAGGGTTTCACACTGTAGTCCTGGTCCGCACTGTGTTGACCAGGCTAGCCTTGAACTCAGAGCTCACCCTCCTCTGCCTCAGGCATTCTGAGAGTAAAGTCTTTATTCTGTCTGTTTAGTGTTTTGATTATTATGTGGGGAGGTGACTTTTATTTTTTGTTCGAGTTGTTTGGTTTTCTGCAAGCTTCTTGTAGAACTTCTTGAGTGTGTTTCTTTCAAAGTAGGTAAGGAGTTATGCTGGGATTTTAGTTGGGATTGCATTGATTATATAGATTGATGTTGGTAAGGTGGCCATTTTTGCTAAATTAATTCTACTGATCCATTAGCATGGGAGATCTTCCCTTCCTCAGATATCTTCTCTGATTTCTTTCTAGAAAGATGTGAAGTTCTTTTCATACAGGTCTTTTCACTTGCTTGGTTAGAGTTAAACCATGATTAATTGATGTTGTTGTAAATGGTGCTAGTTCCCAGATCTGTGTCTCAGCCCATTTGTCATTTGTATATAGGAGAGCAACTTCTTCTTTTAGTTCATCTTTTATTCAGCCACCTGACTAAAGGTGTTTCCTGGTAGAATTTTTGGTGTCTCTTGTATATACTATCATATCATCTGCAAATAATGGTACTTTGACTTCTTCTTTTCAAATTTGTATTCCCTTGCTTTTCTTTTCATATTGCTCAAGCTAGAACCCCCAAGTATTAAATTGAATAGGTATGGAGAGAGTAGACAACCTTTTTCTTTTTCTTGAATTGGAATTGCTTTGAGTTTCTCTTCATTTAATTTGATGTCATTTGACTTGTTGTATACTCCTTTATTACAGTTAGGTGTGGCTCTTTTATCTCTGATCTCTCCAAGACTTTCATCAGGAAGGGTGTTCGATTTTGTCCAAGACGTTTCAGCATTTAATGAAATGACCATGTGGTATTTCTTCAGAGTCTGTTGTTATGTACCTCTTTTTGTTTCTGATTTTGTTAATTTGAATATTTGCTCTCTGCCTTTATTTACTTTTGATAAGGATTTATCTATGTTGTTGATTTTTTTGATGAACCAACTTTTTCTTTCATTGATTCTTAGTATTGTTCTCTTTGTATTTTTTTTTATTTCAGTCCTCAGTTTGGTTATTTCCTGCTATTTACTCCTCTTGGGACTATACCTATCCTTTTGTTCTAGGGCTTTGTGCTGTTTAATCTCTTATGTGTTAAGTCTTGAGTATGAGATCTCTCCATCTTTAGAATAAGGAATTTAGTGTTATGAACTTTATTTAGTAGTGCTTTTATTGTGTCCCATAATTTCGGTATGTTGACTATTTACTTTCATTGAATTCTAGGAATTCTTTCTTTTTTTTCTTCCTTGCCCAAGTAGTAACTCAGTAAAAAGCTGCTCAATTTCCATATGTTTGTGGATTTTCTGTTGCTGAAATCCAGCTTTAATCCTTGGTGGTTCCTTAAGATACAGGGGTTATTTCAATTTTTGTGTCTGTTGGTACTTTCTTTTGACAAACTACATAGTCAGTTTTGGTGAAGTTTCCATAGTCAGTTCCTTGTTTTGGAGAAGATTGATAAGAAGATAAATTCTGTATTTGTATAATATTTTATTGATATCTGCTACATCTATTTGAGTCATAACATCTGTTTCTTTATTTCTCTGTTGACTGAGATCTCTGTCCCATCCATTCCTGCAGTCATTCAGTTCCAAAGAAACACACAGAGGTCTACATCAATTATAAACTGATTGGCTCATTATCTCAGGCTCTTCTTATTAAGTAATTCTTATAACGTATATTAGCCCATAATTCTTGTCTGTCTTAGCAAAGTAGCTTGGTATTTTTTTCGGTGAAGCAGTAACTTTTTGATTTCTCAGTGGCTGGGTCATGACTGCTGACTGACCTTCCTCTTCCCAGAATTCTTGTTTCCCTGCCTCTATTTTCTGCCTGGTCGCCCTGCCTATACTTCCTGCCTAGCTACTGGCCAATCAGCGTTTTATTAAAAATAATATAAGTGACAGAATAAAAGATCATTGTGCCACAACATTTCTCTGTTTAGTTTCTATCTGGATGACCCTTGCTGCGATTTGTTAATAAGATATAGATACAGTCCCCTAACGTTGATTGTTCCAAGCATAATACCCATAAGTTACTAGGCTCATTGTTCAGAGAGAATTGTGTGTTAGATATAAATATTATATCTCTGGAGGGAAAGGTACCCTGACTGTTGGAAAGTTATGTTATACCTGCAAGTGTTACAACTCTGAGGGGAAGATATCCGAGATATCTACAGCTTTGAGGAGTAAGCTATCCTGACTTGTTGGGAATTAAGGCAGTGCCTGAAGCTGGATTCGGGCGGGGGGAGGGGGATAGTCTCCTTGCCAGATGTTCCAATTCTACACCTCGCCAAGAGAGAGCCATTACAGCTGCGCTCTGCTCCACACCCCGAAGGAAGTTTCCCAGCAGAGATGTCCATTGCTTCTGTGCTTCACCCTACTGGAGAGTTTTCCCAGGAGAGATGTCCGGTTCTTCTCATCTATGGCTGGAGTTGTTATTTCCTTTGCTTCACCCTG
The DNA here is from genome assembly GCA_902806775.1 of Microtus agrestis. Taxonomy (NCBI): domain Eukaryota; kingdom Metazoa; phylum Chordata; class Mammalia; order Rodentia; family Cricetidae; genus Microtus; species Microtus agrestis. Next base: position 275,923 of record CADCXT010004080.1, on the reverse strand, counting down.
CTAAAGGGGTAACCCCCACACACTAGTAGAAGTTTGCACTGGCTCCTGCAAAAAAGTTGTTACTTCTGCACCACTCCCCTAGGGAGTTTCTCAGCAGAGGTGTCTGTTGCTTCTCTTCACTACTCCCCTATTGAGTTTCTCAGGAGAGACTCTGCTCCACTCAGGCGAGAAAGATTTTCACCCCAAACTCTTTCAAGGGATTTATTTTGGATGACAGAATCCTGGAGACTGGCTGGTTATGCCAGGGTAGACAAGGAAAACTGCCAACTGATCAAGCACTGGGCTTATATAGGGCTTCCTAGGGGTGGAGTTTTTCCACAGAGTACATTCTAAGAATGGGAATTGGTTGAAATTGAAAAATCTTGAGCTCAGATTGGCTAGATTTAGTGGTCAGGGATTGGTTGGGTTTTTGTTCCGGGACTTGTTGGTTGGATGTTCAGTAGATCAGGGACAGATATGAAGCTAGTTTCAGGGACAAACTGTGTTTCTTTCACTGGTCCTTTTTACGTTTTGTCCCTAAATTCAGACTGCGGTTTAGATTTCAAGGGTGCAAAGTTTTCCCAATGTTATTTCATTTTTGTCTGCGTACATAGTACTCATCTTGTCAATGTCAACTCCTCATTTTGTTTAGAAATTTAGCTTGCTCACATTCTGTCCCTCTATCAAAATACTCCAGTTTTTATATTCATGTTTATTTCAAATTCTCTGATAAAACAGGATGAAGTCATGTTCTTGATGATAATACCACAGTAATAACCCTTTCTCTACTTACTGACAGAGTCGTTTCCCAAGGAACCTTCCCTATCAATGTCTGTTGTGTAGACTTTTTCATTTCTGACTTTGGATCATCTACTAAATAACTTATTTAGCTTTGGTTCAGTGTTTTTAGTTGTTTTTCTTCAGAGTCCATTAAAGGTGATTATGAGCACCATGTGCTTGCTGGGAATTGAACTTGATCTCTAGAAGAGCAGTCAGTGCTGTTAACCCCATTCAGAAGTGTGAAGCTGCTATTGAGTGACACACTAATAAATATTAAATGAGACAGTGGGTCATCAAGTATTCAAGATAGCATCCCATGGACATTCTTCAATAAATCCTATTTATATAATAATTTAGAGGTTTCTTCAGAAACATGCATGCAAGATGATTATGGATCCTGTCTGTCTCTCAGTGAAAATAAACATCTTAATTAATATATGTATTCATAGGAGCCAGTAAACTTTGAAGATGTGATAGTGAAATTCACCTCAGAAGAGTGGGCTGTGTTGGATTCTAGTCAGAAGAAGCTCTACAGAGATGTGATGGAGGAAATATTTTTGAACCTGATCTACATAGGTAAAAAGTACTACACACTCCCATTGCTTATTCAGTCAGTGAACAATTGTGTCCTGCTTATGTGTGTCATGTTGGTACTGAATTCTTTAAGTGAAAATGTGGTAAATTTGGTGTGTATACCCCTATCACAAGAACTATGTTGCAATAATTTTTATGTTGAATATGAATGTGTCATAATGTATTCTCTGGATTTTATTGTAGAAAAAACACTACAAGAAAATATTGAAGAAGACTCTAAAGATATCAGCAGGAATATGGGGTAATTTATACTTAGTAAAAAATAATTTCTATTATACTTTTGCAACTCAAGGGATAAATGAGAACATGCCAAGTGCTCCAAATATACCTGAGTGAAAACTGAGTCAACACAAATTCCTGTAATGCAGCAGTGTATTGTGACATTTAATATTTGTGTATTTCTTGTGTGTAATCTATTAATATCACAAATACGTCACGTGAGATTGAGCCTGGAAAAAGGTTTTCTAGTGGATTATTACACAAAAGATCCCTTCATAAGCAAATGGTTTTACTTCATGTTTATACTTAGAGGCTTTGAGCTTTAGTACTGTGTTTTGTTTGCTTCCTTTTGCTGTGACTTAAAAAAAGAAGAACTCTAGAGTAGGGTGGAAGACAGTTCTATGCTTTCTTGTAAGTACCATGGTAAGGGGAAGAGCCAGGGTAGGAACTCAAGCATGACAAGAATCCGGAAACAGGCAGTAAAGTAGAGGTGATGCAGAAATTTTGTTTACTGGAGTTATCTTCATCTGTCAATCAGCTACCTACCTGCCTTATTCAAGCTTGGCCCACATCTCTAGGGGGATACCACCCATAGTGAACTTGATCAATCCACCTCATACAGTGATCAAGACAAAGCTACCAGAGTCATGTCTAAATGTCTGTCTGACACAGCCATTTTGTGCTGTTTGGTTCCTTCCTCCCACATGTGGGTTCTATTTTTGTCAAGTAGATCAAAACTAACTAGTACATACATTTCATATGAAGAGCCTGATCGCCTAACCGTTGGCATATGTGAAAATGCTCCCACAGATTTTGTTTCCAGGCCAGTCTGATTGAGGGATTTTCTCAATTGAAGGACCCTATTCTATGACCATAGTGGGTCTAGTTGATAACTAACTAACCCACACTGGGTGAGTGTTTAGAATGCTGACATGCCAAAGTGGTTCACCACTTCGTATGCTTGTTATTTTTTGTCTATAAACACCAGGACTTTTTTTTCCCTGTTCACTCCTTTCATTTCTCTTAATTATTTTATATATCTTTCTATCTGACTTATATTTTTGTACAACACCTTTGCCAAAAACATTTGTGGAAGACAGAAAATGCAAGACATCCTTCATATCAAGTTTATCAGAATTTGTGAGCTCTTCACATGAATACTTGTCATTAAATCTGGTTTGCTTAAAAATTGAGAATTGTTCTTAACCTCCAAGACTGTGATACAGCTTCTTCATAATTCTTAGAGAAGTAAAGTCAGTACTCTACTTCTTTACATATGGCAGGTTCTTTCCATGTCATAAATATTATCCTTGACATTGATACCATTATTCTCTTCCCTCTGAGATAGTATAGTTGTGTTTCACACAGGCCAGCCTCCAATATTTCTCTTGGCTACAGTGTTGTTTGTTTTTTTTTTTTTCCAGAATTCAGGGGATTGAGAAACACCATAGATATGAATGTCATACTGAGCATGATAAAAACCAGCAACCTATTCCATACAGTATGATCGATAAAGAACTGCCTTCCAGAGTAAGAGCTCATGAGACTCCATTACATGTAAGAAACATTATTGGTCATTTATCCTTACCTGAGTATCTCAGACAAAAAACTGGAGGAAAACCACAACTGTATAAGGGAGCTGTGGCAAAAGCTTTAACACATCAGAAACATTGGAAAGATACCAGTTACTCTGAATTACTTCAGGTACGTGAAACTTCTCCTAAAGAGAAACACTGTAAAATTCAAGTATATAATGAAGCCTGTAGGAGTCTCTGTTTTGATCAGCCTCCGGAGAGAAGTAATACTGAAAATAAACCCAATGAGAATGTCTTAATGAGATGTACATCTAGCCAGAATGATGAAGGAATCCATAAACAAGTGAAACAATTTGTATGTAATCTCAGTGAAGAATCCTTCATTGATTCCAGTGACCTTACCAACCATGAAAAAAGTAATATTGACGAGGAAAGGTACAGTTGTAGGCAACGTAGCAAAACATTTAAATATGCAACATGTTTTGAGAAACATAAAGTAACTCACAAAGAAGAGAAGCCTTATGCTTCTATACACTTTGGAAAAACCCAATTCAGCTCCCTCCCTGGTGTGAGTGTAAACTCACCGCGCTGGGGCGGGCGGCCGGCTAGCGGGCTTAGGGGCTCTGCGCAGGGTGAGTGGCTGGGGGACCCAAGTCCCCCCATCTTCGTCAGGTGCTTCCAAGCAGTGGAAGGTGGACAAGCGGGAGCCATGCAGTCAGAATCTGGGATCATGGCGGATTTCGAAGTCGGGGAGGAGTTTCATGAAGAACCCAAAACCTATTACGAACTCAAAAGTCAAACTCTGAAGAGCAGTTCTGCAGAGCATCCTGGGGCCTCCAAGCCTCCGTTAAGCTCCTCCAGTATGACATCACGCATCTTGCTACGCCAGCAACTCATGCGTGAGCAGATGCAGGAGCGCAGAGAACAGCAGCAAAAGCTGCAAGCAGCCCAGTTCATGCAACAGAGAGTGCCCGTGAGCCAGACACCAGCCATAAACGTCAGCGTGCCCACCACCCTTCCCTCTGCCACCCAGGTGCCGATGAAAGTCCTCAAGGTGCAGACCCACCTGGAAAACCCCACCAAGTACCACATACAGCAAGCCCAGAGGCACCAGGTAAAGCAGTACCTTTCTACCACGTTAGCAAATAAACATGCCAGCCAAGTCCTGAGCTCACCATGTCCAAACCAGCCTGGCGACCAGGCCATGCCACCAGTGCCGGGGAGCAGCGCACCCAACAGCCCCATGGCTATGCTCACTCTTAACTCTAACTGTGAAAAAGAGGCATTTTATAAGTTTGAAGAGCAGAGCAAGGCAGAGAGTGAGTGCCCAGGTATGAACATGCACTCTCAAGCGTCGTGCATACAGATGGATGATGTAATCGATGACATCATTAGCCTGGAATCAAGTTATAATGAAGAAATCTTGGGCTTGATGAATCCTGCCTTGCAAATGGCAAATACGTTACCTGCTTCCGGAAACTTGATGGACCTATACAGCAACCAGGGCCTGCCACCCCCGGGCCTCACCATCAGCAACTCTTGCCGAGCCAACCTTCCTAACATAAAAAGGGAGCTCACAGAGTCTGAAGCAAGAGCATTGGCCAAAGAGAGACAAAAAAGGGACAATCACAACTTGATTGAACGAAGAAGAAGATTTAACATAAATGGCCGCATTAAAGAACTAGGTACTTTGATTCCCAAGTCAAATGATCCGGACATGCGGTGGAACAAGGGAACCATTCTAAAGGCCTCCGTCGACTACATCCGAAAGTTACAGAGAGAGCAGCAACGTGCCAAGGACCTTGAGAACCGGCAGAAGAAGCTGGAACATGCTAACCGGCATCTGCTGCTCCGAGTCCAGGAGCTTGAGGTGCAGGCTAGAGCACACGGACTTTCCCTTATCCCATCTACCTGGCTCTGCTCACCTGATCTGTTGAACCGGATCATCAAGCAAGAACCGGTTCTTGAGAACTGCAGCCAGGAACTTGTGCAACACCAGACAGACCTGACATGTACAACGACCCTGGATCTCACGGACAGTACCATCACCTTCACCAATAACCTCGGCACCGCGCCGGAGAGCAGCCCGGCCTATAGCATCCCTAGGAAGATGGGCTCCAACTTGGAAGACATCCTGATGGACGATGCCTGTTGGTGTCACTGACCCGCTGCTGTCATCAGTGTCCCCAGGAGCTTCCAAAACAAGTAGCCGGAGGAGCAGTATGAGCGCAGAAGAAACAGAGCATGCGTGTTAGCAAGCCCGCCTTGCTCTGCCCCTGCACAAACTGCTTCCTCTCTTCAGCAGACTTCATCATTTACCTGAAGAGGTTTTCTTGATAATTTTCCTTTAATATGAATTTTTCGTGCTTTATCAGTAGCCCAGGATATATTTTATTTTTAGAATTTTGTGAGCCAGACTTGTATATTCTATTTTACAACTACAAAGGCCTCCAAAGTATTGTACCATCAGCGTGCAGTATCTGTGAACTGATTTCTCGAAGTGTGAGCTTTCTGAGCAAGGGGACATTTGCTTCAGAGAAGTGTCTGTTTGTTTTCATTCAGGGGAAAACTAATCTTGCTGTGAGCTTTGTCTGTCTGTGACCTCCTTGGAAATTAACATGTAAAGTGTAATTACACAAATGTAAAGCAACCAAAAGAAGAGAACGAAGATGATGACGAAGAGAAAAGTAGAAAAGACATCCAAGCCTTTCCCACGTTTATGAATGCATTGTTTCCCTGGTGCTGCCTTAAAGACACAGGACCCTCCCAGCATCAGTTAGTCTTTGTACTGAAAACCACTTAAAAGAAGAATACATTACATAAAGACAAATATATCAGTTATTTTCATGAGGATTGTCTGGTTAGAAAATATAACTTATGCTAAACCAAAACTGAAGGGAGTTATTAGACCAAGGCATGAAACATAGGATCTGACCTTTCTGGCTTTTATTGGGCACAGTTACAGTTTTTCTCATAATAAGTATGATTCAATTTTTCATAAGATGTGTTTTATTTTGAAGCAGAAATGAATGTCTTCTCTGGGTAAAATATCGAGGAGCACCGGAAGTTTGCTTCCTTTTTTTTGTTTTTTTTTTTGTTGTTTTTTTTTTTTCTTTTTTTTTTTTTTTTTTTTACATTTTTGCTTTTGATAAAGGTAACCAAACTGGGCGCATTTCTAATTGGCTTTACTATTTTTATTTTTAAATTATGTTTTAGTCATTTTGATTGTTTAGATTCTTTATTACCATCATTTTTTTCAATGTTTGTATTACTTTGTAAGAATATGCATCTTGGAATGGTGAGTCTTCAATATTTTTACAACTCACTGGTGGTTCTCCACGTTCTTTGTACACCCACGAAAGACTACTTTTACGCAAGGTCTTGTGTTCAAAGAGAGCTTTGCAAACATTTTGTATATTCCAGTATCATTTGAAACTGTTTTTGAACACATTTAAGATATAGTATTAATAGGTTAAAAACCAGGCTTTCTAGAAAAAAATACTGACATATGCATTTCTAGGAATATGAAAATAACTATATTCTTGAAGACTGATAACCACAGCATTTACTATGCCCACGTTGGTCCCTTAAATTGGGATTTATTTCAGTAAACTGGCTGGCTTCTTCTTAAGGAGGGAAATACTGTATTGGCAAATTACTTGATAACAATGTTTTAACAAAGTGGCAACATTGTAAAGTTAGTTTTTGTGATATCCTACTTGTGTAGCCCTATGCAATAACTGTAGCATTCTATGTATCCCATCTATGTTTTATACAGATGATATATAGCGTTACATGCCAGGCTGTTGAATGGAATTTCTCAGTAGCAGCCTATGATTGAGTAGTGAGTGGCATAAAGCATATCCTTCAGAATGAAGTGCCTTAAATATCTCAGCAGTCTCTTCTGGACTAGCACTGATTGAACTCTATAGAGAAGGTTTCAAGATGGTATCTGGAGCCAGGATAGAAGTAGCGCGGTGCCTCTGCAGACATTCTTTTTTTTTTAATATTTATTTATTATGTATACAATATTCTGTCTGCATGTATGCCTGCAGACCAGAAGAGGGCACCAGACCTTATTACAGATGGTTGTGAGCCACCATGTGGTTGCTGGGAATTGAACTCAGGACCTTTGGAAGAGCAGGCAATGCTCTTAACCTCTGAGCCATCTCTCCAGCCCCTGCAGACATTCTTAAAGCTTCCAATTTCCCTCCTGATATTTTTAATATGAAATATATTTTACTGACAGTGCCAAATTCTTTCATCAGGAAAAGCCTTTTTCAAGAGGGATTTTAAGTGTTTAAATGTCAAGTGTGAATTGGTGGTGGGTGATGGGGGATCCAAGAGGATTGTCAGATGTATCAATGGATGGCTTTGGTGAGAATTGTTAAGTGTGCCGTTCCCATGCATGTTGGGTAAGAAACACTGACGATGCTATTCAGCCTTGTAGCTTTATGACTTAAGGGGGTAGGGAAAATAAGTTCCTCGTTCTTTCGACCTCCTTAAATGTGTGACTCTTTTCCTAGAATAGAAGTGCAAATGTGCATGAACAGATAACTGTACCGTAGTCTTCACCGATACAACCATAGCATTGTTTCCCTCTTCGCACTTGTGGTGGGTGGCGGGACAGGGCTGGACGCGGAAACTGAAGATTGCAATGTTATGATGCTAGTTTTTCTTAGTTGATTCTGACAATATTGTTTTTCTTTTTAAATAATTGAACAATGTTTCACAAGATTGAGTAACTTATGGCTGAGTGAGTTTGACCAAGGCAGAGCGACTTTCTAGAAAGTTTGTTGGGAGAAAGTATGGCACATTCCACTGCTACCCAGAATTGTAGCCCCTGGGCTTGCCATTGCTGGCTTCCTAGCGCCTTCCTCGCCTTCCTCGTGAGACACAACAGCTGGGAGAGGCAGGCGAGTAATTCAGAGGCTGCAACATGGGGGTGTTTTTTTATTTCTTTTGTGCCAGCGAGTATGTGGATTCTTTCAGGAACTGCTTAAGCCAAGAGGCAGTATTTTTGCTCACTGTTTTTAAGGAAAGATCCATGCCACTCCCCCACCCCTGGGTGCAGAATTGTAACTCAGGGTTGTACCTCTGTTTGGAGTGCTCAAAATACCAAAATTATCCACTTTCTTCTGGGTAATATAATGGAAATACCAAACCTTCTGACTTTGTCAAAAAAAAAAAAAAGAAAGAAAGAAAGAAAGAAAGAAAGAAAGAAAGAAAAGAAAAAGAAAAAAAAAGGAAAAAAAAAGCTTAACAACCAATCTGGTCAGACCCAGGTCATGACACAGCTCAGTCCGGTTGTTTGTATACAATAAAGCAATAAGAACAAACGAAATACACAGGACATTAAAAATACAAAACACAAAGGAATGCACTTATTCATATTTTTGAAAAATGCACTGGGGAGAAGTTGATGTCGCTAACAGTATGAAAAAGAAGCCAACATCTGGACAAAGACAACAAGTGACTGTGTCTTGCGGACACTTGCTACTGTAATGTCAATAGTAGCCCCTGCTGTGGGGTGCAGCAATTCTTTCTCTACGGTCCACAGCACTACATATTCTGATTGAGATTAATGTATCCAATGAAATAATTGAACTGTTGTTCTTCATAGCCTCATTAAAGCATTTGGTTTTTCAAAAAAAAAAAAAAAAAAAAGAAAAAAAACCCAATTCAGTCATCATAACAGTCATGAAAGCAGTTACACTGGACAAAAGCTTTATGCCTGCAAGCATTGTGGAAAAAACTTCTCCCGTTCTTCTTATCGAAACATTCATGAAAAAAGCTATGCCTGAAAGCATTGTGGAAAAAACTTCACCCGTTCTTCTTATCGAAACATTCATGAAAGAATTCACACTGGAGAGAGAAACCTTATGCATGTAAGCATTGTGGGAAAGCCTTCAATGACTCCAGTAGGTGTAGCAGACATGATAGAAGCCACACTAAAGAGAAACCGAAGAGTTATGCATGCAAGTATTGTGAGAATGGGGTGAACTTTTTTTAAAATATTCATTCTGTTCTCTGTGATATAGACATTGTAATGTTTTGCTGCATACACACACCCTATTCTTCAAATATTACAACTGCCCTCTTTGCTTATACCTTTTAAGCCACTGTTACACTCTCTGACTACATTTTATGTGATGTGTTCTAACAAACTCTTCTTCCCTCTAATTGCTCCCATCTTTATGGTCTTTCCTCCACACATGGTTAAATACGTACGTGAAAATGTGGTAGCTAGGATCTGCATACAAGAAAAAACCTAAGCATTTTTCTTTCTGTGTCAGGTTCACTCACCCACGATTCTTTCCAAATCCCATCTATTTGCCCTCAAATTTAATAACTTCAATGCTTATAACCATGTAACAATTTTCCACTGTATATATTCACCACATATCTAGTATCTACCCATAGTATTTTTCACACCTGAGCTCTAAAAATCTTGAGGATAGCCTTACTCCACATTTAAATTTCACTAAGAATTGTTGAAAACTGAAGATGTGCCTTTGTTAACTTTCTATTAGGATGCATTAGAAAGAGCACAGCATGTATGAGGTCATCTGGGACAAAGTAAAACTCCCTTTGGGGTGGCACTAACATTGCTGATTATGTTTCTATAAGAATTTATAATTATAAATCAAAAGGAATTCAGCTACGGGTAATATACAGTCACATAATGTTCTATAATCTGGTATACTTTTGGGGCATACTCTACTAATAAATTGAAACTAACACGGGACAAGAGAGGGGAAACTAATTAGCACTGTGACTTCTGTCCCTCCTCAGGAAATGTTTGTCATTATGTGTGCTGGTATCACAAAACATTTCTTCACAAAGCTGACAAAGTTTCAATTGCATACACTATAGACACTGGGATTTTATACATATAGATAATCATCTGTGTGTGCTTTGGGCAGGTGGTTTTAGGCATAATAGATTTTCAAATCATCCACTTTCCTAATGATTTTCATACATATTTGACCAATAGACACCAACTGCAAGGGCTGTGTGTTGCCGAATTATGATGAGTCTTGCCATGGTGGCTTGTTGGAAGTGTCTAAAAGATGTCTTTTAGGGCTTTCACCAGACATGGAATTGCACTCTTAAATATCGACATAGAATCTTTATCAAATATCAACTGCCTAGTGATACAAATGTTTAAATGTAATTATACATCATAGATTAAAATTAATTATTCTGACTGCACTAAATTTTATATTATTTTTGAATCACTTAATGAAGAAGTTCCCATACAGTTGATGTAAGGGGAATACTAGGCCACCAGTGCTAGCTCTTTTGTTTTAGAGACATGTTGTACAACATAACCATGGGATTAGAAAGGGAATTTAGTTCACCTCTGTCTCAAATTAACAAAAAAAAATGTTTACATTTTTCATAACATTCCAGATTTTAAAAACTTAATAGCCCATTCTTTAGAGCAAGCTTCATATTCTTTTTAGGGAAATATCTAAGGTTAATCCCAGGTAACACAAGTGTCAGAATTGGAAACCCTGGGTGACTAATGTGAATATGTATTTCAGTGGAAATCATGTTATCCAATTATAAGTAAATATTTAGGCCTTCCTTGTAGGCAAATTAACTGGAATGGAGCAGTGGGATATCTACAGTATATGGAGTGCATTTCAAATACTCAGCATCATGACACATAAGTTTACCTGCTATCAAATAAAGAAAATTAAATCTCTGCCCCAGCAACTCTTAAAACATCTAAATGAAATATTTAGGGCTCTATTAAACGTTTGGTAACATGTTAAATTGCTATTTAATTCTTTAAAACAGTATTCATTTTGACAGTGAAAAATAACTTTCAATCAAGTAGAAGAGGTAACATTTGTACAGAGAACATTTGTACAGAGATGTTAATAATAATCTATTTACAGAAAATTTTAACTTGATTTCATTTGTTGTGATTCTTGTGCATGACAAAAATAATAAATCTTAATTTTGGTTTATGGTATTTTGGATGGCTCTGGATGATATTCATTGTAAATCATGGTTGGACTGAGGTCAATGGAAGCCTGCAACACAGCCTGCTCAGGTGCTGAGGGAACATGAGAGGTTAGTCAGAGGCAACAGTGCTAGACAGCCTGACGCCCCACTTTCTGGGACCTTCGTTTCTCCCTGGGCTGCCAGCCAGCAGAAGTTTACCTGCTGCGGGGATTTCCACCCAGCCCAGCCCATCCCCAAGCCCGACTTTTTGCCTGCTTGGTTTTGGAACCCTGCAACACAGCCTAGTCCATTTCTGAGGGGACCTGAGAGGTGAGTCAGTGGCCACAGGGCCGGACAGTCAGACACCGCTCTCTGGGACCTCTCCAGTGGGACAAAACTCAGGGGCCCCCTCCTTAACTACCTTGGGTTTTCTGGCCAGACAGCAGTGAGGTGGGAATGTTCCTGCTGCTGGCCTTCCCCCCCCCCCAAACCAACCCACCCCCAAGCCCTTTTTCAGTGCCATGTCCTTGGAACCCTTCAACACAGCCTGATCAAGTGCTGAGGGGACCTGAAAGGTGAGACAGTGACCACAGTGCTGGAAAGCTAGACGCCCCACTCTCTGGGACCTCCCCAGTGGAACAAAACCCAAGGGCCCCTCCCGAATTCCTTGGGCTTTTCTAGCCAACCAGCAAGGAATTTTCCTGCTGCTGATCTATTCCCCAACCCATCCCTCCCCAAGCATGCATTTTTGCCTACAAGCTCCATGGAACCCTGCAACAGAGCTTTCTCCACTACTGAGGAGACCTAAGAGAGGGCAGACCAAAAAAATAAAAATAAAAAAATAAAACAAAAAACTCCCAACAGCCACAGCAGATTGAACCACGATGCCAAGACACTGTCAGCCTAATTTGAAGGAAGAGATGGGTAGGCACCAATGCAAGAATTCCTCCAACATCTTGAAAAACAACATGTTAACACCAGAATCCAGCGAACAAGCAACATGAAGACTTGAGCATCCTAACCTAGAAGAAGTAGAAGAAAACGACTTTAAATGTAACCTCAAGAAAATGACAGAGACCTTTAAATAGGAAGTGAAAAACTCCCTTACAGAAATGGAAGAAGGGGCTGGAGAGATGGCTCAGTGGTTAAGAGCATTGCTTGCTCTTCCAAAGGTCCTGAGTTCAATTCCCAGCAACCACATGGTGGCTCACAACCATCTGTAATAAGGTCTGGTGCCCTCTTCTGGCCTGCAGACATACACACAGACAGAATATTGTATGCATAATAAATAAATAAATAAATAAAAAGAAATGGAAGAAGTTGACTGTTCAGCTTCCATGAGTTTGTAAGCTTTCTGGGGGTAGAATTATTGTTAAATTCTAACTTTATTCCATAGTAATCCGATAAGACACAGGGGGTTACTAATTTTTTTTTTTGCATCTGTGGATGCTTGCTTTGTTACTGAGTATGTGGTCAATTTTCTAGAAGGTTCCATGAGGTGCTGAGAAGAAGGTATATTCTTTCCTATTTGGGTGGAATGTTCTATAGATGTCAGTTAAGTCCATTTGCTTCATTACCTCCATTAATTCTCTTATTTCTCTGTTAGGATTCTGTCTGATTGACCTGTCCATTGGTGAGAGAGGAGTGTTGAAGTCTCCTACTATTAGGGTGTGGGGTTTGATGGCAGCCTTGAGTTCTAGAAATGTTTCTTTTACGTAAGTGGGTGCTTTTATATTAGGGACATAGATATTCAGGATTGAGACTTCATCCTGATGAATTGTTCCTGTTATGAGTATAAAGTGTCTATCTCCATCTCTTCTGATTGATTTTAGTTTGAAGTCAACTTTGTTAGAAATTAGTATGGCCACACCTGCTTGTTTCTTAGGTTCATTTGCTTGATAAACCTTTTCCCAGCCCTTTACTCTGAGTAGATGTCTGTCTTTGTGGTTGAGGTGTGTTTCTTGTAAACAACAGAATGTCAGATCCTGTTTTTGTATCTAATCTCTTAGCCTGTGCCTTTTTATAGGGGAATTGAGTCCATTGATATTAAGTGATATTAATGACCAGTGGTTGTTAACTCTGGTTATTTTTTCTTCTTTTTTGGTGGTAGAGTTTGTGTGTTTCCCTTCTTTGAGTTGTGCTGATGAAGGGTCGCTAGATGTCTGAGTTATTGTGGGCATTATTGGATTCCTTGGTTTGTGATTTTCCTTCTATTACTTTCTGTAAGGCTGAATTTGTGGCTACATATTGTTTAAATTGATTTTTCTCCTGGAATATTTTTTTTCTCCATTGATGGTGAATGAAAGCTTGGCTGGGTATGGTAGTCTGGGCTTGCATCCATGGTCTCTTAGTTTCTGCAGCACATCTATCCAAGACCTTCTGGCTTTCATAGTTTCCACAGAGAAGTCAGGTGTAAGTCTGATTGGTTTACCTTTATAAGTTACTTGACCTTTTTCCTTTGCAGCTCTTAATAGTTTTTCTTTATTTTGTATGTTTTGTGTTTTGATTAGTATATGGTGAGGGGATGGTTTTTTTTTTTTGATCCAGTCTATTCAGTGTTCTGTATGCTTCTTGAATCTTCATAGGACTATCCTTCACTAGGTTGGAAAAGTTTTCTTCTATAATTTTGTTGAATATATTTTCTATGCCTTTGAGCTGTAATTCTTCTCCTTCTTCTACCTCTATTATTCTTAGATTTGGTCTTTTTATTGTGTCCCAGATTTCCTGGATGTTTTGTGATGAGAATTTGTTGGATTTGCTGTTTTCTTTGATCAGTGTGTTTATTTTCTCTATTAGTGTCCTCAGCACCTGAGATTCTTTCTTCTATCTCTTGTATTCTGTTGGATATGCTTGTCTCTGTAGTCTCTGTTCATTTACCTAGATTTTCCATATCCAGCTGGCCCTTGGTTTGTTTTCTTCATTGCCTCCATGTCAGTTTTCAAGTCTTGAACTGTTTCCATTATCTGTTTGTTTGTTTTTTCTTGGTTTCCTAGGGTATCTTTTAGGGCTTTATTCATTTCTTCAAATTTTTTTGTTATTCTTTTCATCTGTTTCTTTCAGGGAGTTTTTCACATCCTGTTTAAGGGACTCTATCACTTTCATGATGTCTATTTTTTCTACTTCTTCTGGATTAGGGTGTTCAAGTCTTCCTGTTGTCCTGTTGTATGTTTGCTGGGTTCTGGTGTTATCATGTTGTTTTTCAGATTATTGGAGGAATTCTTGCATTGGTGACTGCCCATGTCTTTTTTCCAATGCTCTCTGATGGATCTTCTGATACAAGATCAGGGCCCCTTGCTGGCCAGGGACCTCGCAGACAAAAGGCCTATCTTGCTGCTTGCAGGCTTAGTGAAACAAAGGAACTCCCTCCTGGTTGCACTTACCACCCCATCCCAGCCTTAAAACAGGCTGAGCTGGGGGGGTCTCCTGGCCCTGAAGAAGGGAAGGGGTGCCTGTGAGCAAGCTGGGATGGGATAGGAAGAGAGAGGCAGTAGCCGGGGAGAGAAGCCCCTGCAGAATGACCCAAACGTTTAGGGGGTTGAGGAATGTCTGTGCTCCCTTTCTGGGGCTTCTGCCACTGGTCAGGAACACACCCCCCCTCCAAAATTCCAGATCATCCTACCCCAGGATCCAGCAATACCACTCTTGGGAATATACCCAAGAGAAGCCCTGTTTGTAATAGCCAGAACCTGGATACAACCTAGATGCTCCTCAATGGAAGAATGGATAAAGAAAGTGTGGAATATATATGCATTAGAGTACTGCTCAGTGGTAAAAAACAATGACATCTTGAATTTTGCATACAAATGGATGGAAATAGAAAACACTATCCTGAGTGAGATAACCCAGACCCAAAAAGATGAGTGGTATGTACTCACTCATAAGTGAATTCTAGCCATAAATAATGGACATTGAGCCTATAATTCATGATCCTAGAGAAGCTAAATAAGAAGGTGAACCCAAAGAAAAACATATAGGTGTCCTCCTGGATATAGGAAGTAGACAAGATTACCAGGCAAAAATTGGGAGCTTGGGGGTGGGGATGGGTTGGGGGTAAGGGGAGATGGGGAGAGAGAAGGGAGAAGGGGAGGATTGGGAGAGCTTGGGGGAATGGGATGGTTGGGATGGAGGATGGGTGGATATGGTAGCAGGGAAGTAGATAGCTTAATTAAGGGAGCCATTTGAGGGTTGGCAAGAGACTTGACTCTAGAGGAATTCCCAGGTGTTCAAGGAGATGTCCCCAGCTTGTTCCTTGGGCAGCTGAGGAGAGGGTGCCTGAATTGGCCTCGTCCTATAGCCACATTGATGAATATCTTGCATATCACCATAGAACCTTTATCTGGAGATGGATGGAGATAGAGACAGAGACCCACAATGGAGCACTGGACTGAGCTCCCAAGGCCCAAATGAGGAGCAGAAGGAGGAATAACATAAGCAAGGAAGTCAGGACCATGAGGGGTGCGCCCACCCACTGAGACAGTGGGGCTGATCTAATGGGAGCACACCAAGGCTAGCTGGTCTGGGACTGATGGAGCATGTGATCAAACCAGACTCTCTGAATGTGGCGGTCAGTGAGGGCTGACTGAGAAACAAAGGACAATGACACTGTGTTTTGATTCTACTACATGCACTGACTTTGTGGGAGCCTAGTCTGTTTGATGCTCACCTTCCTAGACCTGGATGGAGGGGGGGCTTTGGACTTCCCACAGGGCAGGGAACCCTGACTGCTCTTTGGACTAGAGAGGGAGGGGGAAGAGGAGGGGGAAGGGGGAAATGGGAAAAGGGGAGGGGGTGGAAATTTTTAATAAAAAGAAAAAAAGAAATGGAAGGAAGAAAAGACAAACAATAAGATGGAAAAAAATTAATAAATCCCTCAAAGATACCCCCCTTTCAAAAAAAAAACAAGAAAAAGCAATCAAACATGTGAAGGGAACAGTTCAAGACATGAAGAATGAAAAGGAGGTAATAAAGAAAACAAACTGAGGGAAGGCTGAATATGGAAAATCTGGGTAAATGTACAGGAACTAAGAAGACAAGTATAACCAACAGAATACAAGAGATAGAAGAAAGAATCTCAGGTGCTGAAGACACTAAAGAGAAAATAAACACACTGATCAAAGAAAACAGCAAATGCAACAAATTCTTATCACAAAACATCCAGGAAATCTGGGACACAATAAAAAGACCAAGCCTAAGAGTAATAGAAGGAGAAGAATTACAGCTCAAAGGCACAGAAAATATATTCAACAAAATTATAGAAGAAAACTTTCCCAACCCAAAAGAAAAATATCCCTATGAAGGTACAAGAAGCTTACAGAACATCAAATAGACTGGATCAAAAAACAAAATCCCCTTGCCAAATAATAATCAACACACAAAACATACAGAATAAAGAAAGAATATTAAGAGCTGCAAAGGAAAAAGGTCAAGTGACATATAAATGTAAATCTATCAGAATTACACCTGACTTCTTGATGGAAACCATGAAAGCCAGATGGGTCCAGGATAGATGTGCTGCAGACACTAAGAGACTATAGATGCAAACCCAGACTACACTACTCAGAAAAGCTTTCTCTTACCATCAATGGAGAAAAGATATTCCATGACCTAAACAGATTTAAATGATATATACCCACAAACTTAGCCTTACAGAAAGAACTAGAAGGAAAACCTCAACCCAAGGAAGCTACACCCACAATAACTCAGAAATCTGATAACCCCCAACCAGCATAACCCCAAGAAGGGAAACACACAAACACTACTACCAAAAAATAACCAGAGTTAACAACTACTGGTCATTAACATTGCTTAATATAAATGGACTGAATTCACTTAAAAAAGTCACAGGTTAAGAGAATGGATATGAAAACAAGATCCAGTATTCTGCTATTTACAAAAAAACCACATCTCAACCTCAAAGACAGATGCTACCTCAGATAAAAAGGATGGGAAAAGGTTTTCCAATCAAATGGACCTGAGAAATAAGCAGCTGTGGCTATCCTAATATCTAACAAAAGTGATTTCAAACTAACATCAATCAGAAGATATGGAGAAGACACTTTATACTCATAAGAGGAACAATTCATCAAGATGAAGTCTCAGTCCTGCCTATTTATGCCTCTAATATTAGAGTACACAAATATGTAAAAGAAACATTACTAAAACTTAAAATGCACAACAAACATCACACCCAAATGGTAGGAGATTTCAACACTCTTCTCTCACCAGTGGACAGGTTAACCAGACAGAAACTTAACAGAGAAGTAAGAGAATTAATAGATGTAATGAATCAAAGGGACTTAACAGACATCTATAGAACATTCCACCTAAACAGAAAAGAATATACATTCTTCTCAGTACCTCATGGAATCTTCTCTAAAATTGATCACACACTCAGTAACAAAGCAAACATCCACAGATACAAAAAAATGGAATAATCCCCTATGTCTTATCAGATCACCATGGAGTAAAGGTAAAATTTAACACTAATACTGCTCCCAGAAAACCTACAAATTCAAGGAAACTGAACTGTCAACTACTGAATCATCCCTGGGTCATGGAAGAAATTAAGAAAAAAATTGAAGTCTTTGTTGAATTCAATGAAAAAGAAGGAACAGCATATCCAAACCTATGGGACACTATGAAAGCAGTGCTATGAGGAAAGTTCATAGCACTAAGTGTCCACATAAACAAAATGAAGAAAGCTCATATTAGCAACTTAAAAGCATACCTGAAAGCTCTAGAAAATAAAGAAACAGACTCACCCAGGAGAAGCAGAAGACTGGAAATAATCAAATTGAGGCCTGAAGTCAACAAAATAGAAACACAGAGAACAATACAAACAATCAATAAAACCAAGAGCTGGTTCTTTGAGAAAATCAACAAGATTGAAAAACCCTTATCCAAACTAATCAAAAGGTGGAGAGAGATCATCCAAATTAACAATCAGAAATCAAAAGGGGACATTACAACAGACACTGAGGAAATTCAGAGAATCATTAGGTCTTACTACAAAATTCTGTACTTCACAAAACTGGAAAGTGTAAAAGAAATGGACACTTTTGAGATAAATAACATATACCAAAATTAAATGAAGACCAAGTGTGCAATTTAAATAGACCCATAGGCTGTGAGGAAAATCAAGCTGTCATCAAAAACCTCCCAACCAAAAAAGACCAAGGTCTGGATGGTCTTTGTATAGAATTCTACCAGAATTTCCAAGAAGAGCTAAAACCTATACTCCTCAAAGTGTTCCAAATAATAGAAATAGAAGGGTCAATACCAAACTCCTTTTATGAAGCTACAGTTACCCTAATACAAAAACCACACAAAGATTCATCCAAGAATTAGAATTACAGACTAATTTCACTCATGCAAGTCGATGAAAAAAATTCTCAATAAAATACTAGCAAACCAAATCCAAGAACACATCAAAAATCATCCATTATGATCGAGTAGGCTTCATCCTAGAGATGCAGGGCTGGTTCAACATACAAATATCTATCAATGTAATCCATTATATAAATAAACTGAAAGAAAATATCATATGATCATTTGATTAGAAGAGGAAGGTTTGGGAGAACTTGATGGAATGGATAGTCAAGATGGAGGAAGAACAGATATGAGAGCAGGGAAGGAGATATCTTGAATGAAGGAACCATCATTGGGTTAGCAAGAAACCTGGCTGTAGAAAAATTTCACAAGTATGACCCCAGCTAAGAAGCTCACCAATAAAGGAGAGTGTGCCTGAAATGGTTTTGGCCTTTAGTCAGAATGATGATTATCTTAAATATCACCATACAACCTTTGCCAACAAGAGATGGAAACAGAGGCAGAGAACCACATTAGAGCACTGGACTGAGTTCCCAAGGTCCAGTTGAAGAGTGGAAGGAGAGAGAGTAAGAGCAAGGAAGTCAAGACTGTGAGGGGTTCACACACTGAGACAATTTGCCTGAGCTAATGGGAGCTCACCAACTTCAACAGGACTGGGAATGAAAGAGCATGGGATCAAACTAGTCCCTCTAAATGTGGTTGACAGTTGGGCAGATTGAGGGGCCAATGACAGTGACACTGAGATTTGTCTCTACCGCATGTACTGGCTTTTTGGGATCCTGTTCTTTTTAGATGTATACCTTGTTCAACTTGGATGTAGTAGAGAGGGTCTTGGACTTTCCACAGGGCAGGGTCCCTTGCCCTCTCTTAAGATTGGAGGGATGTGGGGGAGGGTGCATGGATGGAATGGAGGAGAGTGGGAAATGGGGAGGAAGTTGGAATTTAGATTGGTATTTTTTAAAGTAATAAAATAAAATAATCATAATAAAAATGAAAAATCATTGTTGGACAAATTGCTATGGATACCTTTTCAAAAATATGTTTATAAAAGTTTTAATTTTATTCTTTGTGTGTATGGAGGTGTGTGTGCATTTCTGTTTGTGCACCATTCGTTTGCCTAGTTCCTGTGAAGGCCAACTTGGTGGGGTTTTTATGTTTTTGTTTTTTGTTTTGTTTTTTGGTGAAATTTCATTTCCATGGTGAGGATAACAAAATATATAAAACCAACAAAGAGTCACAGTTAAAAATGTAAGTATTTTTGCTCCATACAAATAATATTTGCTGATATTAAATAAAATATTAAAATCACAACAATTAATATCTAATTTTATTTTTCTAAGATGAATAAATATCTAAGATAAATTTCATTATAACACTAAAAAGAAAAACTGATGGCCTGTCTATCATGTTCTCCTCTTTAATTCTTTGCACTTTTAAACAGAAAACAAACTATCTTTTTTTCATTTTACATACCAATTCCAGGTCCCACTACTTCTCCTCCTCTCATTCCCTCCACCTACCCCACCACCTCACTCCCCAGTCACGCCTCAGAGAGGGTAATGCACATTGCTTTGGGGAAGGTCCAAGGCCCTCCATTCCTAAAAAGTCAGTACAAGCAGTAGGGATAAATCCTGTTACCACTGCCAGTGGCCACTCAGTCTGTCCCAGCCACACAACTGTCACCCACATTCAAAGGGACTACTTTGGACCTATGCTGATTCCTTCCCACATGACTGGAGTTGGTGAGCTCCCATTAGCTCAGGTAAACTGTTTTAGTGGGTGTCCCCATTATGGTCTTGACCTCTTTGTTCATATTCTCACTCCTCTTACTCTTCAACAGGACTATGGGAGCTCAGTCCAGTGCTCCAATGAGGGGCTCTGCCTCTTTTTCCATTAGTTGCTGGATGAAAATTCTATGGTGATATTTAAAATTTTCATCAGTCTGACTTTAGGGCAATGCCAATTAGGGCACCATCTCCTCTATTGCTTAGGGTGTTAGCTGGGGTCATCGTTGTGGAATCCTGGGAATTCCTCTAGAGCCAGATTTCTTGCTAGCCCCGTAATAGGTCCCTCAATCAAAATATCTTTTTCTTTCCTTCATTTCTGCTCTTCCTCCTGCTCAACTATCCTGTTCCCTTAGGCTCTTCCCCTCTGCCTTTGTCCCCTCCTTTCTAACCTCCCTACTCCCTCTACCCCCATGCTCCCAATTTTGTCAGACCATCTTGTCTATTTTTGACATTCTAGATAGATCTATGAAATGTTTTTCTTAGGGTTCACCTTGTTACTTAGCTTTTCTAGGATCATAAACTATAGACTCAATATCCTTTGCTATAGAGTTAGTATCCATTTATGAGTAAGCACATACCATGTTTATCTTTCTGTGTCTGGGTTACCTCAAGATGATTTTTTCTAGTTCCATCCATTTGCATGAAATTTCAAGATGTCATTGTTTTTTACCACTGAGTAGTACTCTAATGTGAAAATGTCCCACATTTTCTTTATACATTCTTTTGTTGAGGGTTATCTAGATTGTTGCCAAGTTGTGGCTATTTCAAATAATACTGCTATGAATATAGCTGGACAATGTCCTTTTAATATGATTAAACATTTTTTGAGTATATGCCCAAGATTGGTATTATTGGGTCCTGAGGTAGGTAGATTTCCAATTTTTGTCAACCTCTCTGTTTTTATGCCAATACCAAGCTGGTTTTATTGCTGTAGCTGTATAATGAAGCTTAATATCAGACATGGTGATGCCTTAGGAAGTTTGTTTATTGTAAAGAATTGTTTTGGCTATCTGGGTTTTTTGTTTTTCTATATGAAGTTGACAATTGTTATTTCAATGTCTGTGAAGAATTTTATTGGGATTTGATGGGATTCATTAAATCCATAGATTGCTTTTGGTATGGTTGCCATTTTTATTAGGTTGATTCTACCTATCCAAGATCATGCCTCCTCTTAAAAGACTGACTTTCCCAAACTTTGAACATTTCTAAATTAAAATAAATGAAAAAAGTGGTTTAAATGCTAAGCTTGTGATTTCTGTTCAGTCTACATAAAGTCCTAGCAATAATCAGGTGAGGCTCCATGTTTTGGATATTCAGGTTTCCTACTTAGATTACAATCATATCTTTATAAGAATAAACTTTGGATTAAAGATTGCTAATACTGGGAAAATTTGTTTTTTGTTATTGTTGTTTGTTTTAGTTTGTCAAGAGCAATTTTCTGTGGAAGTATCCTGGCTGTCCTAGAACATGCTTTGTAGTTCAGGGAAGCTTTGAACTCATAGTGATCTACCTACCTCTTCCTTCTGAGTCCTGGAATTGAAGGTATGTGCCACCACCACCATAGGACTCTGAAATATGATTTAATCAACAGATTAGCTTGAAATATAAAAACAATGTAATTCCTTACTTTTGACCTTATCCTTATTAAATCTTTGTATAAAAGTACTCTCCATATCTACTTGTGTTTTATAAATCTAATATGGTACTATTGGGCTCATAATTAAGATGTCACAATAGATAGGACAACGGTGGTCCAGCACTTGGGAGGCAGAGCCATGTGGATTTCTGTGAGAGCAAGGCCAGCCTAGTCAACAGAGCAAGGTCATGGAAAACCAGGGCTACACAGAGAAACACTGTATTTTAAAAAAAGAAAGAAAAACGAAAAAAATAAGAATAAAGCAGAAATACAACCTCAAAAAGAGTTCATACTTATTATAACTTTTAGGTTGATGTAAATTTCTTTTAGTTAATAGTGTATTTAAATTTTTAAAAGTCAGGTAAACCATTCATCAGTATAATTTTTTGTTATACTTTCCCTAAATGGGACAGATTTCTAATTAACAAATTGAGTCTAAAGTCAAGTTTATTTAAAAATCTGTCAATGTAAAGTTTAACCAAGAGTTATACAATAGACTAAAAATATTTTACTTTAAAGACTGCTGGATGTGAACAGTTTGGAGGTCCTGTGGATCTGGGTCTTATTTCAACAGTGTTAGGACAGAAAAGATCCAGGATATCCCTCTTTGTTAGCTCCAGTCACCTTATAGTCCCTCTAGTGGCATCCTCTGGGACTGTAGCCTCACTGCCTTCAGCTCCTAGGACCAGCCAGCACCATCTCTTTGCAGTTAGATCCACACTGGTGATCAGCATTGACCTTGTGGATTCCTGAGAATTATTCCACTGAAGTGGAAGCTGCCATGGAACCCCTTTGTGATCTTGCACTGCCAGGCCTTCTACACCTACAATGTCTGGACTACAATTTGATTGGCTTGATGTGGCTCTGGAAGGTATAGGCCCCTTTTCTACAAATTGGTCAAGTAGAAGTTCGAGGGTGCCAAGGATCTCTTCAAACTGCAAAACAGTCACTGTGGCCACACTCTCTTCTAGAATGTACAGAAAGCCTCTTAAGATGAGTGGGGTAAAACTCAGAAGCCATGGAAACTGTCTTGTCCCTGGAGAGTAACTTTCAATAAGCCTTATTGTATCTTCATTCCCTGGCTTCTGTCTGCAAAGGCTCATTTCTGTGACATCTTGGAAAACCACCTCCTGGATGAGGACATGAAGCTCATCAAGAAGATTGGCAACAATCTGACCCACTTCCCTAGACTGACAGGGCCAGACCCAAGCAGACTGGCATGCCCTGGCCATTTCTGGGTGACTATGTCCCTAAGTGTTTCACACTCAAGCATGACTTTGAGTTGTCCTTGCCATCCAAGAGGCTGTGGCTTCTTCTTTGTACCAGTCAGACTGAGGACCTCCACCTGAACCTTTCAAGCTATTAGGCAGCTTTATAACCACCATGGTTAGTCTAAGACTTTAGAGTCCCTCTAAAGTCTTAGACTAACCAAAAATAACAATAAACAAAGAAATGAATGGGTAAATTTAAAAAATCAGTTAAAAATTTAAAATCCTTTAGATGCATGAATCTTCTTTTGTATGTCAGAATGTTTTGTCCGTATGTTTGTTTAACCGCCATGCTTGTTTGCTGTCCAAGTCGGAAGATGGTACCAGATCACTTGGAGTTTAATTTATAGGTCATTAGGAGCCACTGAGTAGCTTCTGTATATAAAATCCACATCTTAGCTAAGAGCAATAAGTTCTCTTAAGCACTGCACTTTTGGAGGAGGAGCTGCCTGTTCATCCCAGCCACCCAGAACTGAAATAATCACACAGAAACTGTATTAATTACTTCACTACTTGGTGCATTAGTTCTAATTTCTTATTGGCAAACACATATTAATTTAACCAATCTCCATTAATCTGTGTATCTGCAGGTGACAATGGCTTACTGGCAAAGTTTTGACATATATGACTTTGGCAGCTCAATGGCATTTCTGCCTTCCTTCCTGCATTCTGTTTAGTTTTGCCAACCTAGCTCTGTTTCTCTATAGCTCTGCTACAGGCCCAAAGCAGTTCCTTTATTCATTAAGCAATAAAGCAACAAATAGCCCGAAGGACCTCCCACACCACTGCACACTCACTGTAGCCTCAACAGCTATATATTTCAGCAGGATTTCCTAAATACTGTATCACCTTTCCATGGTAATGTTCAAGACTCATGTTTGGAACCTGAACCAGTGTGGACAGAAGAACAATATTTTGGATCCTGTCTCCAAGTTAACTGAGCTCCATGGGATTACAGGACACAGCGAAATATCTCTGACTCTGGTAGTCTCCTGTTCTGTAGATGAGAGACCATGAGAAAGAAGAATCTGTGGTTGGAACTAAGCAATGTACAATTTGCACAGCGGAGGAGAGTCAAGATGAAGGGAAAATGCCATCAATCTTCCTGCAAGGAGTAACATGGTCAATATAGAACCTGATACATCCCATTAGACAAATCACTATTAAAATTCTAAAGGAGATAGAGACTAATTCTAAATACCCAATAACTCAAGGACTAGAATCTAAATTGGTCTTGACAGCAGCAGGTGTAATAAGAACAAGAAATAACAATATTTGTAGTAACATTAACAATAATTACAATAGTGATGTTTGTAAATAATTTTGATAAATGATAGATGAAACATGAAATAATCCCAGGAAGAAACTAAAGATCCAAATGACTAGCATCGAACAAAACAAGCTAACCTAGAGTTTGAAAGAGACAAATGATAACTCAGGCTTTAGACAGACTTTGTTCTTTCAACTACTGTGAATGAGATCATTTCCAAAATTTGAGCCAAATTTGAAATAAGATCAATTGTTTTTAATTGTGGTGAATCTTTGGAGCTAATGACTAACTCGGCTTAGAGAGAGAACAAACCCACATGCATTATTTGGGCTCCTTTTAACTGGTAAAATCAGGAGTAGTTGGTTTTTTTGTTTCGTTTTGTTTTGTTTTAAATGAAGCAATTTAATGGATCATTTTTTAAAAATCAACTCTGTATTTTTATAGTTTCACCATACACATTTTTTATTCTAATTTTCAACCAATAATTGTGGCTTCTAATATATTTGGAGAATACTTCATTGTCCTAATGTCTCTGAACATCAAGTAACCACACCCTAAAACGAAATATCCTCTTGTCTAGGCAAAACATCCTGTAGCCTCACCTTAGGTCAAAACTTTCTGTTGTGTAACCTTGAAGGAGCAGGAAGGGCTCTGAACTCTCTGACCTTCAGTTAAGGTAGAATGGATTCACATCCTTGGGCTTCCACTAGTGTGAATGTCGGTGGCTACTGTGCTCTGTTGTTAGACTCCTTACGAGCTATGTCAGTGATGGTTTAGAGTTTTCCTGTCACCACCTTTTTGATTTTATATTTTTCTTACTTTTGAACCCTAAACTATGTCTGGCTTAAGGCAAACAAATGCCTGGATATTAGGCTAGGTCACCCAAGCAAATTCAATCACACTGTGTATATTCTGTCCTTCAAAAATGATCATGTGAGAGAATCGAATGGGTTGCTCTGTTAGAGTGTGTCACAATTACCAGTCACAGAGGACAGTTGTTTAATTTTATTTTTTAAAAATATTTATTTATTATGTATACAATATTCTGTCTGTGTGTATGCCTGCAGGCCAGAAGAGGGCACCAGACCTCATTACAGATGGTTGTGAGCCACCATGTGGTTGCTGGGAATTGAACTCAGGACCTTTGGAAGAGCAGGCAATGATCTTAACCTCTGAGCCATCTCTCCAGCCCAGGACAATTGTTTTAAATCAGACGTCTTTTCACTGACCTATTCTGAGGCAAAACTGGGATATTTGAAAAGCTTTCCCAGGCTTGCCCTTTAGGCAAACAAATGTTGGGTGTTAGGCTGGATCACCCAAGCTAATTTGATCATTCTATTAGTGTTCTGTCCTTTAAAATGATTCTGTGAGGGGAGGGGCTGGAAAGATGGCTCAGCGGTTAAGAGCATTGCCTGCTCTTCCAAAGGTCCTGAGTTCAATTCCCAGCAACCACATGGTGGCTCACAACCATCTGTAATGAGATCTGGTGCCCTCATCTGGCCTTCAGGCATACACGCAAAAAGAATATTGTATACATAATAAATAAATAAATATTTTAAAAAAATAAAATGATCCTGTGAGAAAGGCTGTTTCATAATTTTCTGAGAAACTGCCACACTGACATCCAAAGGGGTTGTACCAGCATGAATTCCCACCAGCAATGCAGAAGTGTTCCCTTTATCCTACAACCTCTCCAGCATAAGTTGTTATCAGTGTTTTTGAACTTGGCCATTCTTAGAGGTATTAGATAGAATCTCAGAGTTGTTTTGATTTGCATTTCTCTGATGACTAAGGATGGTGACCATTTCCTTAAATGTCTTTCAGCCAGTTTAGATTTCTCTGTTGAGAGTTCTCTGTTTAGATCTGTAATTCATTTTTTTATTGGGCTATTTGTTCTTTTATGATCAATTTCTTGAGTTCTTTGTGTGTTTTGTATATCAGCCCTCTATCTGATGTGGGGTTGCTGAAGGTCTTTTCCCATTCTGTAGGCTGTTGTTTTGTCTTGTTGACCATATACTTTGCTTTACAGAAGCTTTTCAGTTTCAGGAGGTCCCATTTATTAATTGTTTCTCTCAGTGTCTGTGCTACTGGGGTTATATTTAGGAAGTGGTCTCCTGTGCCAATGCGTTCAAATATACTTCCCACTTTCTCTTCTATGAGGTTCAGTGTGGCTGGCTTTATATTGATGTCTTTGATCCATTTGGACTTGAGTTTTGTGGATGGTGATAGATGTAGGTCTATTTTCATTTTTCTACATGTTGATATACAGTTATGCCTGAACCATTTGTTAAACGTGTTTTCTTTTCTCCATTTGATATTTTTTGCTGCTTTGTCCAAAATCATGTGTATGAAAGTGTGTAGATTTATATCCATGTATTCAATTCGGTTCACTTGGTCCTTCTGGCTGTCTTTATGCCAATACCAGACTATTTTCGTACTGTCACTCTATAGAAGAGTTTGAAGTCAGGAATTGTGATGCCTCCAGAAGTTCTTTTATTGTACAAGATTGTTATGGATTTCCTGGATTTTTTTCTTTTCAATATGATGTTGAGTATTGTTCTTTCAAGTTTAATACCACTTTTGAGTATATATCCAAAAGATGTTCAATTGTGCCACAAGGACATGTGCTCAACTATGTTCATAGTAGCATTGTTTGTCATAGCCTGAACCTGGAAACAACTTAAATGCCCATCAACCAAAGAATGGATAAGGAAAATGTGGTACATTTAAACCATGGAGTTCTACACAGCAGAAAAAAATAATGACATTTGAATATTGCAGGCAAATGATAGAGCTAGAAAGCATCATTTTGAGTATTGTAATCCAGATCCAGAAAGCCAATTCACACATGTACTCATTCATAAGTGGCTTTTAAACATAAGGCAATGAAAACCAGCCTACAAATCACAATCCCAGAAGACCTAGACAGCAATGAGAACTTACATAGATCTAATCTACATGGGAAGTAGAAAAAGACAAGATATTCATCTGTGGACTGACACGTGATGAGAAATAGAGAAGTTTCTGCCTTCCTCCATTTTTGCATATGTGCTACACATGGTCAACAAGCCTAGAGGTGATCATCTTCTTAAAGGGAAAATTTTTTAACTCTCAAATATGGGGGTTCTTTAGATGTGAGGACAGTCACATCATGACTAAGATTATTTAAAACAGTTGCTGTCATATGAAGAACATCTATGATGGTCATGTTCAGAGATGCAATTTAGTTGTGAGCCTAGCTTTTAATGGCTAAATTATCTCAACACCCCAGGGTAGCCATGTAAAGAAAGTATTGTTGAATGTTATTGTTTATTTCTATTTAAATATTAATGTGAATAGGAGGTAGATATATGACTCAGCAGATGATACCACAGACATCTTTTCCAGTGGACCTTGCCTGGTTTCTAGCATCTCTGGGTCCAGCTCTAAGGGATACAAAATCATCTTCTGGCCTCCCATGGTGACAGGCACACATGGGACACACTGATGTATATATGAGAACAAACTCCGTTATCATGAAATGAAATAAATAAAAGTTAGTGTGAGTTTGACTGACATTATTACTCTAGTAAATTTCATGGTGTGGCAGGAATCGTTTTGTGATCCTGTAAGCAATAGCAGGTATGATAAAGTTCCAAGAATAAAGCATTCACTGTCGTTGCATCATTATTTTGAGAATGACCATTGTGGGTTCTTTCTTACCAGTCATACTGACCCTGATAATTGGGAGTATTTACTGTATTGAGTGAAGGCTTTCTTCATGACTTTGGACAAAACAAAAACAAAAAAAAAATCAACAAAAAAATTTTCTGAAATTCAGTGGTTGCTTTTCATAACTCTGAATCCTTTGGGGTACTCATGGCATGCATGTCTACTTTATCTATCACTGAGCAAGTGTATTTCCTTGTTGGCGTGTTTTAATTATATTAGTAGGAAATGGATGCGTTGAAACATAGGTTGTGAGGCAGTGCTGGTCTTTTGCTTCATCATTAATTTTGAGATTTCCTATCAACCCCATATGTGGTTACTGCGCCTAATCTCTGTGGGCCTTACTCCTACGCTGAAGTCCAGTTTTTTCTTAACGGCAAGAGATTCGAGTCTATAGAACAAATTTCTGGATCTAACTTGAAGAAAAATTCAGTTGAGGAAGGACAGGTATGCGAAGAAGTGAGTGAGTGAACCCTAGATCCTAGGTTCTCGCCATGCAAACAATCCCAAAATGGAAAAGCTTTATCCCACAACCAAGTATTTTAAAGTGTTTATTGCTTTTTTTTTAAAAAAAAAAAATATTCTCTGTTTTTTTTCTTATTTTGCTTGATTGTTTTTGTTCATTGGTTGGTTTTGTTTTTGAGAGTAACTCTCTTTGGTTAGCATTCACTGCCCTAGCGCTCTGGACTAGGTGAGTCTCTAGTGAATTTCTTGATTAGGCTTCAAGATTTCTGGATGCAAAAATGCCTGCCACCAGGTCTGAAAAGTTCGTTTGGCTTTCAGTCATGGTCTCACCATGTATACCCGAATGGCTTTAAATTCATAGAACTCTGCCTTCTTCAAGCGTGCTGGCATCAAAAATTGGAAACTGCTATTTCCTAAACCTTTTAGATACTTTAGGCTGAAGGGGCGGAGTGAGTAGAGCTTGCCAATCAGGGACAGCTTCACTAAATGGAACGAGCTGTCCAATGAGTAGCGTGGATAGTCATAGCGTGCTTCCGGGAAAGCCTTTCAAAGTGTGGTCTAGCAGAGGGAATCCTTGTGAGGATTCATTTTGGGCGGCCCTGTGTTCTGCTGACTGCAGGCCTCTGGGGAGGAATCTGAGACCCATCAGAAGTACGAAATGGTGAGTGCGCTTTGGGCTCCTGGAATCTTGCCTGGCGAATTTCGGACAGTAGCTTCTCTATGGCTCCCGCAGTGAGATTTTCCCCTGGTGGTAGGCGGCCCAGTGGAAGGCGGTATTCTGTCCCAGCAATGCCTATGCCAGTGCTCTTGAATTGTGCAGCCCACAAGCAGTCTTGAGGCCCTAGTCTCCCGCTTTTCTGTCCTGGTGAAGTTGCTTCCCCTCAATCGTCAGCCATCTTGGGTGCATCCATGCGGGACATGCATCCAAACAGATTTTGCTGCACTGGCGGATTGGCGATGCTGAGTCCAGGCTGTACTGTGTAGAGTCGTGCGTTTTTCATAGTTTCGTTGTCCTCTTGTGCCTGGATTTGGGCTGACTTAGGTTTTTTGGGTTATTACACTGGAGTTCTTTCCTCTCTCCTTCACTCCCCTCCCGCTACTAGTCTGCCTCAGAATTGATCCCCATGCCTCCCCGTGTGAATGAAGTTTGCCATAAAGCTGTGTCTAACTCCATATCACCATATCCGGCATAGATTTTGCATGTTTCTTTTTTTTCTGATGATATTGTAGGAGATTTTTTTTTCTTTTTCTTCCGACTGCAGTTTTTCAAAAGTATCAGCCTGAAGACAGAGAAATTTAAATTTTCTTCACGTTTAATTTGTTTGCAGCATTTTTTTTTTTAGCCTCAAATTTGAATTTTGTAAAGCTGCAGAATGTGGAAAGGTCGGCGGGACTTGAGAGTTTCATGGTAGTGGCGTGGTATTTTTGTTGCTGCTGCTTGTTTGGATGTAGGCTGATTTAGATAGAAGGGATTGTGAGTGTCAATCCTGTAACAAGTAACTTAGCGTGTTGCAGCCATTGGGAAAAATATTAATATTTCTTCTCTTTCCTTTAGCCTCTAGATAGGTGGCTTTGGTAGATACTGTAATTTCTGTCTACTCGGGAAACTTTAGATTGTTCATCTCAGAGAACAAGTGTGCTTTCTAACTGACTAAATAAATGTTATTTGAGCATTGACTTGAGTAAGGAAATAATTATAATATATTTATTAGTCTTGTGTACATAATTAGTTTAATTTTCATTTTATTTTTAATTTATAGTTAAGTTATCCCTATTTCTTTTCTTCTTTTTTTACTCTCTTATTTCCTTTTGGTGACAGTATTTCTTTGTGTAGCCCTGGAACTTGTTGTGTTGACCAGGCAAGCCCTGAGCTTAGAGATCACTCTCCTCTGCCTCTTGCATTCTGGGATTAAACTCTTGCTCTACCATGTCTCACATTGTAGCCTTACATAAACTGGCTCTGTATAATTACATTTCCAGTAATATCCATTCGCCTGCAAACTTCCTTTCAGTTTTTTTCATTCCTGAGTTGGATTCGAATGAGGACATGTGCCACACATCCATGGTCCAGACGTCAGCTGATGGACATTCAGACTGATTCTTTCTTAACTATTGGCTCCAGAGCAGCAATGACCATGAGTGCGTGTATCTGCTGTAGTGTGTTATTATTCATTTGGTCTCTAGAAAACTAGTCAGTTGCCAGAGGTTTTTTGTTGTTGTTGTTGTTGTTCTCAATTCTCATTTTCTGGGTGGGTAGTTTGGAAGCCAGCCATAATAAGCTAAGTATAAGCAGATCACCCAAAGGAAGTTCTTTACTTCCAGCCATTATCACCTGCCAGAGTAGGCCTAGGCCTTTGATAAAGTTAATAAGATGCCTTAGTCTCAGTGACATTGCATTTTAGTTACTGCTTCTTTTTTGCTGTAGGTTGTTTTAAACAGAAGGGATTAGTAGTGTCAATTCTGTAAACAACTAATTTACAGTGTTGTAATACCTGAGAAAAACACTAATATTTCATATCTTTCTTTCAAACTCAGAGAGTTAACTTTTTGCAGAGAATGTAATTTCTATCCACTCAGAGTATTGGTATTAACTCTTCTTTGAAATGCTGATAGAATTTTACCTTAAAACCATCTGTTCCTGAAATTTTTTATGTTGGGAGACTTTAATACTTCTATTTCTTTAGGAGTTATTGGTCTATTTAGATTATTTTATCTGATCTTATTTTAACTTGGTAAGTGGTATCTATCAAGAAACTTGTCTAGGGGAGGAAGTGTATATTTTTGAATGGAAAAATAAAAAAAGAAACTTGTCCATTTCTTTGTCCAATTTTATGAAATACATTGGAGTTTGACCTAAGGATTTCTTCAGCGACTGTTGTTATGTACCTCTTTTTGTTTCTAATTTTGATTTAATATTTGCTCCCTGCTTTATTTAATTTGGATAAGGATTTATTGGTTTTGTTGATTTCTTTGATGAATCAACTTTTGGTTTCATTGGTTCTCTGTATTGTTCTTTTTGTTTATATTTTATTGATTTCAGTCCTTAGTTTGGTCATTCCCAGCTATCTACTCATTTTGTGAGTATATGCGTTCTTTTGTTCTAGAGCTTTGTGCTGTTTAATCTGGTATGTGTTAAGTCTTGAGTATGAGATCTCTCCAACTTCTGAATAAGGAACTTAGTGTTATGAACTTTTCTCTTAGTGTGCCATTGTTGTGTCCCAACAACATAAAAGGTATGTTGACCATTTATGGTCATTGAATTCTAGGAGTTCTTTCTTTTTTTTTTTCTTCCTTGCCCAATTGATAACTCAGTATAGAGCTGCTCAATTTCCATATGTTTGTAGAAATTTCTGTTGTTGAAATCCATTTAATCCTTGGTGGTTCCTTAAGATATAGGGGTTATTTCATTTTTTTGTATTTGTTGAGACTTGTTTTTGGCCAAGTACATAGTCAGTTTTGGAGAAGGTTCCATAGTCAGTTGCATAGTTAATTTTGGAGAAGATAGGTAAATTCTGTGTTTGTGTAATATTTTATAGATAACTGCCACATCTTTTTGAATCATAACAACTGTTCATTTATTTCACTCTTTAGTTTCTATCTGGATGACCCTTATTGCAATTTGTTAATAAGATATAGATAGAGTATTCTAAAGATTATTGTTCCCCGAAGGATATCCATAAGTTACTAGGTTCATTGTTCAGAGAGAGTTATGTGTTAGCTGCAAGTGTTCCATCTCTGGAGAAAAAGGTACCCTAACTGTTTAAAAATCAGATTATACCTGCAAATATTGCATCTCTGGAGAGAAAAGTATACTGATTTATCAGGAAGTCAAGCTATACCGATGGTTAGTTAGTTATTTTTATACCTGCTTCTTTTTATACCTGTTTTTCCTCTTCTTTCGTCTTTCACCGAAGCCTGTGCACATTTTTGAAACACACTGTGTCTCCTTTAGAGGTCTTTTGCATCTGAATCTGTCCTATTGTGTATCTGAAATTCTTTTCTGACAAGGAGTATTTTGTTTTGTTTCACATGGTAAAGAGTATGGTTGTTGAAGCCCTGGATTGTGACTCCGCCTCTCTCAGCCTTTCCATATGGTGGAGGTACATTTACCATTAGCTCTGCAAACCATGCTCACCACCCCAGCTCCAGCAAGCACTTGCTGCAAGCTTCTCACAACCCCATAAGTGCTCCACACCAGGACCTCTCAAAAGAGCCAGAGCCATCCCTGATAGCAGCATGATCCTGGATGCCATGTATTAAAGCAGCAGTGTCTCTCTTAGCCATCAGCAAACAGACACTATCTGAAAAAATATGACTACCAAAGAGCTCCACTTGATTCCTGTTTTTGTGGGTCCAGGAGCCCTTTTTTAACGCTTTCTTAGGCTTTACGTAGATGTATGTTTCCAAACAATGGGCACCATTATGTAGCTACAAATATTCTCCATTCCTCTGGTTGCCCTGGACCAGTTTCTTTCCACCTACTGCTTCCTGCTCACTAGCTCCTACAGCTGCTTATGAAATAACCACTCTGAGGCTTAATATTAATTATGTGCTCTTTGGACTATTAGCTCAGCCTTATTAATAGTTAACTCTACATGTTCAGTTAACCCATTTCTATTAATCTATGTGTCACCATGAAGGTGTGGTTTACTGGGAAAGTTTTGGCATCTTTCTCCTTCAGCAGCTTCATGGCATCATCTTGACTCCACCTCTCCATCCTCTATCTCTGCTTGGATTTCCACCTTGCTATACCTTATATCAGGCTTTTCCTCTGGCTGTCACAGATTATTCTGAGGAAAGTTTCCTAAGGCAGAAGCAGTTTATTTCATATCACAATTGAAGAGTCCAGTTCATAAAATTCAGGAGTGTGAAGCTGCTAGTGAGTGGCACACTAATAAATAGTAAATGTGACAGTGAGTCATCAAGTAATCAAGATAGCATCCCATGGTATTCTTCAGTAAATCCTATTTATATAATAATTGAAAGGTTTCTTCAGAAATGTATATACAAGATGATTATGTATCCTGTCAGTCTGTCAGTGAAAATTAACCATCCTAATTAATATATGTACTTATAGGAGCCAGTAAAATTTGAGGATGTGGCAGTGAACTTCACCTCAGAAGAGTGGGCTGTGTTGGATTCTAGTCAAAAGAAGCTCTACAGAGATGTGATGAAGGAAACATTTTTGAACCTGATCACCATAGGTAAAAAGTACTACATGCTCCCATTGCTTATTCAGTCAGTGAACAACTGTGTACTTGATGTGACGTCCCCTTTGTGTGCTGTGATTACCATTACTAAGTAAAGAAACTTCCATGGCCTATTGACAGGGCAGAACTTGGTAGGCAGTAAGGACTGGACTGCATATTGTGAGAAAGGAAGGCAGAGTCGGGGGACTCCATAGATCTGTTGCTGAACATACATGTGCTAACTCTTTGTTGGTAGGCCATAACCTCATGTTGATATACATATAAGTAGAAATGGGTTAAATTAAGATGTAAGAATTAGCCAATCAGAATCTAGAGCTAATGGGCTAAGCAGTGATTAAATTAATATAGTTTCTGTATGATAATTGTGGTTCTGGGGGTTCTGGATGAACAAGCAGCTCACTACATGGAACATGTCCTGCTTATGCATGTTATGTTGGTATTGAATTCTTAAATTAAAAATGCGGTTATTTAGTGTGCATATTATAAGAAATAGGTTGCAATTTTTTGGTTGCAATAATTTTTATGTTGAATATGAATTTGTCATAATGTATTCTCTGGATTTTGTTCTAGAAAAAGCACTAGAAGAAAATATTGAAGAGGACTATAAAAATCTCAGCAGGAATATGGGGTAATTTATATTCACTAGAAAATAAATCATATTATATATTTGGGACTCAGGGGACAACTGATAACATGCTTAGTGCTCCAAATAGAACTAAGTGAAAAATGATCTTACACCAATTCCTCTAATGGAGCATTGAATTTTAATATTTAATATTTGAGTATTTCATGTGTGTAATCTATTATTATCGCCAATATGTCACGTTATAATGAGGCTGAAAAAAAGGTTTTCACTCGATTATTACACAAAACATCCCATCATGTGCAAAAGGTTTTACTTTCTGTTCATACTTATCAGGCTTTGAGCTAGTACTGTGCTTTGTTTGCTTACTTTTCTGTGACAAAAAAAAGAATTCTGGGGTAGAGGACAGTTTCAAACTCCCTTGTCAGAATACCATCATATTGGGAAGCCAGGGCAGGAACTCAAGTATGACAGGAATCTCGAACCAGGCACTGAATCAGAATTGATGGGGAAATCCTGTTTACTGGAGTGATCTTCATCCCTTAATCAGCTACCTGCCCTCTAAGGGATACCAGCCATAGTGAACTGGGCCACCCCACCTCATACAGTGATCAAGACAAAGCGGCCAGAGACATGTCTAAATGTCAATCTGATGAAGTCATTTTTTGCTGTCTATTTCCTTCCCAAATGGGCGTGCTAGTTTGTGTCAAAACTAATTAGCAGATACATTTCATACACAGAGGCTGAAATCCTGCCCATTGGCACACTACGCAACATGGTAAGCCCCCCTTGATTAGGAATGTGAAATTGGCGTCACAGACTTGTTTCCAGGTCAATCTGATTGAGTCATTTATCAATTGGCAGACTCTATCCTCCTATGACCATTTTTCCTTCCTGTTCACTCGTTTTGTACCTCTTAATTATTTTATATATCTGTATCTGAGTTATGCTTTTATACAAAAACGCTTCTGGAAGGCAGAAAATACAAGAAATTCTTCCTATCAAGTGTATCAGATTTTGTGAACTCTTCACACGAATCCATGTCATTAAGTCTGGTTTGCTGAAAGAATGAGAATTGTTCTCAATCCAGGCCTGTGATACAGCTCCTTTTAATTCTTACAGAAGTAACATTAGTCCTCTACTTCTTTACACATAGCAGGGTCTCACCATGAAATACATCTTGTCTTCACATTGATACCATTATTCTATTCCCTCTGAGATTGTATAGTTGTGTTCCAGACACCCTAGCCTTCAATATTTCTCTTCTCTAATGTATTGCTTTTCTCATTTTTTGCAGAATTCAGAGGATTGAGAAAGACCATGGAAGTGAATGTCATAATGAGTGTGGTAAAAATCAGCAAGCTAGTCCAGAGAGTATGATCATTAAAGACACGCCTTGCAGAGTAAGAGTTCATGAGACTCCATTGCTTGTAACAAATATCATTGGTGATTTATTCTTACGTGGGTATCTCAGAGAAAAAGATAGAGGGAAACCACCACTGTATAAGGGAGCTGTGGCAAAAGCTTTTAAACATCAGAATCATTGGAAAGTAATCAGTTGTTCTAAATCCCTTCAGGGACTTGAAACTTCTTCTGAAGAGAAACCCAGGAAAAAACAATATAAAGAAGCCTGTAGGAGTCTGTGTTTAGATCAGTCTCAGGAGAGAACTCATACTGGAGATAAACTCAATGAGGATATCTTCATGAGATACACACAGGGACAGAATGATGAACAAAACCATAAAGAAGTGGAACAATTTGTATGTAGTCTCTGGGAAGAATCCTTCCTTGATTCCAGTGAGCTTACCAACCATGAAAAAAGTCATATTGAAGAGAAAAGGTACAGTTGTAGGCAATGTGGCCAAACATGTAAATATGCAACATGTTTTGAGAAACATAAAGTAACTCAAAAAGGAGAGAAACCATATGCTTCTGTACATTATGGAAAAGCCTTCACCCAATTCAATCATCATATCAGTCATGAAAGCAGTTACATTGAACAAAGGCCTTATACTTGCAAGCATTGTGGGAAAAACTTCACCAGTTCATCTTATCGAAATGTTCATGAAAAAATTCACACTGGAGAGAAACCTTATCCATGTAAACATTGTGGAAAAGCCTTCAACAAGTGCAGTAGTCGTAACAGCCATGAGAGGAGCCACACTGGAGAGAAACCATTTGCATGTAAACATTGTGGAAAAAAATTCACCAGTTCTTCTTATCTATACATTCATGAAAGAATTCACACTGGAGAGAAACCTTATGCATGTAAGCAGTGTGGAAAAGCCTTCTACACCCGCAGTAATCATTACAGACATGAGAGGAGCCACACTAGAAAGAAACCATTTGCATGTAAGCATTGTGGAAAAAACTTCACCACTTCTTCTCATCTAAACATTCATGAAAGAATGCACACTAGAGAGAAACCTTATGCATGTAAGCATTGTGGAAAAGCCTTCAACACCCGCATTAGTCATTACAGACATGAGAGGCGCCACACTGCAGAGAAACTTTATTCATGTAAGTATTGTGGAAAAAACTTCAGCAATTCTTCTTATCTAAACATTCATGAAAGAATTCACACTGGAGAGAAACCTTATGCATGTAAGCATTGTGGAAAAGCCTTCAGCAAGTGCAGTAATCGTAACATACATGAGAGGACCCACACTGGAGAGAAACCATTTGCATGTAAACATTGTGGAAAAAACTTCACCACTTCTTCTCATCTAAACATTCATGAAAGAATTCACACTGGAGAAAAACCTTATGCATGTAAGCATTGTGGAAAAGCCTTCAACACCCGCACTAGTCATTACAGACATGAGAGGAACCACACTGGAGAGAAACCATTTGCATGTAAGCTTTGTGGAAAAAACTTCAACGACCCCAGTAGTCATAAGAGACATGAACGTAGGCACACTGCAGAGAAACCCTATGCATGAGCATTGTGGAAAAGCCTGAAACAATTCCATTAGGTGTAACAGACATTAAAGGATACACACTACAGAGAAACAGAAGACTTAAACATGCAACCATTGTGGAAAAACTTTCTGGTGTAGGCATCTGAACATTCATGAAATAATTCACTCTGACAAAAGCCTTATTATGTAAGCTTTGTGGAAAATAATTTAACAACCCCAGTAGTTCTAAGAGACGTGGAAAGAGTCATACTGCAGAGAAATCTTTTTCATGGACGCATTTTGAAAAAGCCTATACCAGTTTCAGTTCTTATAAGACTCATGAAAAGTGTTCACATTAAAGGGAATTCATATCCATTTAAGCAGTGTGAAAAAGTGTTTACCTGCTCCAATCACCTGAACATTCATGAAGAGATTCACATAGGGGAAAAGTCTTGAGCATGTAAACATCTTGGAAAAGCCTTCAGTAACCTCAGTAGTCATAACATACAAGAATGAAGTCACACTTTAGGGAAACCTTATTCATGTAAGTATTGTGCAAAACCCTTCACCAATTTCTATTCATGTAAACATTGTGTAAAGCCCTTCACTAATTTCTATTCATGAAGGTTCATGAAAGAGATCATACTGAAGAGAAGTTATGGATGTACACATTGTCAAAAAGCATTTACCTGCTCCAGTCAGCTGAACATTGAGGAAAGGTTCAATTTGGAGAGATGGCTTTTGCATGTAAACATTACAGGAAACCTTTTAACACTTCAATTTGTCCTGATTTTCACGAATAACAATCACACTGGAGAGGAACTCTTGGTGTGTAAAAGATGTGGAAACTTTTCATTCTGCAGAAGTTAGCAGGCATAAAAGAGTTCACTTGATATTTCATTATGCACATAAGATTTGTGGAATAGCCTTCAGCTGCTCTTGTGATCATAACAGATCTGAAACTCTTCACACTAGTAAGTAGCCTAATGCGTGTAACCATTGTCAGAAAGTCTTTACTAGATTCACTTGGTTCAAGAGTAAAAACATTCACACTGGATAGAAGCCTTTTATATGTACACATGGTATATGAACTATTTCTTTCTTCTTGTGATGTTAACAAGCATAAAGATCTCACACAGTGTCTGTAATGTGGGAAAGTCTTCAGTACAACCAGTGTCTGTAACCCTCATACACAAATCTACACTGGAAAGAATTCTAAAGCATATATCCATTTAAGTATTGTTCAAAGTCTTCAGCAGTTCCTGTTGCCATGACGTTCTAAAGAAGTCTCTCTGAAGACACACTTTACATGCATAAACATGTGGAAAAATATTTTAGCAATCACAGTTCCTACTATCCTCAATTACTTTTTCCCTTTTGAGAACCTGTATGTTTACAATAAATGTGGGAAAATATTCAAAGTGTTTAAAATGAATAAAACTTAAAAGTTTTTTTTGGTAGTGTTTTCTGTAATTTCTGTGTTTTACATCCCTCCTGAAGTGCATAGTGATCTCACTGTGAAAAGAAGTAGTGTGTAGAACAAATACCAGTAATAACTCAGTAATGCTGTATTGGCAAAATCGCTTCTATTGTGAGTAAAGGAAGAAGAATGTGCTAGGACCATGAGATGTATCAGCTAGTCATGATTCTTCCCAGTAAATGGGATTATCTGCATTGTCTCCCTGGATCTTATGTGGTGGAAATAATGTGTCAATTCCAGAAACTCTGTTCTAAGAATCATATGTACACTTCCTAATGAACACAGCGATAGAGAAATAGGATGAGAGAGAGGAGTATGGAGCTTACTTTCCTTATGCCAAAAGCTTTGGGGAAAAAGCTGCCCTCCCCTCAATTGCTGGCAATATACTGTCCAGACTGGGTCAGTAGGATACAAATAAAATCAACTGCCAAACTTTGCCGCGATATTACACTCATTCAAAATGCCCTGCTTCTCAAAAATTTCTATCATATATACTAGCCTATAGGCCAAAGATGGATGCCCCAGCATTACAGGAGAACTTTGAATGCTTGTCCAGGTTGCCTAATGTCCCTGTTGTTAGGCAGATTTCACACTTTTGGGATCTTAATCGAGTTAAAGATTAATACTTAGAATTAATTTTCTTATGGTAAAGGTAAATTAAATATAAAACTTTAGACTCCCAAAGATAGATAATTAAATACTTTCTCTAATTTTGTCAAATGCAAATAGATTGGACATTGCGAGTGTAATTCTTACATAATAACCTTTTTGTTGTATATAATCTTACTATGCCATAGTTAAAACCTTCCTTTTTGATGAGCCAAAAAAATGAGAGATGCTGTACACTGTGATGATTTTACACTCAGATGGTTTAATAGGAACTTGATTGGCCAGTAGCCAGGTAGGAAATGTAGGCATAACAACCAAACTAAGGACACTGGGTAGAAAGGTGGAGACAAGCTAAAGGAGAGGTAAAGCCACGTGCCATATGGCAATATATAAATAAATAGAAATGTTTTGGAACCTAATGGAGTCCTGGCCTTCCCACTCACCTTGCCTGTAGAGGACCTTTCTTGCCCTTGTTCTTCTGGGTTTCTGAGAAACTTGCAAGTTTCCTGCTCTGAGAGTTGCTTAACAACTCTGCTTCCTGAGTACACACTTTCTTAGTCCTAACCCGAGGATCTGACAATAAGGTCTCATCCTGTTGGCCTACCTGTCTGGGTTAGGTATAACCCCCCCTTGGTGATATACAATAAAGGCTTCTAATTCTGCAACATGCAAAGTGTGTTTTCCATTAATCCTGATGTCCTTCACTCGGATATGGCGCTAGCTGCACTGGTGTGACAGAAATGGGTTGTAAGTGCTAGCTACTAATAAGCCTGAGCTATAAGCCAAGAATTTAAAATTTAAAAGTGTCTTTGGTTATTTAGGAGTGGGTTTATTGGAAACGAAAACTCTGCCTACATTATAATCATGATATATAATGTGTACACATTTAGAAATTTGTACATAACGTAGGTGAGTTTATGTATATGTGTGTGTGTGTGTGTGTGTATACACAAACACAATGAAGTGAGGCCACTTGGCTTGACAGTTCCTAAACCAAAGAACCTCACATTCATAAAAAACAACCACCAGCCGGGCAGTTGTAGCGCATGCAGTTAATCCCAGCACTTGGGAGGCAGAGGCAGGCGGATCTCTGTGAGTTTGAGACCAGCCTGGTCTACAAGAGCTAGTTCTAGGACAGGCTCCAAAACCACAGAGAAACCCTGCCTCGAAAAACCAAAAAAAAAGATAAGAAAAAAAAAACACCACCAATATCAGGCAGATTAAATCTTCATTTGAGTTGTTCATGATAGTTAAATAATTCCCTAAGAAATTTAGGGTATTTTTTTCTTTTGGCTATCTCTGTGAGGCTGAATATGAGTCATAATAACTGAAACCATTTCACATTTTGAATCCAGGCTGAAACAGTTGACCTCCAGATAAAACTAAACCCACCTTCATTTATTCTAACATTCATAGAAAGTTGCTCAGTGAGAGAAGCAGTTAATATCCCTAGTCAATTTTTAACTCTTATGTGGTTTGATTAAGAATGGACCCAAAGAGAAAACAGCAACAAGCCGAGCGGCTGTGACAGAGGCGGACAAGATGGCGGCGCCGAAGGGGAAGCTTTGGGTACAGGCCCAGCTGGGGCTGCCGCCGCTGCTGCTGCTGCTGACCATGGCGCTGGCCGAAGGCTCGGGGACTGCAGCGGCCGAGGCGTTTGACTCGGTCCTGGGGACACGGTCCTGGGGGACACGGCGTCCTGTCACCGGGCCTGTCAGCTGACCTACCCCTTGAACACCTACCCTAAGGAAGAAGAGCTATATGCATGTCAGAGAGGTTGCAGGCTGTTTTCAATTTGCCAGTTTGTGGATGATGGAATTGATTTAAATCGGACCAAATTGGAATGTGAATCTGCGTGCACAGAAGCATATTCCCAACCTGATGAGCAATATGCTTGCCATCCTGGCTGCCAGGATCAGTTGCCATTTGCTGAATTGAGACAAGAACAACTCATGTCCCTGATGCCAAGAATGCATCTCCTTTTCCCTCTAACTCTGGTGAGGTCATTCTGGAGTGACGTGATGGACTCTGCACAGAGCTTCATCACCTCTTCATGGACTTTTTATCTCCAAGCTGATGATGGAAAAATCGTTATATTCCAGTCTAAACCAGAAATTCAGTATGCACCTCAGTTGGAGCAGGAACCTACAAACTTGAGAGAATCATCTTTAAGCAAAATGTCCTATCTGCAGATGAGAAATTCGCAAGCACACAGAAACTACCTTGAAGATGAAGAAAGTGATGGCTTTTTAAGATGCCTATCTCTTAACTCTGGGTGGATTTTAACCACGACTCTGGTCCTCTCGGTGATGGTGTTGCTCTGGATCTGTTGTGCAGCTGTTGCTACAGCTGTGGAGCAGTATGTTCCCCCTGAGAAACTGAGTATCTATGGTGACTTGGAATTTATGAATGAACAAAAGCTAAGCAGATACCCAGCTTCTTCTCTTGTGATTGTCAGGTCTCAAACTGAAGATCACGAGGAAGCAGGGCCTCTGCCCACCAAGGTGAATCTTGCTCATTCAGAAATCTAAGCTTTTTTTAAAGAAAGTGTCATCGACACATCAACTTCCATTCCTCATAGAGCTTTTTAAAATGGTTTCATTGGATATAGGCCTTAAGAAATCACTATGAAATGCAAATAAAGTTACCCAACTCTGAGAAGACTTTATTTGCTGTAACTTTACCTGTATTTTTCTAGTCATTTAAGACATGGACATTGGGTTGTATTTTTATTTTACTAATATCTGTAGCTATTTTGTTAGTTGCATTGGTTTTTGGTTTTCTCCTGTTTTAGCCAAATTCTATGAGCTGATGATTGTCCTCCCCCTCTCCTGCCATGACACTGCAGTCATCTTACTTACAAGCTGAATGCTTAGGATGCGATGCGTCTGCCTGGAAATGGCCTCCAGACCTGTACTCTGAAATTAGCAGAAAATGTTATTTAATGACACTACATTTTCAGTTGTATTGAATTGAAATCATTAAAATTTATTTGAATAATTATGTATTGAAAAAAAAAAGAATGGACCCAAAGGTTCATGGTGGCACATTAGTCTCTTGATTGCAGGTCAAAGCATTCAGTGCTTCCTCTAGACTTCAGAAAACACAATCTGTTAGCTCTGATAATGTACTGATACATTTTTATTGTCAACTTGATTCAAAGTCATATCACCTTGGAAGAAGGACCTTTAATTTGGGAATTATATTGCACAGATGGGCCTGTGGCCATGTCCATGAGGGATACTTTTAATTGATCTTGGAGGGCGTAGTCCAGAATGGTCAACACCATCACTACAAAGGTGAATCTGGCTTATATAAGAATATTTACTAATCATCAGTTAATCCATACTTCCTGCCATGGCTTCCATCAATGACGGTTTGTGACCAGAAACAATAAGTTAAATCAATACTTCCTTACACTCAGTTGCTTTTATTCATGATACTTATTACAGGAACAAAAGCAAAAAAAAATAGTAATTCATAGACATATGCTACATCACAGAATATTCAACAATATTGTCGGAGCATTTAAAATGTTCAAGTCCCGGTTTAATTGAGAAAAACCAAAATGAGAGGTTTGGTATAAGATGGAACATTTGTAAAGCCCCTGTTCATTCATTTTTCTGCTTACAGTTTGAGGAGAGTGGGATATAGATTCAGAGCCTTTCTAAATTTAGAGTGATTTAATCGAAGGATAAATGTTGTATCTGTTCTTCCTCAGTCTTTTTTAAGTTTTTTCATTTTACATACCATTTCCAGTGGCCACTTCCTCCTCTTTTTCCACCACCGACCTCTGCCCATCCCATTCCCCATCCACTCCTCAGAGTCTGTAAGCCTCCCTTTGGGAGAATACAATGTCTGGTATACCAGTTTGAGACAGGACCAAGACCGTCTCCCTATATAAATCTGATCAAGTTCTTCCACCATAGGGAATGGGCTACAAAAGGCCCACTCATGTACCCAGGGTAAGTCCTGGTTCCACTGCCATGGGTTCCCCAAACAGAACAAGACACAACTGTCACACATTCAGAAGACTTAGTTTGGTCCCATGTAGTAACCCTAACTGTCAATCTTGAGTCCATGAGCTATGACTAGTTGGGTCACCAGTCTTTGTGGTGTTCTCAGTGATGATCTTGTTGCCCCTTGCTCAGATGATCCCTCCTCCTCTTTGATTAATCTCCAAAAGCACAATGCAGTGCTCCATTGCGTCTGTTCTACTCTCATCAGTTAGTGGATGCAGGTTCAATGATGACAATTATGGTAGTGACCAATTGGATTATAGGAGAAGGTCAGTTCAGGTACCCTCTCTACTATTTCTAGCAGTCTTAGCTGGGGTCATTTTTGTGAATTCCTGCCAATTTCCCTAACACTTGGTTTCTCTCTCACCTCAAAATGACTTGCTCTTTCAAGATAACACTTCCATTGCTCTCTCCATCCGCTCCTCCAACTCGGCCATCTCAAGTCCTAATATTGCTGTTCCCCATTCCTTCCCTTTCCCCCTTCCATGTCCAATAAGTAGATCCTAACGATTTTTTCGCTGGGACCCTCCATGTATATCCTTCTTATGTTTTTTTTTAAATCCAATTTCATTGGGGTTGTAAATTATAATCTGGTTATCCATTGCCTTTATGTTTAATATCCACATACCATGGTATCTTTCTGGGT
This sequence comes from Microtus agrestis, assembly GCA_902806775.1. Lineage (NCBI taxonomy): Eukaryota > Metazoa > Chordata > Mammalia > Rodentia > Cricetidae > Microtus > Microtus agrestis. The sequence continues at coordinate 231,947 of CADCXT010004080.1, read as the reverse complement.
CTATGAACATAGTTGACCAATTATCTTTGTCGTATGAATGGGCATCCTTTGGGTATATGCCCAAAGGTTATATTGTGGGATTCTTTGTGTATATTGATTCCCAATTTTCTGAAAAACTACCATACTGATTTCCAAAGTACTGTACAAGTTTGCACTCCCATCAGCAGTGGAGGAGTGATTCTCTTGCATCCTCTCCAGCATGAACTGTTATCAGTGTTTATGATCTTAGCCATTCTGACAGGTGTACGATGGTATATATAAGTTATTTTGATTTGCATTTCCCTGATGGCTCAGTATGTTGAATATTTCTATAAGTCTCTTTTGGCCATTCAGAATTCTTCAGTTGAGTATTTTCTGATTAGATCTGCATCCTATATTTAATTGGATTATTTCGTATTTAGATGTGTCTTGAGTTCTTTACATATTTTGGAGATCAACCCTTTATCAGATGCAGGGTTGGTGAAGACATTTTCTCATCCCCTTCACTGTCCTTTTGTCTTATGCACCATGTCCCTTGCCTTACAGAAGCATCTCAGTTTCAGGAGGTCTCATTTATTAATTGTTGGTCTCAGTGTCTGTGCTACTACTGTAATATTTAGGAAGGGAATCTCCTGTTTTCATGTGTTCAAGGCTACTTCTGACTGTCTTTTCTATACTGTTCAGTATAACTTAATTGATGCTGAAGTCTTTGACCCATTTGGATGTTGGTTTTGCTCATGGGGATTGATATGGATCTACGTGTATCCCTCTACATGTTGATATCTAGTTATGCCAGCACCATTTGTTGAACATGATTTTTTTATTCATAGTACAATTTTTGCCTCCATGTCAAAAATCAGGTGTTCATAGTCATAGTTATATTTTATTTCTGTTTTAATAAATAAAGCTTGCCTGAAGATCAGGGTACACAATTAAGCTGCTAGATGCCAGAAAGTAGTGGTACTTGGAGGTAGAAACTGGAAGGTCACTGAATTTGAAACCATTCCAGAGTACAAAGCTATGACCACACAGAGAAACACTGTTTCAAAATTCAAAGGAAGAGAAGTCAGCTTAGCTAAGTAGATATTGGCACTGATGGCTATGGGGGCATTGAGAGTCACTTTTTCCAGGAGGAGATCTTCTAGTAGGTTGCCCATAGTGGAGAAGTCCCTTCATCTCACAGTATGGACTCAGTCAGCATCCTCAAACTGCCAGATCTTTAAAATCTGTATAGGTGCAGTTTTATGGCAAGGACTCACCCAAGAGTGTTGAAAATTGTAAGAAAGGAGTTTCCTTAGACAGAAGAGTAGGGAACAAGGCCGCCTGTGTGGTGTACACTTCAGGTGCTGTTGCTGTTCCAGACACTTTCATTCTCTGGACCAAATAACACCAGGGAAACCTTCAGCTGGTGTCTCTGCATATTCCCAATGTAGCTAGTTTTTCAGTGCTCCTACTCAGGAACACAGAAGCCCAAGTTACATTCACCATTCTGTGCTTCTGATGTTTCTAGTTGTCCCAACAAAGAAGCCTGTTTTCCTCTGAACACACAGGCACAGACACTTGAACTTGACATTGCTTCCCTCTGTACGACAAAGCCTAAAGAAGCAACATGCGTAGCAGCCTATGACTATGCTCCCTTTGGCTGTTTATCCCTTTTATTAATAAGGTCTCAGTGATAAACTGTTCTCACTCTGCTTTCTCTGCATTATCTAATAAAACACATTAAGGAGTTCTTATATGAACCCGTATTGCCAATACACTTAAGGAAGCCGGTCTTCTGGCAATTCAAAGCTATTTAGGGCTAGTCAGTGCTCCCTACCTGCCTTTTCCACAAAGACACTGCCTTCATTTTGCTCTGTACATTCTAAACTTGTGCCATAAAAGGAAAAAACAGGACTTTGAGGCAGGTGACAGGTGCAAATGGGTTTGTGCACAGGAATTGGTATAGGACTGGAAAAGAAAACTCAAGGATTAGGGATTAGGCAAGATTTCATTGCTCAGATCTATTTATCAGTTCATCTTTCACAAGTCAGAATAGCCAAGAATAAGAAAAGAATTCATAGCAAAATTTTGTCTAGGGTTCAGAGAGACAACTCTGTAGTCAAGAGTGTTTGCTGCCCTGGAAGTTGAGTCGTGTCTCCCAAGTGCCTGTTGCCTCAAATTCAGGGTGTCTGACACTTTCCTTGGGCCACCACTGGAACAAAAACTGCTATGGGGACATACCAGAGACAACTGAAAATGAGGCACATCCGTAAGAGAAAGTGCCTACATGAATGTCTTAGAGAGCTCATACTAGTAACTTGGCAACATGCCTGAAACAAGAAGAAGAAGAAAACTCACTCAAAATGAGTGGAAGATAAGGTATACTCAAACTGCTTTCTCTTGTTTCTGTTTTTGACAATATCTAGTTTTAATCCACAGTATTCAGATAAAATGCCAAAATTATATCATTATATCTTTTGTTTGAGGAGCTCTTCACAGTCTTTTCATTAGTGATAGACGCAGGGGCCCAATGACGGGAGTTAGTGTGGATCCTCGCCTGAATAGCACACCATACAGAGGTTGTAGAAACCGGCTCAACATGGCATGGTACAGGTATGAGGGCGCTCTCCACATGGCCTAAGACAGGGTGCCCTGTGATCTGCTTACTTTAATCCTGCTAGATGCCTTTTATTTGAGGAGCTCCAAGGATGGGCGACTTATGGCAGGATAATCCCCCAACCTAAGACAGGGCCCAGGGAACCCTAGGATGGGTAAGGGGGAAAGAAAAAAGGCCTGGTCCCCACTCGACCTAGGAGTCATCGGCACCCCTCTGTTCCCAGGAGAGGTGGATTGCTTCACCACTCGAGAGGAGGGTCTCTCCTTGTCTCAGTCCCTTCTCCTTTGGTCTGACACCATGGTTGACTCTGACTGGTGCTCTCCACGTGATAGCTGCCTGCCTTTGTATGGGAGGGGGGAGGGGATCTGTTGGGAGCTGTTTCCCCCTAGAGATCATTGCAGGAACCATTGCCCTGGGGAGACTGCAGGGAACCCCACACCCATGGTTGTGCTGGGAATGGTCCTGTTGCCCCACACCCAGTTGAAGCTGTTAATGGAGAAAAAAAAATTTCCACTATAGATAGCTTCTGCTCTGTTTTAGCTAATCCAAACACTCTAGGGATAAGTCCAGTGTCGTATCCTTTTCTGGTAATCAAACAAGAGGATGGGGAAAGACGTCTGATGAAGATGACTTGGGCATGTAGCTTTGTGGGCCACTGTGTCTTGAGCTCAGATGAACAGAGGCAAACTCCCATGAAGTCCTGACCACAGAGTCTGCACTTCTGATCTGCAGCTTGAGAGTTCTAGTATTTTTTACTTTTTTGGACATTAGTCCTGAGGATAAAAGTTATAAATATGCTCATACATGTTTATATGTCTTATGAGCATGCACAACTTTAGTAGCAGCTCATCTGTATCTTAGCAAATCCAGGTTTAGGAAAGAAGACTGCATGAGGACATTTAAACATTTGATTCGCCAACACTACAAAACCTTTCAGCAATAATAACATTTTAGTGATAGAAATAAAGAGCAAATGATCTTTAAAAATTTGAAAGCTATCTTTTTAACATTTTGCAATATGTAAATTTGATAGTACATTTTACATTGATATTTTCTTCGTTTCAGGGGCTTGCATGAGAAACAAGACTCATAGGTACAGAATGCTATTTGTAAAACAGTACTGAGGATGATTATTAATTTTTATACCAACTTTCCAGTTATACAAAGATCATTATTATTTGATAAATTTAGCCTTCCACTTAATAAACTGATTTATTTAAAAAAAAAATGAGTTCTGTGTCCCAAAGTTTAAAGCAGTCTGATGTTTAGTCTGCAACTCAGCTCCAAAGCAGACCAGAGTTCAAGCTGCAGAAGCAGTTTAGCATTTGTGCTCCAGGACAGGTCGGGGAACCTGGGTGGGGCGAGCTGGATTCAGCTACATGCAGCACATCCTGGCCCTTAGGTCAGCCGGGTCTCCCTGGACTGTGGAGGCTGGATGACACCCTGCAGAGTGGTGTAGCTGGTTTTGTCAGCAGGCACTCCTTTCCTTGGGGGCAGGGAAGACCGGACCAAGGATCTCTCCTCAATCACCTCTGGAAGTCTGGCACTCCTCTGTGTCCACAGCCTCGAAATCACGTCCAGATTTTATTTTCTTTCTGTGAAAAAAGCACAAACACATCCTCGACCTCAAATATATATACAGGTTGGGTTTTTTCATAATGTATTGCAAGGGCTTTTTCACCTTGTCTTAGCAAAGGTCAGCTTGGTATCATCAAGCCAGATCCGTTTGCATCAGGATCTGCTGGCAACTTTTATGAGTTGCTTTGAAGGTGCCTTCTTATGCTCCATAATTTTTATTATTATTAGCCATATATGCAGTTCCTCCATTGGAAGAGCCATTTGTAAAATTTAGCATAAAATCCTTTAAGGGATTTTTTGCTATAACATTAGCAAAATACAGGTGCATAAATTGTAGCAATGATCTGGGAAAAGACCATTGTTTTTGGCCTTTGAATTTAGCAAAGGCATTTGTCCAGGAATCAATCTTAAAATTATCAATGAATCTACTGTTTAGTCTAAAAAACCTTGCTCATAGTCAATATTTTGTTAAACCATTATCCAGATTCTATCCTGTCCTTTTATATCAGACAGGCTACTGGTTTAAATTAAGAGTTTATTATCTTAACTAGCAAAACTGAGAAGATTTAGCCATAAGCAGCATTTTTTATAAAACTGATGTAGAATAAGTTTTACATTTAATATACACACTTGCCATAGCTGAATTATAATTAATATACTGTATTTGTTGATTATTGTATACTTTATCTGTTGATTTATACTTTACCTGCTTGAGTACCTGTTAGGCAGCTGTTTTAAGTTCTCTATTGGAAACTGTTTTTTGTAAGAATTTTACCTAGCAGCTCAAGGTCTCCCATAAGAATATTATCACTAGAGCTTTAACCATTGGACATCCAACCAAAAGTTTGTAACCTATCCTTTTTTTTTTTTGTTTTTTTTTATATTGGAAAAAAAGAAATTTCTGCCTCCTCCCCGCCTCCCATTTCCCTCCCCCCTCCCATTCCTCCCCACCTCCCCCCCTTCTCCCCCTCCATATCCAAACCTAAGTGCAGTCAGGGTTCCCTGCCCTGTGGAAAGTTCAAAGTCCTCCCCCCTCAATCCTGGTCTAGGAAGGTGAACATCCAAACTGGCTAGGCTCCCACAAAGCCAGAACATGAAGTAGGATCAAAACCTGGTGCCATTGTCCTTGGCTTCTCAGCAGCCCTCATTGGGTTCACCTTCTTATTTAGGTTCTTTAGTATCACAGAATATAGACTCAATGACCATTATTTTATTATATTTATTTTTGCTTTGGGAGATAAGCCTTTATTTCAGTTTACAGCTTATATCATCCATCACAAAGGAAAGTAAGACAGCACAAAAAAAGTACGAACTCAAAGCAGAACCTGGAAGCTGAACGTGAAGCAAAGGTATAATGAATGCTTCTCACTGGCCTGTTGTCATGTTAATATTCATTTACTTTTACTATACCTCCTTTTATAGTAAGTATAGGCAATAATTAAAGAATTTTTAAAATCTCAAGGTAAAATTCAGATTCAGATTGCCCTTCTTTGCAATTTCCATTGCTCAATTAAACTAGTGTATGTGATTAGTCCATTGGATTTCCCTGGCATTCCTTAATAGTGTTTAGCAAGGTGTTGTACCTCCCCTGACACTGCCAGTTTTGTATAGCAGGGAAGGATAGGGGACAGTATAAGACCAAAAAGTCAAAAGTCACATACATCTCATCCTTTAAAACGTAGTTCAGCTCACACCAATTTCAGGTCACGGGTGGCCAAGAGGGTTATCTAAAAAGTTGATCCTCAGTTTTCAGAGCAACCAGAGTTTGCAGGGGACTGCTTCAGGCTTGCAAATAGAGTTATGGGTTGTAAAGTTGAGTAACCCACTGTTAATAGTTAATCCTGTAGATTCCGAGAAAGCTGCTGACATTGTGCTTTCATTCTTTTAGGCTTACAACTTTGTATTTCTTTATTTCTACATTCTTATTTTGGAACCTACATTTTGATATTCTCATTCTTGGACTCTTCATTAAGGAAGCCTCACTATTGCCACCATCTTTGAATTGTGTTACCTTCTGAGGCTTCTGGTTTTGGTCCTCTATGATATTCCCTTCTGCTGACTTTAGGCCCTTAGCAAGATGCCTTGATATACAAAGAATGGTAAAGTTTCGCTGGTCTCCTCATGAAGATAGTTGTGCATTTGTTACAGTGTTGAGGCTGTGTCGTTGCAGCCTTGATGTTCCCGTGATGCTGTGCAGGGTGTGCTCTGACTTGTGTCCTGCACTAGCTCCATCCTTCCTACAGAACTGGAATTGCATGCAAAGCAGGCAGCTATGCTCAAGACCTCCTGCCTTTCTATTACAGAGAAACTACTTTGTCTCAGGCCGCATTCTTCCTGGAGCTAAAAGGCACCTGGAGCCTGTACTTCTCCAGAACTTGCAGCCCAGTCAGGTTGGTGACACTGAATCCAATCTGGAGAAGTTAGTGTTGAATCTGAGAATTATATCCAAGCTGTGGAGGAGTTCCAGGCTTGCTTATGTCTCCAAGAACAGTATTTGGAGCCCATGACCATCTCCTTGCAGAGACTCACTACCAGTTGGGTTTGGCCTATGGTTATAACTCTCAGTATGATGAGGCAGTGGCACAGTATGGCAAATCTACTGAAGTCATTGAGAAGAGGATGGCTGTACTAAATGAGCAGATGAAGGAGGCTGAAGGATCATTTACTGAATATGGGAAAGAAATTGAGGAGCTGAGAGAACTGCTACGTGAAATTAGAGAAAAGGTAGAAGATGAAAAGGAGTCTCTGCACAGTGGGATGTGCATGTTAAGAGGGAACAGAGCCTTTCTCCCAAGGCAAAGCGGTTTTGTTCATCACATATTTTCTCATTTTTGGGGATTCTTTTTGTATAACTTCAATAAAGGTTTTAGGACACAGCTAAGGCTTTGATGGCTTCTTCTTAAGTATTGGCAGAATATATGCCTTGGGGAACTAGGTTGTTTTGGTGTATATGTTTAGTTTGTACATTGCTGTTGGAAACCCACTTCCTGTATAATGTGGATGTGATCAAATATGGCTGGAAGCCTTTCATCTATTTCCAAATACTTGGCTGAATTCCATTGTCTTGCACACTTTCAGTGGTGCTGTCCCTGGAGGGCGGGGTCTGCCAAACAAGAACTGGTAGGAATGTACTTGGTGCTGAAAATGGATGCTTGGATATGAGCCAGGTCTTGGATTGTACCGAGTTTCTTTCACCTGGTTTCCAATTAAGACTATAATAATCTGTGAGTTCTGCCTGGTCTAGAGTGCTAGTTCCAGGACAGGCTCCAAGCCACAGAGAAACCCTGTCTTGAAAAACAAAAAAACAAACAAAAAAATTCAAAGAAACCAAATGATATGCACAGTCAGAATCTTTGTGTATTTTCCAATTTTAATTGAATTATTTCTTTTATACTATTTTTACTGACTCTTTAAAGCCTTTGTTTTATTTTTTTTAAAACTGTTTCTTTTTATACCTGTCTATCTGTCTATACTCTTTTTGTGCTCACTCATTGAAGGCTATGCATGTGTTTGAAACACAATGTGTCTTGTTTAGATGTCTTCTATGTCTGAGTTTGTCCTATTGTGTATCTGAAATCCTTTCTAGAGAAAGAGTGTTTTGTTTTGTTTTGCTTTTTTCCATGGGAAGGAATATGGTTGCTGAAGCCCTGGATTGTGACTCCGCCTCTCTCAGCCTTTTGATATGGTGGAGGTACATTTACCATTAGCTCTGCAAACCATGCTCACCACCCCAGCTCCAGGAAGCACTTGCTGCAAGTTTCTCACGACCCCATAAGTGCTCCACACCAGGACCTCTCGAAAGAGCCAGAGCCATCCCTGATAGCAGCATGATCCTGGATGCCATGTATTAAAGCAGCAGTGTCTCTCTTAGCCATCAGCAAACAGACACTATCTGAAAAAATATGGCTACCAAAGAGCTCCAATTGATTCCTATTTTTGTGGGTTCAGGAGCCCTTTTTTAACGCTTTCTTAGGCTTTACGTAGATCTGTGTTTCCAAACATTGGGCATCCTTATGTAGCTACAAATATTCTCCATTCCTCTGGTTGTCCCAGACTAGTTTCTCTCCACCCACTACTTACTGCTCACTAGCTCCTACAGCTGCTTATGAAATAACCACTCTGAGGCTTAATATTAATTATGTGCTCCTTGGCCTATTAGCCTTCTTAATAGTTAACTCTACATGTTCAGTTAACCCATTTCTATTAATCTATGTGTCACCATAAAGGTGTGGTTTACTGGGAAAATTTTGACATCTTTATCCTTCAGCAACTTCATGGCATCATCTTGACTCCACCTCTCCATCCTCTATCTCTGCTTGGATTTCCACCTTGCTATACCTTATATCAGGCTTTTCCTCTGGCTGTCACCCATTATTCTGAAGAAAATGCCTTAAGACAGAAACAGTTTATTTCATATCACAATTGAAAAGTCTCATTTCTAAAATTAAGAAGTGTGAAGCTGCCATTAAATGACACACTAATAAATAATAAATGAGACAGTGGGTCATCAAGTAATCAAGATAGCATCCCATGGTATTCTTCACTAAATCCTATTTGTATGATGATTTAGAATTTTGTAAGAAACATATATACAAGATGATTATGTATCCTTTCAGTTCATCAGTGAAAATCAACCATTCTAATTTATATATGTACTCTTAGAATCCAGTAAATATTGAGGATGTGGAAGTGAACTTCACCTCAGAGGAGTGGGCTGTGTTGGATTCAAGTCGAAAGAAGCTCTACAGAGATGTGACCAAGGAAACATTTTTGAACCTGATCTCCATAGGTAAAAAGTACTACATGCTCCCATTGCTTATTCAGTCCATGAACAACTGTGTCCTTGATGTGGGAGTTCCCTGTGTGCTGTGAGTACCATTAATAAATGAAGGCCCTTGGTCTGTTGATAGGGCATTACTTAGCTAGGCAGTGAGGACAGGACTGAATGCTGGGAGAAAAAGGGTGGAGTCAGGGGGATGCCATGGATCCGCTGCCAGAGATGGAAATGCTAAGACTTTGGTGGTAGGCCACAACCTTCTTGTGAAATACAGATTAATAGAAATGTGTTAAATTAAGATGTAAGAGTTAGCCAATCAGAATCTAGAGCTAATGGGCCAAGCAGTGATTTGATTAATACAGTTTCTGTCTAATTATTTTGGTTCTGAGCAGCCAGGACGCACTAGTGGCTTGATCTATTCAACAAGTCCTGCTTATATGTGTTATGTTGATACTGAGTTCCTGAAGTGAAAATGTGGTGAATTTAGTGTGTATACCCATATCATAAGAACTAGGTTGCAGTAATTTTTATGATGTATATAACTGTGTTATAATGTATTCTCTGGATTTTATTCTAGAAAAAAGCACTAGAAGAATATTTTGAAGAGGACTCTAAAGATCTCAACAGGAATATGGGGTAATTTATATTCAGTAGAAAATAATTTATATTATACATTTGAGATTCATGGGACAACTGAGAACCTGCCAAATGCTCCAAATATACCTAAATGAAAAATGATTCTGTACAAATTCCTTTAATGGAGCACTGAACCGTGACATTCAATATTTGTGTATTTCATGTGTGTAATCTATTAATATCACAAATATGTCACATGAGACTGAGCCCGGAAATAAGTTTCTATTGGATTATTACACAAAACATCCCACTATATGGAAAGGTTTTATTTTCTGTTCATACTTATGAGGTTTTGAACATCAGTACTGTGCTTTGTTTGCTTTCTTTTGCTGTGACTAAAAAAAAAAGAAAAGACCAACTCTTTTTAAAAAGGAGGACAATTTTATACTTCCTTGTCACAGTCCCATCATAAAGGGAAGCCAAGGCAGGAACTGAAGCACGGCAGAAATCCGGAACCAGGCACTGAAGTAGAAGTGAAGGAGAAATCCTGTTTACTGGAGTGATCTTCATCCCTAAATCAGCTACCTGCCTTACTCAACCTTAGCCCACATCTCTACGGGATCCCACCCATAGTGAACTAGGCCACTCCACCTCACACAGTATCAAGACAAAGCTACCAGAGACATGTCTAAATGTCAATCTGATAAAGCCATTTTCTGCTGTCTAGTTCCTTCTTCCCAAATGTGGGTTTTAGTTTGTGTCAAGTAGATCAAAACTAACTAGCACATACATTTCATACACAGACCAAGATCTCCTGCCAATGGGAGATACCAAACATAGTTAACCCTCCTTAATCAGGAATGTGAAAATGCTCATACAGATGTTGTATCCAGGCCAATCTGATCGAGTCATTTTTCCATGAAGTGACCCTATTCTCCTATGACCATAGATGGGTACAAATGATAATTATCTAACTGTCACTGGCTGAGTATTTAGAATGCTGACACGCCACAGTGGTTCACCACTTCATGTGCCTGTTATTTTGTCTACAAACACCAGGACTTTTTCCTTCCTGTTTACCCCTTTTATAACTCTTAATTATTTTATATCTTTTCGTGTCTGAGTTATATTTTGTACAACACCTTTGACAAAAACATTTGGGGAAGGCAGAAAATGCAAGAAATCCTTCATATCAAGTGTATCAAAATTTGTGAAGTCTTCACATGCATTCTGTCATTATATCTGGTTTACTTACAAATTGAGAATTGTTCTTAACCTCTAAACCTATGATACAGCTCCTTTTAATTGTTTGAGAGGGAAAGTCAGTTCTCTACTTCTTCACACATGGCAGGGTCTTTTCGTGCAAAACATATTGTCGTTGACATTGATACCATTTATCTGTTCCCTCTGAGATAGTATTGTTGTGTTCCACACAGGCCAGCCTCCAATATTTCTCCTGGGTTTCAGTAGTGTTTTTCATTTTTTTTTTTTTGCAGAATTCAGAGGATTGAGAAAAACCATGGATATGAATGTCATACTGAGTGTGATAAAAACCAGCAAACTATTCCTGAGGTTATAATCAATAAAGACACTCCATCCACAGTAAGAGCTCATTTGACTCCATTAACATGTAAGAAACATTATTGGTCATTTATCCTTACATGGGTATCTCAGGGAAACCACTCCTGTATAAGGGAACTGTAGAAAAAGCTTTGACACATGAGAAACATTTGAAAGATATCAGTTATTCAGAATCTCTTCAGGTACTTGAAACTTCTCCTAAAGAGAAACCCTGTAAAATTCAACAATGTAAGGAAGTCTGTAGGAGTCTGTGTTTAGATCAGCCTCAGGATAGAACTCATACTGTAGATAAACTCAAAGACAATGTCTTAATGAGATACACACAAGACCAGAATGATAAACGAACCCATAATGAAGTGAAACAATTTGTGTGTAATCTCTGTGAAGAATCCTTCATTGATTCCAGTGGCCTTACCAACCACGAAGAAAGTCATATTGAAGAGAAAAGAAACATTTGTAGGCAACGAAGCAAAACATTAAAATATGCACCATGTTTTGAGAAACAAAAAGTAACTCACAAAGAAGAGAAACCAGATGCTTCTATACATTATGGAAAAGCCTTCACCCAATTCAGTCATCATAACAGTCATAAGAGCAGTGACAATGGACAAAATCATTGTGCCTGCAAGCATTGTGGAAAAAACTTCACCAGTTCTTCTTATCGAAACATTCATGAAAGAATTCACACTGGAGAAATCTTATGCTTGTCAGCATTGTGGAAAAACCTTCAACAACCGCAGTAGTCATAACAGACATGAGAGGAGCCACACTGCAGAGAAACATTATGCTTCTAAGCATTGTGGAAAAACCTTTTTTTGCTCCAGTAATCTGAATATCCACAAAATAATTCACACTGGAAAAAAGCCTTATGCATGTAAGCATTGTGGAAAAGCCTTCAACCACCCAAGGAGTCATAACAGACATGAAAGAAGCCACACTGCAGAGAAACCTTATGCCTGCTAGCATTGTGGAAAATACCTCACCCGTTCTTCTCATCGAAACATTCATGAAAGCATTCACACTAGAGAAAAAACTTATGCATGTAAGCATTGTAAAAAAGCATTCACCAATTCCAGTGCTTGTAGCATTCATGTAAGAATGGACACGGCAGGGCTGGAGAGATAGCTAAGCGGTTAAGACCATTGCCTGCTCTTCCAAAGGTCCTGAGTTCAATTCCCAGCAACCACATGGTGGCTCACAACCATCTGTAATGAGGTCTGGCGCCCTCTTCTGGCCTGCAGGCATACACACAGACAGAACATTGTATACATAATAAATAAATAAATATTAAAAAAAAGAATGGACACGGCAGAGAGGAATTATAAATGCAAGCATTGTGGAAAAGCCTTTTTCTATCCCAGGCATCTGAATATACATGAAATAATTCACACTGGAAAAATGCCTTTCACATGTAAGCATTGTGGAAAAGCCTTCAAGCACCCCAGTAATCGGAACAGACATGAAAGGAGCCACACTGCAGAGAAACCTCATGCATGATATTGTTGAAAAGCCTGCAACAATTCCAGTAGGTGTAACAGACATGAAAGCAGCCACACTACAAAGAAGCAGAAGACTTATACATGCAACCACTGTGAACAACGTTTTTCTGGCATAGTCATATCAATATCTATAAAATTATTCACATTGGAAAAAGCCCTTAAGTAAGTAAACATTTTGAAAAATCATTTAATAACCTTAGTAGCTGTAACAGACGTGTAAGGAATCACACGGCAAAGACACCTTATTCATTTAGGCATTGTAGAAAAGAGTTCACCAATTTCAGTTCCTTAAAGACTCAATGCAAGAGTTCACATTAAACTAATTCTTACACATTTAAGCATTGTGAAAAAGTTTACCTTCTCCAATCACCTGAACATTCATGAAAAGATTCACACGGGAGAAAAGTCTTGAGCATGTAAACATCTTGGAAAAGTCTTTAGTGACCTCAGTAATCAAAACAGTTATGAATGAAGTCACACTTTAGAGAAGCCTAATTCATGTACACATTTTGTAAAACCCTTCACCAATTTCTATTCATGAAGGTTCATGAAAGAGATCATACTGAAGAGAAGTGCTATGCATGTACGCATTGTGGAAAAGCATTTACCCACTCCAGTCAGCTGAACATGCAGGAAAGGGTTCCAATTGGAGAGAAGGCTTTTGCATGTATATCTTACAGAAAAACTTTCAATACATCAACTTGTCCTGATTTGCATGAAATAAATCACACAGGATAGAAACCCTGTGTATGTAAAAGATGTGGAAGCTGTTCAGTCTATTGACTTTACCAGGCATAAAATAGTTCACTTTAAAGTAAAGCCTTATGCACATAAGAACTGTGGGAAAGCGTTCAGCTGCTCTTGTGATCAGAACAGAAATGAAACTCTTCACACTAGTCAGTAGCCTAATGCCTGTGACTAATGTCAGAAAGTCTTAACTAGATTCACTTGGTCCAAGAGTAAAAACATTCACACTACATAGAAACCTTTTGTATGTAAACATTGAATATAAACGATTTCTTTGTTCTTGTGATTTTAACAATCATAAAAATCTCACACAGTGTCTGTAATGTCGGAAAGTCTTCAGCGTATCCAGTTTCTGTAACCCTCATCTACACTGGAAAGAATTCTAATGCATATATGCATTTAAGTATTGTTCAAAGCCTCAGCAGTTCTTGTGTTCATGATGTTCTAAAGAATAAATTTTGGAGATAGAGTTTACATGTACAACCATGTGGAAAATCTTTTAACATCCACAGTTCCTACTATACTCAATAAATTTTTCACTTCGTGAGAATCTTTATGTTTAGAATAAAAGTGGGAAAATATTCAAAGGGTTTAGAAAGATTAAAACTTAAAAGTGTCCTTTATGGTAGTGCATTCCAGAATTTCTGTGTTTTATATCTGCTAGTAATGATTCTTCCCAGTAAATGTGATTATGTGCATTCCCTCCCTGGATCTTACATGGTGGAAATAGTGTATCATTTTCTGAAGCTGTCTTCTAACAATCATATGTACTCTTCCTAATGAACACACGCACACACACATACACACTTGCACGCATGTTTCCACACACACAAAGATTTAAATGGGTAAAAAATAATATATTCATAGAAGTGAAGATACAATTAACAAACACAAAATTTTAATGTGGAACGAAAGATTGTGAAATGTGTAAATTTGTAATTTAACTCCTAATATTTACTATAAACCCAATAATCCCTGTCATTTTTTTCTTTTTTTTTCTTTTTTAATTATGGCTAGTGCAATAGCTTTGAAAAGAATTGCAGTAGTGGTTCACTTGAAATTGGCCCAGTAGGCTTTTTGAAACTTTGTTCTCATTGGTAGATCTGTGTGAGGATGATTAAGAGCTTTGGGCTGTTGGTGAATATCTGTCATTCTAGGTAAGTTCTGAGACTTCTCGTGTATTTTCCTAGTGCATTCTCTCTGCTTCTTGATTGTAGATTTTCATGTGAGCTCTCAGTTGTTGCTGCCTCCATGGCTTTGCTCCTCCACCACCCACTCCAACCCTCTGCATCTCCAATCCCAATACAACACTTCCCTTTCAAGGATGCTTTACTAATTGTGATGTGTCACAGATACAGGAAAATATTCAGATAATTACCCTCACTCTTTAAAGTGAATCAAATGTAATCAAAAGAAGTTTTTATTACAAACTATGAAAAAGCTGTTTTTGTTTTTACTGATATTAATGTTGTGACACTTTTGCTGTACTTGAATCTTATATCAGAAATAAATTAAATACTTTCTGAAAATCCTTTCAACATTTTTAGAAATGAACTGCTTGAAGGAAGCTCATTTAAATTTTGAGAATTTTATTATTGGCCCATTTCCTGGACAAAAGGTTTACTCTCCATTATGTTTTTATTAGGAAGGCAAGATGTGGGTACTGTGATTACTCCAGGTTGTCTTCTTACATGTGACGATTTGGAGTTAGGAAACTCAATGGGAGAGAAGAAGAAAAAGTTTTCATTTTGAGTCTTTGTTAGCACACTTTTTTTCTTGTTGATTCTATAGACCAAAATATGTTCTAATAGAAGATTTGTTTGTAGATGGATAGCATTCCATTGGTAAGTCTGGAAGAGGCTAGAGAGAATAGCTGGATAGAATTGAAGGGCGGGGGAGGAGTATGAAAACTGAAAACTGTGATTTTTAATTAGTGATTAAATGAGACATTCTATACCAGAGAAGTAGGGGGGAGAAATACAAGTGTTGCTTGATAATGGTTAAGTGGATATTGTGTAAATACCAAAAAGTATTGTGGTTAATGTATGTATCATATCTAATATTACATGTAATATATTATAATGCTGCGCAATAATACTTTTGTACAATGTAAGGATTTGTCACTCAGATTGATTTAATGGAAAGCTGATAGACTGGTAGCCAGACAGGAAGTATAGGCTGGAGAACCAGACTAAGGACATTGGGAAAAAGGGTGGAGTCTGTGAGTCACCAGGAAACTCAGAGGGAGTAATACAAGCTGATGGACAAGTAAAGCCATAAGCCACTTTGCAATGCATAAGATAATAGAATTGGCTTAGGTTAAGTTGTAAGAGCTAGCTAGTTATAAGTGTGAGATATCAGTCAAGTATTTATCATTTTTATGCTTATATTTTCATTAAAAATCAAAATTTTGCATTTATTGTACATACCAACCACAGTTTATTCTTCCTCCTCTTTTTCTGGTACCCCCTCTGCTTCTCATCTACCCTTCCATTCCTCATAAACATCCTCTAGGCATTGTGGAATATTATATATAACATAGTACTATGTTCTGCCCTGTGCACAATATCCTCCACAGCCACAGCTTGTAGACCATGTGGAAAGTACCTGGAAAGAGGACTATGGAGTTCACAATGTAACTAAAAACATTCAGATGTCCTCAAAATACCCGTTTCCTTCCACCCACCACATTTGGTGAGTTATACTGTAATTTTCCACATTGTGCACATGACTTATGAATCTTTTCATGCTCTGGGAGTCACGTACATACACATGGCATACACACACATGTGCACATACACAAAAACAGAGAAGTCTTACACTCACACTATATAAACCTAAGTAGTTGAAAAACTTTGCATATGTGTTTTCTCTTTGGAGGTTTTCACAAATCTATTGAGATGGGGTGATTCATTCTTCTAATATTCATTCTAGCATTTGAAAATACATATTTTTCCTGACTAGTTGGTATGGTGTTTTACTGGATTTACTGCTGGTAATAATTGAGATTTTGTTTTTCTCTCAGGTAGGAAAGTAAAGGCTTTTACTTCGGAGCTAGTTATTAAAAAAAAGAATTTTAGCTAAGTTAAAACTTGATTTCTCAATGTACTGTTTACAAACCATATGATTCCTTTACCAAAAGCCTTGTGATGTTTAACAATGAATATTGGCAATAACCTGCAGTTTGAGGGAGACCGTAGTTACTCCTGGGCCAGGAAATAGTAGGAAAGTATCCCAATCTTAGCATTAATTTCTCAAAGTAACCAATGGCACTGATTGTCAAAGGAGAAATATCCATTGAGTCATCTATATTTTAACTATGGTTTCAAACTAGTTTTCTCTATGACATGCATTTTCTGATTTTCTTTTTACCACATGCACTCACCCTATTCTTCAAATCTTAAAACTGCCCTCTTTGCTTATACCTTTTAACCCACTGTTATACTCTTTCCCTGTAACATGAAGGGGCCTGTTTGTTGGGGTTTATGTCCTGCCCAGTTCCCCACAGCTGGCAAGTCCCAAAGTAAATCACACAGAGATCTCCATAAGTTATCAAAGTGATTGGCCCATTAGCTCAGGCTACTTAGTAGCTCTTGTAGCTTATATTAACCCATTATTCTTATCTATTTTAGCCATATGGCTTGGTATCTTTCTCAGTGGGGCAGCTCACATCTTGCTTCTTCAGAGTCTGTGATGGGCTTCTTCCTTCCCAGCATTCTCCTGTCCTCTTGCCCCACCTCTACTACCTGTGTGGTTGACCCCGCCTATACTTACTGCCTGGCCAATCAGCATTTATTTCAAACATGATTGACAGAATACAGACAATTATCCTGCACTACTCAACCCCCCCCCTTTGTTTTTTTACAAAGGAAAATATCCATAGTCCATTTTTGGGGAATGTGGACATAGTATTCCAGGCTACTTCTGGCTGGTTGGGGCACTTATAATCATATGGGGACCTAAAGAAATTTTAGAATTATGATCAAGTCCTGACTGGAGTATCTTGTGAGTCTTAAACATCTCAGGCAGCAGTCTTGAATCTGTTCTGGATGTAGAACTTAGACATTCAGGCCATCTGTTCCTACCGGAGATTTCTCAGCTTGTCTTCCTTGATCAAACTGGATTTTCCTTATCTCTGAATGAATCCATAGCCTCTCATTTCTTGTGGGAAAAAAAGCAAAATCTCTTCCACAAAGTATCATAGATTTTGACTTCAATTTTGAAGTCAGGGTATTTTCAAAATACCTATCGTTGATTAATTCAACACTATTTCTAAGCAAATATCTTTTAGCAGCTGTTGTTCCTTCCTCAGCATTTAAACAATTTCAAGAGAGCATAATAGCATATAGAATCAAGATTTTCTGTGTATTTTCCATCTTTATGCACCTTTATTTTAACCTCTATTTCTTTTATATTTACTTTTACTTTTTGAGACAGATTCTCTGTATAGCTTTGTCTTGGAATAACTCTGTAGACCAGGCTATCCTTGAACTCACAAAAATCCATCTGTCTCTGCCTCCCGAGTGCTGGGATTAAAGGTGTGTGCTACATCACAGAGGTCAATCTACCCATGCCTCACAGGCATTGGGATTAAATGTGTGTACCACCACACCCTACTTCTCTCTTTCTTGCCTTTTTATGTTTAAGCATTTTAACTTTTAGCCTGCATATATTTTTTACACACTGTGAACCATTTAGAGGTTTTCTTTGTCTTTGAATCTCTCTTTACTGTATATCTCTCTTTTTCTGACCACATGAGTCTTTAAATTACCAAGCAATATTGGTAGGACTAAAGCCATGGCTTTGACAGCTGGATCCAGCCCATTTCTTAGTTTTCTGCGATTCTAGCCTCATGGTAGAGGTACTGGCTGTAGCCATGTTTATTGCCACAACTTTACAGTGTTTCAAAGTCCCTGCAAGAAAGCAAGCTACAGCATTGTGCTCACAGAGCATACTCAGTCAAACTGCCTGCCTGAAAGGGTCAGAGTTTGTCCTGGCAGGGCGGTCCAGAAAGCCGACATTTTTAAATGGCAGCACAGCCTTTTTCCTGCAACAGCTGAAAACCGAAAAGCATGCATTCATCTATTCATCAACACTGTTTAAGTGCTTTGTGGCCTGACCTCTCAAAAAAAACTGCAGAGTTTTGCAGCTAAAGCTGATTCAGGAAGCCTCTCTTAGGTGAGAGCACTTGCTTGCCTCTAGCAAGCAGAGCAGACCTGAGAAATT
The DNA here is from genome assembly GCA_902806775.1 of Microtus agrestis. NCBI lineage: Eukaryota > Metazoa > Chordata > Mammalia > Rodentia > Cricetidae > Microtus > Microtus agrestis. The sequence goes on along the minus strand of CADCXT010004080.1, from coordinate 213,385 downwards.
GCTGCTACCAGGAAACCATATGCAGTGTTGTCATTTTGTTCTATAATTACTTCCCAAGCTGTCTAATGCTTTACGTAGATGCAGACTTTTGTCTGATGTGGGGTTAGTGAAGATCTTCTCCCATTCAGTAGGATGCCTTTTTCTCTTAATGACACTGTCCATTGCTTTACAGAAGCTTCTCAGTTTCAGGAGATCCCATTTATTCATGGCTGCTCTTATGGTCTGTGCTACTGGGGTTATACGTAGGAAGTAGTCTCCTGTGCCCATGTGTTGCAGTGTACTTCCCACTTTGTCTTCTATCAGGTTCTGTGTGGTCAGATTTATATTGAGGTCTTTAATCTATTTAGACTTGAGATTTGTGCATGGTGATAGATATGGATCTGTTTTCATTCTTTTACAGATTGACACCCAGTTATGCCAGCACTATTTGCTGAACATGTTTTTTTTTCTTCCATTGCTTAATTTTGGCTCCTTTGTTGAAATTCAGGTATTCATAGGATTGTGGGTTAAAATCCAGGTCTTCGATTCGCTTCCATTGGTCAGTATCTCTGTTTTTATGCCAATACCAAGCTGTTTTCATTATTGTAGCTCTGTAATGGAGTTTGACGTCAGGAAGAATGATAATGCCTCCAGAATTTCCTTTATTGTATAGGATTCTTGGAGGCGGGAGGGCCTTGGACTTCCCACAGTGCAGAGTACCTTACTCTCTATTAAGGAGTGAGTGGAAGGGAGGATGGTGAGTTGGGGAACAATAGGGGAATGGGAGAAGGGGAGAAAGTGTAAATTTTTGAATGGAAAAATTAAAAAAAGAATTCTTCTATAAATACATATATTAAGATATATAATTTCAATTTGCTAATTATAACTTAATAAAACTTTGGAAAGAGAAAAACAAAAAAAAGAATTAAAAATCAAATGTAATTCACCTACAGATAGTACACAGTAACATAATGTTCTTTAATCTGTTACTTTTGGGGTATGCTCTACGAAGAAATTAAAAATATCACAGGACAAGAGAGGGGAAACTAATTAGCACTGTGAGTTCTGTGCCTCCTCAAGCACTGGTTGTCATTATGTGCTGATATCACAAGACATTTCTCTCACAAGACTGACAAGTTTCAACTTTGCATCCAGAACACATAGAAAATCACCTCTGTGCTTTAGTCAAACAGATGATTTTAAGCACAACAGATTTTCAAACCACCCAATGTCCTAATAATTTCCATACATATTTGACCACCAGACACCAGCTGCAAAGGCTGTGTGTTGCCTAACTGATGATGAGTCTCAACATGGTGGCTTGTTGGAAGTGCACATGTATATGTATCTAGTCTGGGAACTTCATCATCCCTCTATGCCATGTCTTTTGACTATTCTGATTTATTACCTTATTTCACCTCTTGAAAATTAATCTCTAGCCAGGTTTTGTCTTGCTCAATTTCCATTTGTTTGATGGGTAGGTCGGTAAATATCTTCAATACCAATGGTAAGTTAAATTTTGAAGATTTTTGTTATTGATTTGCTATTTAGCTAAGGCTTGCCTTGAAGATGTCCCTTGCTTCAGCCTCCCAAGTGCAAAAATGGCAGCAATGTCTACTCTCAGTCATGTGGAAATGATAATTTTTACTTTGTCATGTATGAAGATAGTACAGAACAATGAACTTACTAAGAACATAAATGTGGAGATGTGTCAGCAGTATAGAGCTCTTGGGTTCTTGTGGATGAACAGAGTTCTTTTCCCAGCAGCCATGTTGACTGCCACACACACACACACACACACACACACACACACACAGTTATAAATATTTAAAAAGAATGCAGTCTAATTCCTATGGTTTCTTTATGTTAGAAAGTCCCATTGCTTTACTTCTACTGATATCCTTTGTGTTGCATAATCCCAGGCAGAGAGGAAAATGATCATGTGTGACAGGAAATGATCAAGAGATTCTAACTCATTCTATGAGCCAACTTTAGGAATAATTCAGGCTGTTCCTTTAATATTGTGAGAGGTAAAAGGACAGAGAGTGGGAGATGACGAGAAAGAGTGTCAATGTAATAATAGGCATATGTGTCCCATAGTATATATGGTGGTCACAGGACAACAGAGCAGACCTCTACTTTAGACTAGTCTCTAATAATGACATTGTGGTGCAAATGAGTACTGAATTTGTTACGAATGTTGTCTCTGTGGTTTCAAAGTATTGTTACAAACTAAGTTTGTATTGGAAAATTAGATGGACTTTAGAAAATGAATGCTAGGTGTCATAGTGTACTGATAAATTTTTTTTTCGAGACAGGGTTTCTCTGTTGTTTTGGAGCCTGTCCTGAAACTAACTTGGTAGACCAGGCTGGTCTCGAACTCACAGAGATCCACCTGCCTCTGCCTCCTGAGTACTGGGATTAAAGGCGTGCGCCACCATCGCCCAGCTTGTACTGATAAATTTTATTGCAAATTTATTCCAAGTTCCCTTTGAAGAGTGAACTTCAGTTTAGATATTGTATTGCTCAGTACAGCCTGTGGCCATCCATGTCTGTGAGGGATTCTTTTGATTGGTGGCTGGGGGACTAGTACGTATTTGCCACCAGTATCACATGGCAGTTGGTCCTGTACTAGATAAGAAAGTTATCTGTTCATGATCCAGTCTACAGTGGAGCCAGTAATCAAGTTCTTCCATGGTTTCTGCTTGTCTTCGTGCCATGGATTTTCTCAGTGTTGGACTGTGACATCGATGTGTAATCCAAATTAACCTTTCTTCACTATGTTGCTTTTGGTCATGGCATTTATCACAGCAACTAAAAGCAAAATAAAACACATACTAATTTCAGAAAACTATATCATGGGTCCTAATCTTCAAAGATATTGTTGAAGATTTTATAAGTGACTAAATTCCAACTGTTTGATGTTGATATAATCCAAAATGGTAGCTTTGGTATAAGAATATTGTTTTGTACAGCCTTGTTTCCTTTTCCTTTCCTATTGTATCTTGAGGAGAAGACGATGTAGATTTAGTTACCTTTTTCTTTGCTACAGTATAATCAATGAATAAAGGTTATTATCTCCTGCTGGGTGGTGATGGCGCATGCCTTTAATCCCAGTTCTCGGGAGGCAGAGGCAGGCACATCTCTGTGAGTTCAAGGCCAGCCTGGTCTACAAGAGCTAGTTCCAGGACAGGCACAACAGAGAAAAACCTGTCAACAACCCAAAAAGAAAAAAAATAGGTTATATCTCCTCTCCAACAGTCTTAGTTCTCTCCAAGTATTTATTGTCTCATATTTTTTCTAATCTTGTTGACATAATCTTAAATTTTTCAGTCTTCTTTATTGAAGGAAGGGATTACATGAATGTAACAGCAAACAAGGAGACTAGGAAAGCATGCAGATTAATTGCTGTGTTGGAGCCCTGCAGGTCAGCAATTGCTTACTCTGGTATAAACCATGACCAAGATATGCTCATGTGACTGAGGAAATCTTTAAGCATGATAGAAGTAAGGTCTAAAAGGATGTCCTTTAGGGCTTTTATTGGACATGGCTTCACACTCTTAAATAAATATAGACTTAGAATCTTTATCAAATATCAACTGGCTAGAAATACAAATGTTTAAAAGGAAATACACATCACAGCTAAAAAGTAATTACTCTGACTGCACTAAATTTTATATCATTTTTAAATCATTTAATGGCAAACTTCCCACACAATAGATATAGTAGGGAATACCAGATAGCCAGTGCTGATTCTTTTGTTTTAGAGATATTTTGCACTCATGGTCTCTAAAGGCCACTCACAGTGAGTGAGGTAAAACTCAAGAAGCCATGAAACCTGCCATGGCCCAGGGGAAGAAACTTTACTAAACCCTATTTTATCTTCATTCCCTTGTTTCTGCCTGCAAAGATTCTCATTTCTGTGACATCTTGGAAAACCAACTCCTGAATGAGGAGGTTAATCCTATTAAAAAGATTGCGAACATCCTGACCTACTTCCCTAGAGTGACAGGGCCAGACCCAAGCAGCCTGGTATGCCCAGGCCATCTCTGGGTGACTATGCCCTTAAGTGTTTCACATTCAAGCATGACTTGGAGTTGTCCCGCCGTCCAAGAGACCATGGCGTTGTCTTTGTACCAGTCAGCCTGAGGACCTCCACCTGAACCTTTCAAGACATTAGGCAGCTTTATAACTGCCATGGAGTCCCTCCAAAGCCTGGGACTAATTAAACATAAAGCTCTGTAGAACAACAATAAACAAACAAAGTAATAATAAACATTCAGCTAAAAAAATTTAAATCCTTTAAATGAATGAATGCCATTATTTTGTATGTCAGAATGTTTTGTCTGCACATTTGCATAACCATCATGATTGTTTGCTGTGGAAGTGAGAAAGGGGTACCAGATCACTTGGAATTGAATTTATAGATGATTAAGAGCCACCAAATAGGGCTGGAGAGATGGCTCAGTGGTTAAGAGCATTGCCTGCTCTTCCAAAGGTCCTGAGTTCAATTCCCAGCAACCACATGGTGGCTCACAACCATCTGTAAAGAGGTCTGGTGCCCTCTTCTGGCCTGCCGGCATACAAGCAGACAGAATACTGTATACTAAATAAATAAATATTTTTTAAAAAAAGAGCCACCAAATAGTTTCAGGATATAAAATCCATGTCTTCTGTAAGAGCAATAGGGACTCTTAAGCACTGCACCCTCACTGTAGCCTCAACAGCTACATTTTAAAGCAGGATTTCCTCAATACTGTGTCATCTATCCGTTGTAACATTCAAGACTCATGTTTGGGAATTTGAACCACTGTTGACTGAAGAATAATATTTTGGGTCCTATCTCCAGGTTAACTGAGCTCCATGGGATTACAGGACACAGTGAAATATCTCTGACTCTGGTAGTCTCCTGTTCTGTAGATCAGAGAGGCCATGAGAAGCAACAATCAGTGGTTTGAACTAAGCAATGTACATTTTGCACAGTGGAGGAGAGTCAAGATGGGGGAAAATGCCATCAACCTTCCCACAAGGAGTAACATGGTCAGTATAGACCCTGACACATCTCATTAGACAAATCACTGTTAAAATTCTAAAGGAGAGGCCGGGCGGTGGTGGCACATGCCTTTAATCCCAGCACTCGGGAGGCAGAGGCAGGTGGATCTCTGGGAGTTCGAAGCCAGCCTGGTCTACAAGAGCTAGTTCCGTGACGGTCACCAAAGCTACAGAGAAACCCTGTCTCGAAAAACCAAAAAAAAAAAAAATTCTAAAGGAGATAGGGACTAATTCTAAATACCCAATGACTCAGGGACAAGAAGCTAAATTGGCCTTGACAGCAGCAGGTGTAATAAGAACAAGAAATGATAATACTTGTAATATCACTAACAATGATTACAATAATGGTGTTTGTAAATATTTTGATAAAAGATGATTGATAAAACATTAACTAATACAAGGAGTGAACTAATGATGCAAATGGCTAGTATAAAACACAACAAAGTATCCTAGAATTTGAAAGAGACAAATGATAACTCAGGCCTTGGCCTGACATTGTACTCCTCACCAGTGAGAATGAGAGCGTTACCACAATTTGAGCCAATTTGAAGCAAGATTGATTTTTTTTATTGTGGTGAATATTTGGAGCCAGTGAATGCCTCCTTTCTTGGGTTAGAGAGAGCAAACCCACAGGCCTTTCTTGGATCCTTTTTTTTTATTTCTGTTTTTTAATTTTTTATTTTTTTTTAGTTGTTGAAAAAAATTTCTGCCTCCTCCCTGTTTCCCATTTCCCTCCCCCTTCTCCCACACATTGCCTCCTCCTCCCACTCCCCTCATCCTCTCTCCCTCCCCCCCAATCCATTCCCCCTCCCTCTTGAGAATGAAGAGCAGGCCAGATTCCCTGCCCTGTAAGAAGTCCAAGGTCCTTCCACTTATATCCAGGACCAGGAAGGTGAGCATCCAAACAGGCTAGGCTCCCACAAAGCCAGTTCATGTATTAGGATCGAAACCTAGTGCCATTGTCCTTGGCTTCTCATCAGCCTTCATTGTCCACCACATTCAGAAAGTCCGGTTTCATCCCATGCTTATTCAGTCCCAGTCCCGCTGGCCTTGGTGAGCTTTCTTGGGTCCCCTTTAAAAGGGCTAAAATTATGAGTGGTTATAAAATAGGTTTACAGAAGATAGGCAATGTGGTAATAAAGAAATACAGAAAAACCTTGCCAGGCAGTGGTTGCACACATCTTTAATCCCAGCACTTAGGAGGCAGAGGCAGGCAGATCTCTGTGAGTTTAAGGTCGGCCTGGTCTACAGAGCTAGTTCCAGGACAGACCCAAAGCTACAGAGAAACCCTGTCTCGAAAAAAAAAAAAAAGAAAAGAAAGAGAGAAAGAAAGAAAGAAAGAAAGAAAGAAAGAAAGAAAGAAAGAAAGAAAGAAAGAAAGAAAGAAAAAGATAAGGAAAAAGAAAGAAAAAAGGTGCTGGAGAAATGGCTCAGTGGTTAAGAGCACGGCCTGCTCTTCCAAAGGTCCTGAGTTCAATTCCCAGCAACCACATGGTGGCTCATGGTGCACTCTTCTGGCCTGCAGGCAGAGTACTGAGATACTGTATATATAATAAATAAAGAAATCTTTTTAAAAAAATTTAAAAAAAGAAAAACCTGAAGAAAAATTCATGCGCTCACCATGTCAACAGGTATGTTTTAGGGAGTTTCAGGGAGAGTCATGTATACAAAGGGTATTCTCATAAAGAATTCAAGACCATGAGTTCTGGAAGGTCAGGATCCTGGAAGAGAGCAACTCAGCTCTTACAATAAATTGAAACTTAATTTTTAATAATACAGCATAATGTCTCCTGCCTTCACAATGGAGTCAGGAATGTTCATCAGTTTGCCTTCCAATGAACTTTTGTGTAAGGTGAATTAATATACTGGGTAGGGCAATCAAAAGCACCCCAAGTATGATGTGAAGATTAGCTTCATATTAATCCATTTAGAGTCGTTTATGTTAATCTGTGAGGAATTATATCATTTTCCATGTTCTGGTTTTATTTTCCTTTCAATGCTATTGGTATTCAATATTTAAAACCCCAAACCCCTTTTCATTTGTTCCACCACCAGATAGTTTCTCCTTATTCTTTCTTTGTTCACACATTCCTAATATACTGTCTCCAGCTGTATTTTGTCTTGTATTTATAATGCAACAGATCATCTCAACTCCACTTATGAAAGCTTTGTCTCTCCTTTAGTTAACAAGGGCCATGACGTTTCTGATAGCCTTTGTCTTCTCATAGAAAATCGATTCACATAATAGGCTACTTTTATATAAATGTAATATTTTTAAATTTGTAAAATTTGGCTATTTACAATGCAGGAAGTCAAGCCAACTACTAAGACTGAAAATGAAAATCTCCCTTGAAACTGATAAAATAGGGAATCTTGTGCTCCCTCGTAGGCAGTGATTATGCCGATCATCAGTAAGGAAATTTTTATTTACAATGATTAAGCATAAACCTTTCAGCCCCTTAACTTTGTGAGGATCACAGCACTCACAGAAGAATTGAGCTAGAAAAATTAAAAACTGCAGGAGTTTCTATGGATGAATGTAGAAAGAAGTTTCTTGTCTGGACTGCCCATTTTAAAATAACCACTCTGAAGCTTGTATGAATTATAAATCCTAAATCAATAGCTCAGACTTATTACTAGGTAACTCTTACATTTAAATTAAGCCATGGGTCTCTGTTTTGCCATGTGGCTCATGGCTTTGGTCTGGTTTTCTACATGTCCAATTTACTTGGCTGCTGGCTGTCATCTCCTCTGACTCTGCCCTTCTTTGCTTCTTATGTTTGGGTTTTCTGCTTAGCCTTATCCTGCCCGGACACTGGTCAGCAGCTTCTTTATTAAAACAATCAGAGCATAATTTGCACAGTGTACAGAAATATTCGACGGTGGATGAACATAAAAAAGGCAGCGGCAGCTGAGAGACTGAGATCTGTAGCCCACCTGTGCTTCATTCTTCACAGTCTGTGCTACACAATAGAGGGAAGCTGATTCGATAAAAAGAAACCTACAAACCAAAAAGGAAATGATAGGTTGAAGCCTAAAATGAAAATGATTCAAACAGGTTCAGCCCATTCCATCCTTGTTGGTTTTGTCCTAAGGATCTTGAGTCTGGAATGTCTAGACCTTGCATCTCTTTCATCAGTCAGAGATACTGTTACTCCCCATCATTAAATACCCACTGAGCAGCTTGGATATTCAGAAAGCCTCACCATGGCCATTGAGTTCAGTCCTGTGTAGATGCTGAGGTGTGTGGTATTGGACCTGTACCACATTGTTTCCTGCTGATCTTAGGCTCACAGGGAGGACACTCTGGAGTAGGTGGGTCTGTAGTTCAGTGAATTTCTTGCTTAGGCTTCAGGATTTCTGGATTTAAAAATGCCTGCCAATTGGTGGTTCATGCCTTTAATCCCAGCACTCGGGAGGTAGAGGCAGGAGGATCTCAGTTAGTTCAGGCTAGTTCCTGGACAAGAACCAAAAGCAACAGAGAAACCCCGTCTCAAAAAAAAAAAAAAAAAAAAAAAAAAAACCTGCCACCGAGCCATGGTCTCAGCATGTATACCCGAATGGCTTTAAATTCATAGAACTCTGCCTTCCTCTAGCGGGCTGGCACCGAATGTTTGAAACTGCTATTTCCTAAACATTTTAGACACTTTAGGCTGAAGGGGCGGAGTGAGTAGAGCTCGCCAATCAGGGACAGCTTCACTGAATGAACTTTCCAATGACTAGCGTGGATAGTCATAGCATACTTCCTGGAAAACCTTTTCAAAGTGTGGCCTTGGGAGGAAATCCTTGTTAAGACTTATTTTGGGCGGCCCTGTGTTTTGCTGACTGCCGGCCTCTGGGGAGGAAACTGAGACCCATCAGAAGTACGAAATGGTGAGTGCGCTTTGGGCTCTTGGAATCCTGCCTGGCGAGTTTGGGACAGTAGCTTCTTTGTGGCTCCAACAGAGAGATTTCTCCCTGGTGCTTTGCGGTCCAATGGAAGGCGGTATTCTGTCCCAGCAATGCCTATGCCAATACTGTTTGATTGTGCAGCCCACAGGCAGCCTTGAGGCCCTAGTCTCCCGCTTTTCTGCCTTGGTGAAGCTGCTCTCCCTTAATCGTCAGCCAACTTGGGTGCATCCACGCCGGACGTGCATCTAAAAATAGATTTAGGAGCTCTGGAGGATTGGTGCTGCTGAGTCCAGGCTGTACTGTGTAGGGTCGTGCGTTTTTATAGTTTCGTACTTCTCTTGTGCCTGGCTTTGGGCTGATTTAGGTTTTCGGGTATCACACTGGAGTTCTTTCCTCTCTCCTTCACTCCCCTCCCGCTTCTAGTCTGCCGCAGAATTGATCCCCTTGCCTCCCGTTGTGAATGAAGTTTGCCATAAAGCTGTGGCTAACTCTCTATCACCATATCCGGCATAGATTTTGCATGTTTCTTTTTTTCTTCTATTGTAGGAGAATTTTTTCTTGTTCTTCTGACTGCAGTTTTTCAAAATTATCGTTCTGAAGACAGAGAAATTTAAATTTGCTTCACGTTTTATTTGTTTGCAGCATTTTTTTTTTTTTAGCCTCAAATTAGAATTTTGTAAAGCTGCAGAATGTGGAAAGGTCGGCGGGACTTGAGAGTGTCATGGTAGTGGCGTGGTATTTTTGCTGCTGCTGCTTGTTTGGATGTAGGTTGATTTAGATAGAAGGGATTGGGAGTGTCAATCCTGTAACAAGTGACTTAGAGTGTTGCAGCCTTGGGGAAAATATTAGTATTTCTTCTTTTTCCTTTAGCCTCTAGTTAGGTGGGTTTGGTAGATGATGTAATTTCTGTCTACTGGGGAAACTTTAGAATGTTCATCTCAGAGAGAAAGAGTGCTTTCTACCCAATGAAAAATTTTTTTGAACATCGACTTTAGTAAGGAATTATTTATAATATATTTATTACTCTTGTGTGTGCAAATCCTTTTCATTTTGCTAATTTATAGTTAAGATATCACTATTTCTTTTCTTGATTTTTTTTGTTGTTGTTGTTCATTTTTGGAGACAGGGTTTCTTTGTGTAATCCTGGAGCTCATATATATACTGTATAATTACATTTCCAGTAATATCCATTCACCTGCAAACGTCCTCTCAGTTATTTCATTCCTGAGTGGGATTCAAATGAGGACTTGAGCCACACATCCATGGTCCAGATGTCAGTTGATGGACATCCAAGCTGATTCTTTCTTAACTATTGGCTCCAGAGCATGTTGCTCTCAATTTCTTATTTTTCTCTCTTGGTTTTTCGAGACAATGTTTCTCTGTGGCTTTGGAGCCTGTCCTGGAACTAACTCTTGTAGACCATGCTGCCTCTGCCTCTTGAGTGCAGAAATCAAAGGTGTGCACCACCCTGGCCTGACACAATTCCCATTTTCTATGTGGGTATGTTCTTAAATATCTTCTATATTGATAATAAATTTCATTTTGAAATATTTTGGTTATTGAGTTTCTTTTTAGCTAAGACTGGCCTTGAAGATGCCCCGTGCTTCAGCCTTTAGAGTGCAACTGTAGCAGCTCTGTCTGTTCACAGACAGGGTGCGATGATAATTCTCAGGATGTCTAAGAACTTTGTATCTTGGGAAGTAACTACATGAGGACACTGCAGAAGGATGAACTTACCAAGAACATGAGTGTGGAGCTGGAAAACTAGTTCAGCAATTAAGAGCTCTTCTTATGTTTGTACAGAGAACCCAAGTTCTTTTCCCAGCACCCATGTTGGTATCTCTCAGTCATATATCTCTGCCTTCAGAGAATCACACACACAGAGAATAATAATAATAATATATTAATATTATCAATATTACTATTTAAAAAGATTGGCAGCCTAATTCCTATGGCTTCTTTCTGTTAGAAACCATTGCTCTAGTTCTTTTTTATTTCTTTTTTGGTTTTTCGAGACAAGGTTTGGCTGTAGTTTTAGAGCCTGGCCTGGAACTGAGTCTTATAAACCAGGCTGGCCTTGAACTCAAGATCCACCTGCCCCTGCCTCCCGAGTGCTGAGATTAAAGTTGTGCGCCACCACCACCCTGCTCTATTGCTCTAGATCTCTTGATATCCTTTGTGCTGCAGGGTTCACAGTAAAGAGAAGTGAACACGTGTGAGAGGAAATGACCAAGAGACTCTGGCTCTCACAGACAACTGTAGGGATAATTCACTTCTTTCCTTTCATGTTGTGAGCGGTGAAGAAAGGGGTGGAGGATGGCAAGAGGACAAGAATGCATGTCAATGTAATTTATGCACTTGTGTCCCATAGCACGTAAATGGAGATCAAAGGACAATCGACTGTCACTCAGGAGACATGTACATTAGTTCAGTCTCTGACAGTGAAAGCATGGTGGAAATGAGTAGTGAACTTGCTAACTGTATAAAGTGCTTTTTATAACTCGTTGTCTTTAGGGTGTCAAAAGTAAATGGTTGCATACTCTGTATTCAAAACTTAGACCAGGTAATGAATGGGTTTGGTGTCAGTGTACTGGTAAATTTTTATTGCCAACCTGACAATATCTTGCATCATCTTGGAGAAGGAAGCTTCATTTTAGGCCTGTATTGATCAGAGGAACCTATGGCTATGTCCATGTGGGCTCTTTTGATTGATGGGGGGAGGGGCTAGTACACAGTGGGCAGCACCATCCCTCTCCAGGTTGTCCTGGACTAAATAAGAAATGTTATCTAATCATGATCGAGTCAACAGGAGAACCTCTACTCAGCTTCTTCCATAGTTTTTGCTTATCTTCCTGCCTTGGCTTTTCTAGTGTTGGATTGTGACATGGAAGTGTAAGCCAAATGAACCATTTCTTAGACTGTGTTACTTTTGAGTGTGGCATTTATCACAGCAACCAGAAGCAAGCTGAATCCCATAGTAAATTCAGAAAACTCTACCACAGGGCATAATGTTCAAAGGTATTGTGCAACTATTTTATAAGAAACCAAATTTCAGTTGCTTGAAGTTGAAACACCCAGTAGCTATGGTAGCTGTGGTGTAAGAAGAGAAATTTGTTCAGCCTTCTGTCATTCTTCCTTTTGCCTTTTGAAGAGAGGAGGATGTAGGTGTTTTATACTTTGTGTCCTTACAGTGATAGCATCAATGAATAAAGGTTGCATCTCCTCACCCCCAGTCTTAATTCTCTCCAATTACTGCTCACCCCATGTTTTCTCCAGAACTTTTGGGTGAGGTCTTGCCAGCGAACCTGTGCTACACAGATTTTGCATGGATGGTTGGTTGGTAATTCTGAGTCTAGAGGATTCTGTGTAGGGACTTGGGTGGTCTGTGCGATTTTCCTTCTCTTATGATTCTGATTGTGCTGACTTGGATTTTCCCTCCATCATCTTGGAGTTCTTTCTTCTCTTCTTCCCTCCCCTCCCCCACCTGATCATCCCAGAGTGTGTCCCCCCCCATTCCCCCATTGTTAGAGAAGGTTCCACAGAGAGGAGAATCTAGTCCTTTCAAGAAATTGTTCCAACAGTGGTTGGAATGTTAGGCATTTCCTTGGGATGGTCTCTTGGGTGGTACTCAGGTAATCTTAGATTATGGTCCCTCCTGCAACCAGGTACTTCTTGCATGTACTTATGTTGACTTTGATTCTATTGTTAATTCATTATTTTTCCCTTGTTTTCTTTGTGTTTTCACACTGTAGTCCTGGAACTCATTGTTTTGACCAGCCTAGCTTTAAACTCAGAAGTCACCCTCCTCTGCCTCAGGCATTCTGGGAGTAAAGTCTTTATTCTGTCTCTTTAGTGTTTTGAGTATTGTGTGAGGTGGGGACTTTTCTTTTTTTATTCACTCTGTTTGGTGTTCTGCAAGCTTCTTGTGTCTTCCTTTGCATATTTTTTTTTAGGTTGCCAAAGTTTCCTTTTATGATTTTGTTGAAAAAGTTTTCTCTGCTTTTCAGTTGGACTTCTTCTATACCTGTTATTCTGAAGTTTGGTTTTTTTTTTTTAATGCTATCCCATTTTATTACATTTAATGTTTTCTTTGACTAATAACTATTTCCTCTTTTGTATCTTCAGCACTTGAAATTCTCTCTTCCATCCCCTGTGTTCTACTGTTTGTGCTTGCCTTTGTGGTTGCTGATCATTTTCTCATAGTTTTCATTTCCAGAATTCCCTTGGTTTGTGCTCTCTTTATTGTCTCCATTTCTTTTTTCAAGTCTTGAATTGTTTCTTTTACCAGCTTGGTTGCTTTTTCTTGGTTTTCCTTAAGGGATTTGTGGATTTCTTGTGATTTTTTTCTTTGTCTCTTCCTCCATTTCTTTGAGGGAATTTTTCATTTTCTCTTTAAGGGCCTCAAACATTCTCCTAAAGTTATTTTTTAGGTCATTCTCTCCTTCTTCATCTATGTTTGGTGTTCAGGTCTTGCTGTTTGATAGCTACTAGTTTTTGTTTGTGTCGTGATGCTCTTTGTGTGGTGGAGTATGTTCTTACCTTGTCTCCCCATTGTTTCCTCTGATTGTTGTAGTTGCAGCCGTGTATCTGGTGACCAATCTTCCAGGTGTCAGTGGATTCAAGGCTCAGATGGTTGATCCTCTTGGTGCAGTCGGGGCTACAGGTTCCAGTTGTTGGGTTCAGTGGGGTTGTTCAAAGATGAGAACACCACTAAGTCTAGTAAACCTCAAGCAAACTTTATTCCAGAAACCAGATTCCAAAAAAAGCAGGAGCAAACTTAATAAAAATAAAATAAAAAATAAGATACCACGGGGCAAAGCTTATCAGCTAGCAGAGAGCACAGACAGTTCAGGCTTCTGTCACTGTAGCATAGACTAGTTTCTGAACCTACCATTGTACTAAGGGCACCAAACATTAGGTCTGGACAAGGAATTTTTCAACCTTGCCCTGACCAGTGAGTTATTCAAGGGAGACTGTAAAGAGGGGAGTGAATTCTTATGTCAATTGGTAACTAGGCAGCTATCATGAAATATGTTTCAGTTGAGATTACAGAGAAAGCACTAAATGAAAACAGATGTCTTTAGCATTAGTCAGAAGCTGGGCTGTAGTGGCACACGCCTTTAATCCCAGCACTCTGGAGACCTAGGCAGGCAGATCTCTGTGAGTTCAATCCCAGCCTGGTCTGCAAGAGCTAGTTCCAGGACACCAAAGCTACACAGAAACCTTGTCTCGAAAAACAAACAAACAAAAAAACAACAAAAAAAAAGGCAATTAGTCAGGAAAGAAGCTGCTAGTAATATTAGAAGGTTAATAAATTAGGATTAATTGTTTTTTTGGCTGAGAACTTAGAAGATAGCAGACAGGTTTTCACACTATCTCAAGGTTAAACTCAGGTACTGACTGCCATACTTTACAACCTCTATTATCAGAGCTCAGTAATTAAACCAGTGTTTGTACTTGTCCACTGTCTCTCTGGATACCTCCAGGCAGTGTGTACTGGAGTCCCATGCCTCCCCTTTGATGGCACCAGCTTCCCATAATAGAGACCATTCCTAACCCAGACATCATGTATCTCTGTCTCCTAAAAGTTAACTCAGTTCACATCTGTAGTTTATCAAGGATGACCAGGACACTACTCATAGTTTGCAGGGAGAAGCTCTGGCCTTGTAAGTAGAACAGCTAGTTGGAAAATGAAATGACCTAAGGTGATGGAGGCTTCCCAGGCAGCGTCTGAGAAAATAGCTCCCTGTGGATGATTGATCCTTGATCTGCTGAGAAAGTTATTGGTAGTTTACTTAGGTTTAAAACTTTCTTTGTCTTTCTTCCTATATTCTAAGCTTCTACATTCTAATCTTTGGTGTCTATATTTGTATTTCTTTATTGTCATTCTTGTGTCCAGACACTTCACAATCATCCAGAGATCATTTGGTGTTCCCTGAGGTTATTTGGGTCTGCTCCTAAGGAGATTGCTTGCTTGGGGCTGCTCCCACTGAGGTAGCTGACTCAGGCCTGCTCTGGAGGTTGTTGCTGGTGTTGGACTGTAGAGTCCAAACACCAAGGAGGAGTTGCCCACAGAGACCACCTCACACACCACAGCCTATGCAAAAGCACGAGGATTTTATTAATTCTGTCATGACAGGGTCCCTCAGCATTCGGGAAGCCGAGATACCTCGAATAGCGGGTACAGGCTACTTTTAAAGGAGAAGGCCACAGAATCAAGGGGGGTTGTGATTAGCTAATTTGAAAGAGATATTATCAATAATTGGCTGGAGAGCTATTGCCAGATCAGATGAGGTAAGAGATCATTTTGACCCCGTTTCCCAGGGGACTGAATCAAAACGTACGTATATGGGTAATTGTTCAGGAACTGAGTATGTGCATGTGTAGCTGTTAGGTCCCTAGTTCCCAGGGGAGGAGGGGAAGCACTATGGCACAGAGGCTGAGAGGATTCAGAATTGTCAGAAATGGCTTCAAGATTGTCTTAAGGTCTTACACTGGCTCAGGCCTTGTCCCTTAGAGGTCCTTGACTCTCATCTGGTCCTGCAGAGGTCTCTGGCATAATTCTGTTCCCTTGGTGGTCACTCCCTTTTACCTGCTCCTGTGGAGGTCATGCCTTAAGCCTGATCTGGTGGTGCTCACTGGCTCAGTCCTGTTCCTGCAGATGTCCCTGGCTTGTTGGGAGTAAAGTCTTGAACCACCATACTGGCTCTTTAGAGTTACATTTCCAGTTAAGTCAATTTGTCTGCAGATTTCATTTCAGATTCTTCCTTACTAAGTGGGAATCTAATGTGTGCATGAGCCACATCTCCATTAGCAACAGCAGCTGACAAACATCCAGGCTGATTTTCTTCTAGCTACTGGGACCAGAGCAGCAATGCCCATGAGTGCACATATCTGCTCTAGTGTGTGGACTCTTTTCCTTATATGAAGAGAGATGTCTGACGGGTGAAGTAGTGTTGTCTTTCCCACTTTGAGGCAAGTTCACCCTGATTTTCTTCCTACTTGCAGCAGGTTAAATTCCCAGCAATGGTGGAAAAGTATTCAGTTTTTCCACTCTACTACCCTCAAGTATGAGATCGTCAGGCATGCATCATACATTTTGACCTTTTTACCTGTATCCTAGTCCTGTATACCTCTGTTTTATTGTTTTGTCATTAAAGAGTCCAACAAAATTTCCTAAGTATATGTTTATTATAGAGAATTAAGTACAATGAACTTATTTTAATTTTATCTAGTCCTTACACTCCCAAAACACCTGAGTCATAATTTCTTTTTCTTTTGTTTCCTTCCTTTCTTTCTTCCTTTCTTACTTCTTTTTTTTATAACTGAGTTCATATAATGCTGTCCAAATGAGTGTGACCATCCACAGGGGCATGGACATCCTACTCATGGCTGCCTTACTCCAAGAAATGACTTTCCTACCCCTCCAGCCCCGACTCCCTTAGCAATATCTTCTTAACTAAGGGTGACTTTCTTGAGTCCAGTACTATTCTGACTAAATTTTTGACTGACACCTTTGCCTAACGTGTTTGAGGCATTTTAGAATTTGATGAACAGATTGTAGAATATTTGTGGAATTGAGCTCCTTCTCAATAAGGGCACTCTTCCTCTTGTGTCTTTGTCCATTTCCCTTTACAAAACTACAATCATCTTATTTGTCATAGACAGTTATTATTTGTGTAACTGACAGAGTATTCCGTCAGACAGAAATGGGATATTTCCAACTGAATAAAATTAACTATGCTATTGTGTATTAACATAACAATAATTAGAATTGCTATGATAAGTTTCAACGTACCACATTAAAAAGTAAGACTAATTGCCTGTCTATGCATGCCAACCTCTTCATTAACAAGTTTTTCCTAGTTCTGTTCTTGTCCAATTTAAACTCAAAGGAAGAAGTCATTGAAATACCAAGCTTGTGGTGTCTACTTAGCCTGCTTAATGTCTGCCCAATAATCAGATTAAGCTCTATGTCTTTGCTTCCACACTTTTCTTCTTAGATTAAAATCATATTTTCTTAAGGATAGGCTTTAAATTTCGGATGGCAAATACTGGGAAAATATGATCTAAGAGCTATTGAACAACCACACAATATAAAATGGGAAACTGGTACAATGTCTTTGTCTTTATAAAATGGTCTTCATTTTACCTAATTTAATTTGTATATGCTTTTTTCTCATTGGTTCCATAATACTTTTTGTCTGATAATTAACTGATCATATTAAATTTAATTTAATTCAAATTTCCCGTTTGACCTTAATTTCTTCTAGATAATAGTGTAATTAAATCTTTTTATGAAAGTTAGATAAAGCATTGATCATCATGTTTTTGCTTAATCATCTCAGCTCTTAGTCTATAAAGAATATAATAGGCTTATTTCTCTCAGGACACAACAGTTTGATACAAGGGTACAATTTCATTTTGGTGAACAAGGCCCTCATCTCAGAGATGATCCATTAGTCTCCGCAATTCCTAAAATACAAATTTTGAGAAAATAATTTTGCCCTATTACTTCAAATTCCCTGTAGTAATTAATATCCTTAAAATATTCTGCCAAGTATTATGCTTCATCAAATATTTCCTCCTAGTTTCCACTAAATATGTCAGATTGCTAATTGACAAATTGAGCCTTAAATTGTGCTTATTTAAAAATCTTTCTCAGTCAAGATTTTAAAAAGTTTTTTTATTCAAGTATATTTCTCTCATATAGGACAGGATGAAGATACATTCTTGATGATGATACCACAGGAATGACCCTTACTCTAGTACTGACAGAGTTCTTATTCCCAATGAACCTCTTTGATCTATGTCTGTAATATAGACTATAGCATTTCTGTTGTTGTAACATCTACTCTCTGTTCCTCTCTTTCCCAAGGCTGTGCAAATATTTTAAACATACACTGTGTCTTGTTTAAAGGGCTTTTATGTCTTAGTCTTTACAGCTGCATTTATAATATAAGAGACCACGCCCATGTCTGTTGACATCTTAAAGACTATTTGCTGAAGGAGCAGAAGGAGCTCACAAAAACCTCTCCCTTTGGTTTAAATAAGAGAGTTCCAAACCCAATCAAAACTTTATACACACTAGGAAGAGATATCACGTATAATATTGGAATTACAACCAGCATAAACAATATTAAGCAAGGAATGTATGCTAAACGTTTTTTCTTGGTTTGTTTGTTTGATTGTTTGGTTTTTCGAGACAGGGTTTCTCTGTGGCTTTGGAGCCTGTCCTGGAACTAGCTCTGTAGTAGACCAGGCTGGTCTCCAACTCACAAAGATCCACCTGTCTCTGCCTCCCGAGTGCTGGGATTAAAGGCGTGTGCTACCATCGCCCAGCGCTAAATGTTTTAATAAACATTGTATTTTAAGGAATCTAAGTCTTATATTGGAAATGGTTTGGGTAGTCATAAGAGGGTAGTAACTATTACTATCTAATCTTCATCCTCATCAAAGGCTTGAGAAGGGTGATTATATTACTCCAGTAGGCAGGATGTGCAATCAAGCAGCTTCCAAAATGTGCAGTAGATGACAGAGACAACTGGCTACCTTTAGCAATCACCCAAAGTCTCATTTGCAATGTTGAAGCCACCAACTTTGGCTAAGGCCTAGAGTAACTGACAGATCATTTTCAGAGGCAGGAAATTTATCAAAACCATCTTACCCTGTCTTGACAAGATTTGACAGTCGTTTTTTGTTGTATCCTGCTTGTCCATTCTAGACATCGTGCACTGGCAGTGGTCGAGGCGTGGGCAGTTCCTTGCCCAAAGGCCAGTTGAGCCAAGAAAAAGACAAAATTCCAAGTAGAGTTTCTTTGGTGCCCAACACTCTCTTGGGGATAGATTGGTGCTGCCAGGAGCAGTCATGCTTCATGTCAATAGAATCCTAAGTTATTTAAATGACATATTCTACAGAACTTTGAGGTGGTTGAAGGTTACCTATCGATGCAGAATAGAATTTCTATGTATCTTAAGAACCTAATTAGGGCTGGAGAGATGGCTCAGTGGTTAAGAGCATTGCCTGCTCTTCCAAAGGTCCTTAGTTCAATTCCCAGCAACCACATGGTGGCTAATAACCATCTGTAATGAGGTCTGGTGCCCTCTTCTGACCTGCAGACAAACACACAGATAGAATATTGTATACATAATAAATAAATAAATTTATGAAAAAAAGAACCTAATTAGTCTGACTACAAGAATAACAAATAGGACTAATGACCGATGATACTTAATAACTATTTAAGTTAAAGGATAAGACTTCATATCAGAATATTAAAAATCTTTAAACTGTGCAGTAGGGATGACAATGATATCAGATATAAATGATATATAAATATCTTAATCAGAGGCAGAAATACATAATGCAATATGATAAATATATCCTAAAGTTGTGTCAATATACAGAAAATCTCAAACAGGTAGAAACATGCGTGCATACAATTACAATATGACAAAATAACTTTGGATAGTGTGCAAATATTGTAACAGAACTAACAAATATAATTTGAAGTTTTATCAATATACAAGAAACTGTACCAGTGTAAATTACACATAAATAGTAGCTCATACGTATTTTTTTTTTTTTTTTTAAATTTATTTTATTTATTAAAGATCCCCACCCCCCCCCAATCAAATCCTTCAGCCCAAAGAGCAATCAGGATTCGCCCGGGGAAGTTCAAGGACCCCCACCTCATCCAGTTCTAGTAAGGTGCACCAAACTGCCAGGCTCCCACAAAGCCAAAGGTGCAGTAGGATCAAACCCATGCCATTGTTCTTGACCGTAGTCCTCCCTATGTCCAGCGAACTGGTTTTAACCCAGCTTTTTTAAACCACCACTTTTGTAAGTTCCTGAAAAAACTTCCCCACTGCCTCAATAGGGCACCCGGTCCTGACCCTGCTAGTGTACTCACTCCTTCCCCTTGACTTGGACCTTGTATTACTTTTTATTAGTGTGAGTAAGTGTACACTAAACTACCTATTACCATTATTTCTGGGCGTATATAATTTCCACTCCAACCTTAACCCTATTCGAATAACATTCAACCCCTAAATGGTGTCTTTAACCATGAGGACAAACTTTGTTGCTGTCATGGGTGAGATGTTATTTTCTATGGGACCCTGTAAAAGTAAAATGATGTTTAAGTTTCAACATTGCTGTTTTGTATAATTACAAATGGTCTCAGAGTAGTAGATAGGGTATTTTTGTTTGTTTGTTTGTTTGTTTTGTTTTCTTAAAACAAGGTTTCTCTGTAGCTTTGGAACTAGCTCTTGCAGACCTGGCAGGCCAGAAACTTCCAGAGATGTACCTGCCTCTGCCTCCCACATGCCAGCATGAGGGGCATGCATCACCACTGCCTAGATACTCTCTTTTTTTTCTTATTTTATTTTAAATTTAAATTTCCTTTTCACTCCGAAGCCTACATATATTTTTAAACACACGGTAAATGGTTTTGTGGTTCTCTTGGTCTTCAAATCTATCATTACTGTGTATCTCCCTTTTTCTGGACATATTTGTCTTTAATTTGCTAAGTGATATGACTAGGATGAAAGTCTGGGCTTTGATGACTGGATCCAGGCCATTACTAAGCTTTCTAAGATTCCAGCCTCCTGGAGGAGATCCCAGCACCAGTCATGTTTATCGCCACAACTCTAGGACATTTCAAGGTCTCTACCACCACTACAAAACATATGGTCAGCTTTTCCTCAACACAATTTAAGTGTTTCCTGGCAGGACCTTTTAAAAGGGCTGCAAAGTTTTCAAGCTAAAGCTGAATCAAGAGGCTTCTATTAAATGGCACACATTTGCCTCTAGCAAACAGAGCCCACCCGAGAAATTGCTGCTACCAAGAAGCCAAACTTAACTCTATTCCCAAGCTCTCTCAGGTTTTCTGTGGGTGGACTGTTGGGGGAAGTCACAAAATGATCCCACACTAGTTCAGAATTCTGAATAATAAAGGGTTATTCATTTAGGGGCAACTTACAGATCACTGTCCTAGGTCACAATCCTCTGCATAAATGTTTTCTTTTCTGGTAAGGAGTATAGTTGCTGAAGCCCTGGATGTTGACTCCCCTCTCTCAACCTTTCAATATACTGGAGGCAAATTTACCACTACCTCTGCAAACCCTCCAGCAAGCACTTGCTGCAAGCTTCTCACAATCCCCATAAATGTTCCACACTAGGACCTCCCAAAAGGGCCAGGGCCATTCCTGACACCAGCATGATCCAGAACGCCATGTAGTAAAGGAGAAGTGTCTCTGATAGCCACCAGCAAGTAGAGGCTCTCTGAACATTGTGGTTACCAAGAAGCTTCAGTTGACTCCTGCATTTGTGGGTCTAGGAGCCCTTTTAAAAGCTTTCTTAGGGGCTGGAGAGATGGCTCAGAGGTTAAGAGCATTGCCCGCTCTTCCAAGGATCCTGAGTTCAGTTCCCGGCAGCCACATGGTGGCTCACAACCATCTGTGGTGGGGTCTGGTGCCCTCTTCTGGCCATCAGGCGTACACACAGACAGAATATTGTACACATAATAAATAAATATTTTTAAAAAAAAAGCTTTCTTAGGCTTTATGTAGATGTATGTGGACAAACATTGGGCACCATTATGTAGCTACAAATAATCTCCATTCCTCTGGTCCTCCTGGACCAGTTTCTCTCCACCCAAAAGGTCCCACTCAGTAACTCCTACAACTGCTTAAGAAATAACCACTCTGAGGCTTAAAGTTATTATGTACTCCTTGGCCTATTTGCTCAGACTTCTTATTTGTTGACTCTATATTTTAAACTAATCTATTTCTATTAATCTGTGTATCCCATGAAGGTGTGGTTTACTGGAAAAGTTTTGGCATCTTTCTCCTTCAGCAGCTTCATGGCAGCTCCCCTATTCTGCCTTCTTTCCTCCTCTATCTCTGCTTGGATTTCCTGCCTTGCTATTCCTTATATCAGGCTTTTCCTCTGGCTGTCACAGATTATTATGAGAAAAGCGACTTAAGGCTGAAGCAGTTTATTTCATATCACAATTGAAGAGTCCAGTTCATAAAATTCAGGAGTGTGAAGCTGCTAGTGAGTGACACACTAATAAATAGTAAATGAGACAGTGGGTCATCAAGTAATCAAGATAGCATCCCATGGTATTCTTCACTAAATCCTATTGATATAATAATTCAGAGGTTTCTTCAGAAACACATGCAAGATGATTATGTATCCTGTCAGTCTGTCAGTGAAAATTAACCATCCTAATTAATATATGTACTCATAGGATCCAGTAAAATTTGAGGATGTGGCTGTGAACTTCACCTCAGAAGAGTGGGCTGTGTTGGATTCTAGTCAAAAGAAGCTCTACAGAGATGTGATGAAGGAAACATTTTTGAACCTGATCTCCATAGGTAAAAAGTACTACATGCTCCCATTGCTTATTCGGTCGTTGAACAACTGTGTCCTTGATGTGGAGTTCCCCTTTGTGTGCTGTGATTACCATTACTAAGTAAAGAAACTTCCATGGCCTATTGACAGGGCAGAACTTGGTAGGCAGTGAGGACTGGACTGCATACTGTGAGAAAGAAGGGCAGAGTCAGGGGGACTCCATAGATCTGCTGCTGGACATACATATGCTAAAATTTTGCTGATAGGCCATGACTTCTTGGTGATATACATATTAACAGAAATGGGTTAAATTAAGATGTAAGTATTAGCCAATCAGAATCTAGAGCTAATGGGCTAAGCAGTGATTTAATTAATATAGTTTCTGTATGATAATTGTGGTTCTGGGGGTTCTGGATGAACAAGCAGCTCACTGCATGCAACATGTCCTGCTTATGAATGTTATGTTGGTATTGAATCTTAAATTAAAAATGCAGTTGTTTAGTGTGCATACTATAGGAAATAGGTTGCAATAATTTTTTTTGCTTGCAATGATTTTTATGTTGAATATGAATGTGTCATAATGTATTCTCTGAATTTGGTTGTAGAAAAAGCACTAGAAGAAAATATTGAAGAGGACTATAAAAATCTCAGCAGGAATATGGGGTAATTTATATTCATTAGAAAATAAATCATATTATATATTTGGGACTCAGGAGACAACTGATAACATGCCTAGTGCTCCAAATATAACTAAGTGAAAAATGATCTTACACAAATTCCTCTAATGGAACATTGAATTTTAATATTTAGTATTTGAGTATTTCATGTGTGTAATCTATTATCGCCAAAATGTCACGAGATAATGAGGCTGAAAAAAAGGTTTTCACTGGATTATTACACAAAACATCCCATCATGTGCAAAAGGTTTTACTTTTTGTTCATACTTATCAGGCTTTGAGAATTAATACTGTGCTTTGTTTGCTTACTTTTGCTGTGACAAAAAAAAGAATTCTGGGGTAGAAGACAGTTTCAAACTTCCATCATATTGGGAAGCCAGGGTAGGAACTCAAGTATGACAGTAATCTGGAAACAGGCACGGAATCAGAATTGATGGGGAAATCCTGTTTACTGGAATGATCTTCATCCCTTAATCAGCTACCTGCCCTCTCAGGGATACCAGCCATAGTGAACTGGGCCACTCCACCTCATACAGTGATCAAGACAAAGCGGCCAGAGACATGTCTAAATGTCAGTCTGATAAAGTCATTTTTTGCTGTCTATTTTATTCCCAAATGGAGGTGCTAGTTTGTGTCAAAACTAATTAGCAGATACATTTCATACACAGAGCCTGAAATCCTGCCCATTGGCACACTATGCAACATGGTAAGCCCCCCTTGATTGGGAATGTGAAAATGGCATCACAGACTTGTTTCCAGGCCAATCTGATTGACTCATTTATCAATTGGCAGACCCTATCCTCCTATGACCATTTTTCCTTCCTGTTCACTCGTTTTGTACCTCTTAATTATTTTATATATCTGTATCTGAGTTATGTTTTTATACAAAAACGTTTCTGGAAGGCAGAAAATACAAGAAATTCTTCATATCAAGTGTATCAGATTTTGTGAACTCTTCACATGAATCCATGTCATTAAGTCTGTTTGCTGAAAGACTGAGAATTGTTCTTAACCTCCCAGCCTGTGAGACAGCTCCTTTTAATTCTTACAGAAGTAACATTAGTCCTCTACTTCTTTACACATAGCAAGGGTCTCACCATGAAATAGATCTTGTCTTGACATTGATACCATTATTTTATTCCGTCTGAGATTCTATAGTTGTGTTCCAGACACCCTAGCCTTCAATATTTCTCTGTCTAAAGTATTGCTTTTCTCATTTCTTTGCAGAATTCAGAGGATTGAGAAAGACCATGGAAGTGAATGTCATAATGAGTGTGATAAAAATCAGCAAGCTAGTCCAGAGAGTATGATCATTAAAGACACGTCTTCCAGAGTAAGAGTTCATAAAACTCCATTGCTTGTAACAAATATCATTGGTGATTTATCCTTACGTGGGTATCTCAGAGAAAAAGATAGAGGGAAACCACCACTGTATAAGGGAGCTGTGGCAAAAGCTTTTAAACATCAGAATCATTGGAAAGTAATCAGTTGTTCTGAATCCCTTCAGGTACTTGGAACTTCTCCTGAAGAGAAACCCAGGAAAAAACAATATAAAGAAGCCTGTAGGAGTCTGTGTTTAGATCAGTCTCAGGAGAGAACTCATACTGGAGATAAACTCAATGAGGATATCTTCATGAGATACACACAGGGACAGAATGATGAACAAAACCATAAAGAAGTGGAACAATTTGTATGTAGTCTCTGGGAAGAATCCTTCCTTGATTTCAGTGAGCTTACCAACCATGAAAAAAGTCATATTGAAGAGAAAAGGTACAGTTGTAGGCAATGTGGCCAAACATGTAAATATGCAACATGTTTTGAGAAACATAAAGTAACTCACAAAGGAGAGAAACAAGATGCTTCTATACATTATGTAAAAGCCTTCACCCAATTCAGTCATCATAATGGTCATGAAAGCAGTTACATTGAACAAAAGCCTTATACTTGCAAACATTGTGGAAAAAACTTCACCAGTTCATCTCATCGAAACATGCATGAAAAAATTCACACTGGAGAGAAACCTTATGCATGTAAACATTGTGGAAAAGCCTTCAACAGGTGCAGTAATCGTAACATACATGAGAGGAGCCACACTGGAGAGAAACCATTTGCATGTAAACATTGTGGAAAAAACTTCACCAGTTCATCTCAGCGAAACATTCATGAAAAAATTCACACTGGAGAGAAACCTTATCCATGTAAGCATTGTGGAAAAGCATTCAACAACCCCGGTAGTCATAAGAAACATGAGAGGAGCCACGCTGAAGAGAAACCTTATGCATGTAAGCATTGTGGAAAAAAATTCACCAATTCTTCTTATCGAAACCTTCATGAAAGAATTCACATTGGAGAGAAACCTTATGTATGTAAGCATTGTGGAAAAGCCTTCAACAACCAAACTCATCATTACAGACATGAGAGGAGCCACACTGCAGAGAAATTTTATTCATGTAAGCATTGTGGAAAAGCCTTCAACATGTGCAGTAGTCATAACAGACATGAGAGGAGCCACACTGGAGAGAAACCATTTGCATGTAAACATTGTGGAAAAAACTTCACCACTTCTTCTTATCGAAACATTCATGAAAGATTTCACACTGGAGAGAAACCTTATCCATGTAAGCATTGTGGAAAAGCCTTCCACGACCCTAGTAGTCATAAGAGACATGAGAGGAGCCACGCTGCAGAGAAACCATTTGCATGTAAACATTGTGGAAAAAACTTCACCAGTTCTTCTTATCTACACATTCATGAAAGAATTCACACCGGAGAGAAACCTTATCCATGTAAGCATTGTGGAAAAAAATTCGCCAGTCCTGTTTATCGAAACACTCATGAAAGAATTCACACTGGAGAGAAACCTTATGCATGTAAGCATTGTGGAAAAGCCTTCAACGACCCCAGTAGTCATAAGAAACATGAACGTAGGCACACTGCAGAGAAACCCTATGCATGAGCATTGTGGAAAAGCCTTCAACAATTCCATTAGGTGTAACAGACATTAAAGGAGACACACTACAGAGAAACAGAAGACTTAAACATGCAAACATTGTGGAAAAACTTTCTGGTGTAGGCATCTGAATGTTCATGTAATAATTCACTCTGACAAAAGCCTTATAATGTAAGCATTGTGGAAAGTCTTTTAAGAACCCCAGTAGTTGTAATAGACGTGGAAAGAGTCATACTGCAGAGAAACGTTTTTCTTGGAGGCATTGTGAAAAAGCCTATACTGGTTTCAGTTCTTATAAGACTCATGAAAAGTGTTCACATTAAAGGGAAATCATATACATTTAAGCAGTGTGAAAAAGTGTTTACCTGCTCCAATCACCTGAACATTCATGAAGAGATTCACATAGGGGAAAAGTCTTGAGCGTGTAAACATCTTGGAAAAGCCTTCAGTAACCTCAGTAGTCATAACATACAAGAATGAAGTCACACTTTAGGGAAACCTTATTCATGTAAGTATTGTGCAAAACCCTTCACCAATTTCTATTCATGTAAGCACTGTGTAAAGCCCTCCACTAATCTCTATTCATGAAGGTTCATGAAAGAGATCATACTGAAGAGAAGTTATGCATGTACACATTGTGAAAAAGCATTTTCCTGCTTCAGTCAGCTGAACATTCAGGAAAGGGTTCCATTTGGAGAGATGGCTTTTGCATGTAAACATTACAGGAAACCTTTTAATACTTCAATTTGTACTGATTTGCACGAAAAACAATCACACTGGAGAGGAACTCTTGGTGTGTAAAAAATGTGGAAAATGTTCATTCTGTAGACTTTAACAGGCATAAAAGAGTTCACTTGATAGTTCATTTATGCACATAAGATTTGTGGAATAGCCTTCAGCTGCTCTTGTTTTCATTACAGATCTGAACCTCTTCACACTAGTCAGTAGCCTAATGCGTGTAACCATTGTCAGAAAGTCTTTACTAGATTCACTTGGTTCAAGAGTAAAAACATTCACACTGGATAGAAACCTTTTGTATGTACACATGGTATATAAACTATTTCTTCATGTGATTTTAATAAGCATAAAGATCTCACACAGTGTCTGTAATGTGGGAAAGTCTTCAGCACAACCAGTGTCTGTAACCCTCATACACGGATCTACACTGGAAAGAATTTTAAAGCATATATCCATTTAAGTATTGTTCAAAGTCTTCAGCAGTTCCTGTTGCCATGACGTTCTAAAGAAGTCACTCTGAAGATAGACTTTACATGCATAACCATGTGGAAAATTTTTTTAGCAATCTCATTTCCTACTATACTCAATTACTTTTTCCCTTTTGAGAACCTGTGTGTTTACAATAAATGTGGGAAAATATTCAAAGTATTTAAAACAAATAAAACTTAAAAGTTTTTTTTGGTAGTATTTTCTGTAATTTCTGTGTTTTACATCCCTGCTGAAGTGCATAGTGATCTCACTGTGAAAAGAAGTAGTGTGTAGAACAAATACTAGTAATAACTCAGTAATGCTGTATTGGCAAAATCGCTTCTAATTGTGAGTAATGGAAGAAGAATGTATTAGGAGCATTAGATGTATCAGCTAGTCATGATTCTTCCCAGTAATTGGGATTATCTGCATTGTTTCGCTGGATCTTATGTGGTGGAAATAATGTGTCACTTCCAGAAGCTGTCTTTCTAAGAATCATATGTCCACTTCCTAATGAACACAGAGATAGTGAAAAAGGATGAGAGAGAGGAGTATGGAGCTTACTTTCTTTATGCCAAAAGCTTTGGGAAAAAAACTGCCCTCCCCTCAATTGCTGGCAATATACTGTCAAGAGTAGGTCAGGAGGATACAAATAAAAGCAACTGCCAAACTTTGCCGCGATAATACAGTCATTCAAAATGCCCTGCTTCGCCAAAATTTCTTTTTTTGTGTGTGTGTGTGTTGACTTTTTTTAATTTTTATTTAAGAGTTATTATTTTTTTTTTTTTTTTTTTTCTCCATTAACAGCTTCAACTGGGTGTGGGGCAACAGGACCATTCCCAGCACAACCATGGGTGTGGGGTTCCCCGCAGTCTCCCCAGGGCGATGGTTCCTGCAATGATCTCTAGGGGAAAACAGCTCCCAACAGATCCCCTCCCCCCTCCCATACAAAGGCAGGCAGCTATCACGTGGAGAGCACCAGTCAGAGTCAACCATGGTGTCAGACCAAAGGAGAAGGGACTGAGACAAGGAGAGACCCTCCTCTCAAGTGGTGAAGCAATCCACCTCTCCTGGGAACAGAGGGGTGCTCGATGACTCCTAGGTCGAGTGGGGACCAGGCCTTTTTTCTTTCCCCCTTAGGCGTCCTAGGGTTCCCAGGGCCCTGCCTTAGGTTGGGGGATTATCCTGCCATAAGTCGCCCGTCCTTGGAGCTCCTCAAATAAAAGGCATCTAGCAGGATTAAAGTAAGCAGATCACAGGGCACCCTGTCTTAGGCCATGTGGAGAGCGCCCTCATACCTGTACCATGCCATGTTGAGCCGGTTTCTACAACCTCTGTATGGTGTGCTATTCAGGCGAGGATCCACACTAACTCCCGTCATTGGGCCCCTGCGTCTATCATTAATGAAAAGACTGTGAGGAGTTCCTCAAACAAAAGATATGATGATATAATTTTGGCACCAATAACTCCATCTCCAGACAAGAAGAAAGGGCTTTTTCCCAACCCAGTATTCACCTTTTAGTCTGGCCTATGGTATGTCCTCCTTCCTAAGTGCCTACTCCACATAAAGTTACGTGTGCTGCCTGCCAAAAATTAGGGCAGTGTAAAAGGGATCAAAATCTAAAATTTTTAACATATGCATTAAACCCAAACACTTTACAGCATGTGTCAAACTTTTCCCAACATTTATAAGCAGTTACAAATATCATTAGATCAATTTCAGTAGGAATACAATGACATACATTGTTGTTATCAAATACCACCAGTTCTAGTCTCGGAGCAACAGTGACAGGAACCCCCAATTTTCCCCCTTCTCAAGTTAAGAGAAGTTAATATTTTAATTAAAATGAGTTCTGTGTCGCCAAAATTTCTAGAAATATATATACTAGCCTATAGGCCAAAGATGGATGCCCCAACATTACAAGAGAACTTTGAATGCTCGTACAGGTAGCCTAATGTCCCTGTTGTTCGGCAAATTTCACCCTTTTGGGATCTTAATCGAGTTAAAGATTAACAATTAGAATTAATTTTCTCATGGTAAAGGTAAATTAAATATAAAACTTTAGACTCCCAAAGATAGATAATTAAATACTTTCTCTAATTTTGTCAAATGCAAATGGATTGGACATTGCGAATGTAAATCTTACGTAATAACTTTTTGGTGTATATAATCTTACTATGCCAAAGTTAAAACCTTCCTTTTTGATGAGACAAAAAATGAGAGATGCTGTTCACTGTGATGATTTTACACTCAGATGGTTTAATAGGAACTTGATTAGCCAGTAGCCAGATAGGAAATGTAGGCATAACAACCAAACCAAGGACACTGGGTAGAAAGGTGGAGACAAGATGAAGGAGAGGTAAAGCCACGTGCCATATGGCAATATATAAATAAATAGAAATGTTTTGGAACCTAATGGAGTCCTGGCCTTCCTACTCACCTCGCCTGTAGAGGACCTTTCTTGTCCTTGTTCTTCTGGGTTTCAGAGAAACTTGCAAGTTTCCTGCTCTGAGAGTTGCTTAACAACTCTGCTTCCTGAGTACACATTTTCTTAGTCCTAACCCGAGGATCTGGCAATAAGGTCTCCATCCTGTTGGCCTACCTGTCTGGGTTACGTATAAACCCCCCTTGGTGATGTACAAAAAAGGCTTCTAATTCTGCAACATGCAAAGTGTGTTTTCCATTAATCCTGATGTCCTTCACTCGGATATGGCGCTAGCTGCACTGGTGTGACAGAAATGGGTTGTAAGTGCTAGCTACTAATAAGCCTGACGTATAAGCAAAGAATTTAAAATTTAAGAGTGTCTTTGGTTATTTAGGAGTGGGTTTATTGGAAACGAAAACTCTGCCTACATTTTAATGATGACATATAATGTGTACCAATGTAGAAATTTGTACATAACGTAGGTGAGGATATGTGTGTGTATGTATGTGTGTGTGTGTGTATACAGAAACAAAATGAAGTGAGGCCACTTGGCTTGACAGTTCCTAAACCAAAGAACCTCACATTCATAAAAAACAACCACCAGCCAGGCGGTTGTAGCACACGCATTTAATCCCAGCACTTGGGAGGCAGAGGCAGGCGGATCTCTGTGAGTTTGAGACCAGCCTGGTCTTCAAGAGCTAGTTCCAGGACAGGCTCCAAAACCACAGAGAAACCCTGCCTCAAAAAACCAAAAAAAGGAAAAGAAAAAAAAATACCATGAATATCAGGAAGAATAAATCTTCATTTGAGTTGTTCATGATAGTTAAATAATTCCCTAAGAAATTTAGGGTATTTTTTTCTTTTGGCTATCTCTGTGAGGCTGAATGTGAGTTCTAACTGAAACCATTTCACATTTTGAATCCAGGCTGAAACAGTTGAGCTCCAGATAAAACTAAACCCACCTTTATTTATTCTAACATTCATAGAAAGTTGCTCAGTGAGAGAAGTAGTTAATATGCCTTGTCAATTTTTAACTCTTACGTGGTTTGATTAAGAATGGACCCAAAGGTTCATCGTGGCACATTAGTCTCTTTGATTGCAGGTCAAAGCATTCAGTGTTTCCTCTAGACTTCAGAAAACACAATCTGTTAGCTCTGATAATGTACTGATACATTTTTATTGTCAACTTGATTCAAAGTCATATCACCTTGGAAGAAGGAGCTTTAATTTGGGAATTATATTGCACAGATGGGTCTGTGGCCATGTCCATGAGGGATACTTTTAATTGATCTTGGAGGGCGTAGTCCAGAATGGTCAACACCATCACTACAAAGATGGATCTGGCTTATATAAGAATATTTACTAATCATCAGTTCATCCATACTTTCTACCATGGCTTCCATCAATGACGGTTTGTGACCAGAAACAATAAGTTAAATGAATACTTCCTTACACTCAGTTGCTTTTATTCATGATACTTTTTACACGAACAAAAAGCAAAAAAAAAAATACATAGTAATTCATAGACATATGCTACATCACAGAATATTCAACATATTGTCAGAGCATTTAAAATGTTCAAGTCCTGGTTTAATTGAGAAAAACCAAAATGAGAGGTTTGGTATAAGATGGAACCTTTGTAAAGCCCCTGTTCATTCATTTTTCTGCTTACAATTTGAGGAGAGTGGGATATAGATTCAGAGCCTTTCTAAATTTAGAGTGATTTAATTGAAGGATAAATGTTGTATCTGTTCTTCCAAAGTCTTTTTAAATGTTTTTTCATTTTACATACCATTTCCAGTGGCCACTTCCTTCTCTTTTTCCTCCACCGACCTCTGCCCATCCCATTCCCCATCCACTCCTCAGAGTTTGTAAGTCTCCCTTTAGGAGAAAACAATGTCTTGTATACCATTTGAGACAGGACCAAGACTGTCTCCCTATATAAATCTGATCAAGTTGTTCCACCATAGGGAATGGGCTACAAAAGGCCCACCCATGTACCCAGGGTATGTCTGGTCCCACTGCCATGGGTTCCCCAAACAGAACAAGATACAACTGTCACACATTCAGAAGACTTAGTTTGGTCCCATGTAGTATCCCTAACTGTCAATCTTGAGACCATGAGCTATGACTAGTTGGGTCACCTGTCTTTGTGGTGTTCTCATTGATGATCTTGTTGCCCCTTGCTCAGATGATCCATTCTCCTCTTTGACTAATCTTCAAAAGCTCAACCCAGTGTTCCAGTCTGGGTCTGTCCTGCTTCCATCAGTTAGTGGGTGCAGGTTCAATGATGACAATTATAGTAGTCACCAATTGGATTATACGACAAGGTCAGTTCAGGTACCCTCTCCACTATTTCTACGAGTCTTTGCTGGGGTCATTTTTGTGAATACCTGGCAATTTCCTGAACACCTGGTTTCTCTCTCACCTCATAATGGCCTGCTCTTTCAAGATAACTCTTCCATTGCTCTCTCTCTCCATTGCTCCTCCAACTCGGCCATCTCAAGTCCTAATATCGCTGTTCCCCATTCCTTCCCTTTCCCCCTTCCATGTCCAGTAAGTAGATCCTAACGATTTTTTTCCCTGGGACCCTCCATGTATATCCTTCTAATGTTTTTTTAATCTAATTTCATTGATGTTGTAAATTATAATCTGGTTATCCATTGCCTTTATGTTTAATATCCACATACCATGGTATCTTTCTGGGTCTATGAACATAGTTGACCAAATATCTTTGTGATATGAATGGGCATCCTTTGGATATATGCCCAAAAGTTATATTGTGGGAGTCTTTGTGTATATTGATTCCCAATTTTCTGAAAAACGACCATACTGATTTCCAAAGTGCTGTACAAGTTTGCACTCCCATCAGCAGTGGAGCAGTGATTCTCTTACTTTACATCCTCTCCAGCATGAACTGTTATCAGTGTTTAGGATCTTAGCCATTCTGACAGGTGTACGATGGTATATATAAGTTATTTTGATTTGCATTTCCCTGATGGCTCAGTATGTTGAATATTTCTATAAGTGTCTTTTGGCCATTCAAAATTCTTCAGTTGAGAATTTTCTGATTAGATCTGCATCCTATATTTAATTGGATTATTTCGTATTTTGATGTCTAGTGTCTTGAGTTCTTTACATATTTTGGAGATCAACCCTTTATCAGATACAGGGTTGGTGAAGACATTTTCTCATCTTCTTCACTGTCCTTTTGTCTTATTCACCATGTCCCTTGCCTTACAGAAGCGTCTCAGTTTCAGGAGGTCTCATTTATTAATTGCTGGTCTCAGTGTCTGTGCTACTCCTGTAATATTTAGGAAGGGAGTCTCCTGTTTTCATGTAGTCAAGGCTATTTGTGACTGTCTCTTCTATACTGTTCAGTATAACTGAATTCATGCTGAGGTCTTTGATACATTTGGATGTTGGTTTTGCTCATGGGGATTGATATGGATCTATGTGCATCCCTCTACATGTTGATATCTAGTTATGTCAGCACCATTTGTTTTTTTTTTATTTCCTGGGTTGAGTTTATTTTTTTTATTTAATTTATTTTATTTATTAAAGATTTCTGTCTCTTCCCCACCGCCGCCCCCTTCCCTCCCCCTCCCCCAATCAAATCCCCCTTTCTCGACCACCCAAAGAGCAATCAGGATTCCCTGCCCTGTGGAAAGTTCAAGGACCACCCACCTCTATCTAGTTCTAGTAAGGTGAGCACCCAAACTGCCTAGGCTCCCACAAGGCCAATAGGTGCAGTAGGATCCGAAACCCATTGCCATTGTTCTTGAGGTCTCAGTAGTCCTCATTGTCCGCTATGTTCAGCGAGACCGGTTTTAACCCAGGCTTTTTTAGACCCAGACCAGCTAGCCTTGGTGTGTTCCTGAAAGAACATCCCCACTGCCTCAGTATGTGGGTGCACACCTCGTGGTCCTGAGCTCCCTGCTCGTGTTCTCTCTCCTTCCGCTCTTGATTTGGACCTTGAGATTTCAGTCTGGTGCTCCAATGTGGGTCTCTATCTCTGTCTCCTTTCATCGCCTGATGAAGGTTAATATTCAGGAGGATGCCTATATGTTTTTCTTTGGGTTCTCCTTATTTAGCTTCTCTAAGAACCCGGATTATATGCTCAATGTCCTTTATTTATGGCTAGAAACCAAATATGAGGGAGTACATCCCATGTTCCTCTTTTTGGGTCTGGCTTACCTCACTCAGGATAGTGTTTTCAATTTCCATCCATTTGCCTGCAAACTTCAAGAAGTCCTTGTTTTTTACTGCTGAGTAGTACTCTAATATGTATATATTCCATACCTTCTTCATCCATTCTTCAATTGAAGGGCATCTAGGTTGTTTCCAGATTCTGGCTATTACAAACAATGCTGCTATGAACATAGTAGAGCATATACTTTTGTTGTATGATACGGCCTCTCTTGGGTATATTCCCAAGAGTGGTATTGCTGGGTCCATGGGTAGGTTGATCCCGAATTTCCTGAGAAACCTCCACACTGCTTTCCCGAGTGGTTGCACAAGTTTGCATTCCCACCAGCAATGGATGAGTGTACCCCTTTCTCCACAACCTCTCCAGCAACGGCTATCATTGGTGTTTTTGATTTTAGCCATTCTGACAGGTGTAAGATGGTATCTTAAAGTTGTCTTGATTTGCATTTCCCTGATCGCTAAGGAAGTTGAGCATGACTTTAGGTGTCTTTTGGCCATTTGCACTTCTGTTGAGAGATCTCTGTTCAGCTCAGTGCCCCATTTTATAATTAAGTTGATTTGCCTTTTACGTTCTAGTTTCTTGAGTTCTTTATATATTTTGGAGATTAGACCTTTGTCAGTTGCGGGGTTGGTGAAGATTTTCTCCCAGTCAGTGGGTTGCCTTTCTGTCTTAGCGACAGTGTCCTTTGTTTTACAGAAGCTTCTCAGTCTCAGGAGGTCCCATTTATTTAATGAGGCCCTTACAGTCTGTGCTGCTGGGGTTATACGTAGGAAGTGGTCTCCTGTCAGCACCATTTGTTGAACATGATTTTTTTATTCATAGTACAATTTTTGCCTCCATGTCAAAAATCAGGTGTTCATAGTCATAGTTATATTTTATTTCTGTTTTAATAAATAAAGCTTGCTTGAAAATCAGGGTACAAAATTATGCTGGACGCCAGAAATTAGTGGTACTTGGAGGCAGAAACTGGAAGATCACTGACTTTGAAACCATTCCAGAGTACAAAGCTATGACCACACAGAGAAACACTGTTTCAAAATTCAAAGGAAGAGAAGGTCAGCTTAGCTAAATAGATATTGGCACTGATGGCTATGGGGGCATTGAGAGTCACTTTTTCCAGGAGATCTTCTAGTAGGTTGCCCATAGTGGAGAAGTCCCTTCATCTCACAGTATGGACTCAGTCAGCATCCTCAAACTGCCAGATCTTTAAAATCTGTATAGGTGCAGTTTTATGGCAAGGACTCACCCAAGAATGTTGAAAATTGTAAGAAAGGAGTTTCCTTAGACAGAAGAGTAGGGAACAAGGCTGCCTGAGTGGTTTACAAGTCAGGTGCCATTGCTGTTCCAGACTCTATCATTCTCTGGACCAAATAACACCAGGGAAACCTTCAGTTGGGGTCTCTGCATATTCCCAATGTAGCTAGTTTTTCAGTGCACCTACTCAGGAACACAAAAGCTCAAGTTACATTTACTACTCTGTGTTTCTGATGTTTCTAGTTGTCCCACCAAAAATCTGTTGCCCTCTGAACACACAGCCGCAGACACTTGAACTTGACATTGCTTCCCTTTGTACGACAAATCCTAAAGAAGCAACATGGGAAGCTGCCTATGACTATGCTCGCTTTGGACTGTTTATCCCTTTTATTAATAAGGTCTCAGTGATAAACTGTTCTCACTCTGCTTTCTCTGCATTATCTAATGAAACACTTTAAGGACGTTCTTATATGAACCCTATTGCCAATACACTTAAGGAAGCTGGTCTTCTGGCAATTCAAAGCTATTTAGGGCTAGTCAGTGCTCCCTACCTGCCTTTGCCACAAAGACACTGCCTTCATTTTGCTCTATACATTCTAAACTTGTGCCATAAAAGGAAAAACAGGACTTTGAGGCAGGAGACAGCTGCAAATGGGTTTGTGCACAGGAATTGGTATAGGACTGGAAATGAAAACTCAAGGATTAGGGATTAGGCAAGAGTTCATTGCTCAGATCTATTTATCAGTTCATCTTTCACAAGTCAGAATAGCCAAGAATAAGAAAAGAATTCATAGCAAAAATTTGTCTAGGGTTCAGAAAGACAACTCTGTAGTCAAGAGTGTTTGCTGCCCTGGAAATTGAGTCGTGTCTCCCAAGTGCCTGTTGCCTCAAATTCAGGGTCTCTGACACTTTCCTTGGGCCACCACTGGAACAAAAACTGCTATGGGGACATACCAGAGACAACTGAAAATGAGGTACATCCATAATAGAAATGCCTACATGAATATCTTAGAGAGCTCATACTAGTAACTTGACAACATGCTTGAAACAAGGAGAAGAAAATCTCACTCAAAATGAGTGGAAGATAAGGTATACTCAAACTGCTTTCTCTTGTTTCTGTTTTTGACAATATCTAGTTTTAATCCACAGTATTCAGATAAAATGCATCTGTTCTTTACGGTAGTAATTTTTCTTCTTTGAGTGTATTAAAATTATTCCTGTGCCTTTGACCTTGATTTTTCTCTTATTATCCTGGTTTTCTGTATGGTCCCATGGATGTTCAGTACCAAGAGAGTTTAGATTTAACCTTTTCTTTGAGCTACATATCCATTTCTTCTATTGTGTCTTCAATGGGTGAGATTCTTTCTTTTATATCTTGCATTATGTTGATGAGCCTCATCTCTGACATAAGATTTGAGTTTCAAGTTTGCCATTTCATATTTATTTTTGCTTTGTGAGAAAAGGCTTTATTTCTGTTTACAGCTTATGTCATCCATCACAAAGGAAAGTAAGACATCACAAAGGAAAGTACGAACTCAAGGCAGAACCTGGAAGCCGAACATGAGGCAAAGGTATAATGAATGCTTCTCACTGGCCTGTTGTCATATTAATGTTCATTTATTTTACTATACCTCCAAGACCACCTACACACAGATTGCACTCCCCACAATGGACTGGAAACTCACCCATTCACCATTAATCACAAATATAACACATATATGTACATACAATAAATCTTTGAAGGAATTTTCTCAATTTCCCCTTCCCAGATGACTCTATAAGTAAACAAAAAGAAAAAAAACCTAAGCAGTTCAGCTGGTCAGCCAAGGCTCATGCCAATAATCCCAGCACTTGGGAGGCAGAGGCAGATCACTGTTTGTTTGAGGCCAACTTTTTCTACAGAGTGAGTTTTAGAACAGACAGTGCTACACAGAGAGACCCTGTCTTGAAAAACCACAAAGAAGTAAAAACAACAGAAAACAACTAAACAGTTGAATTTGTCAACCTTGTTGATGATTTCAAAACCAAAATCATCATTTTATTGATTCTTTGTGCTGTTTTTGGTATTGTTGTGGCTCCTATGTCATTAATTTCAGCCTTGATTTTGATCATGTCTTCCAATCTGTCACTTTCAGGTGTTACTTGTGCTTGTTTTTCTTAGGACTTCAGGTCCATTATTAAGTTATTAATTTGAGACATCTCATATGTTTTGGTGTAGGTACTTAATTCTATAAACGGTAGAGGGAACTTATAGGATGCTCCCTGGGTTAACTTATTTGGTATCTGTCCCTCATCACTAGGAAACGTTCCTGTGTGAGGCTTCCTTTATAGCACAGTGTGTGGTCCTGAAGACTGAGAATATGTTGACACGTGATACTGTGGGTTATCTTCTTGACCTGGGCAAAGTAAGGTCTCTGTCTCCCGTTCAAGATCTGTTCCCGCGCCCCACCCGCTATCCTTCGTGGACCATTGCTTCCGGGTAATTCTATTTTACTCAGCCAAGAAGTGCGTTCGTGACAAATTCTTTAGTTGGCACATTGGACCCTAGTTCTTACTCTGCTTCTACTAACCAGGGACCCTTCCTGTTATGGCCCCGGGTTTTCTTTAAGGCACTGAATCTGGGCTGTTCAGAGCCAATCTGTGCACTATTTTATGTGGAATAAAAGTAGTGTGCCACTGAGTACATGGGAAGCGAGTCTGTGTGCTAAAATCTCAAACGGTGTTCCCCTTAAGTGCAATTATCCCTCAGGCTTATTCCAGGGGGAAAGCCTGGTTTACGATTGGATGTTGATTTTATTTTTCCCTCCCCACCCCCCACCTCCCGCAATGGGAAAGGATGTTGGGCCTGCTACTCATGAATAAGAAGGCGGGTCCAGCAGCTTGCGCCAATCACGAAGCTGTTACTTTCTTGCTGGAAATGTCGAATGAGGAACAAGAATGTTCCGCGGTTTCCGCCTCTGGCTCCATTTTTGAATCCGGTGTAGATTTTATGCGGTGTGTGACAGCTGGTTTCCGTCGGTGTCACCAATTCTGACGGCAGGCCCCTCCGAGAGGACCTCTGCACGCGTCCGGAGCAGGACATGGTGAGTGCGCGGTGGCTCCTGGAGTCGTTGGTGCAGCCTGGCGCCGCCGACCGGACCCTGGCTCTGTGCAGCAGACTTAGGGGTGGAGTCTGGCACAGGCGGAGCCGGCAGCCGGCTGTGCAGTCCGCTCCTGCCCTGTTGCTGCTGTGACTGCTTCATCCCAGTCTCCAGCCTGTCTTGGGGAATCCGCGGTTAACCTCCGCCTCCGCAGACGATTCAGCTTGCAGGGCTGGAGAAGCGGAGTTCGGACTGTGCAGGGAAGGGACGCGGGTGGTGAACGTTGCTGCCGGTCTGCCCTGGCACACTCGTTTCCGACCTGTTTTTATCGTTTTCTGTAATCTCTTTGGTGTTGTATTGGTTTTCTCGAGGCTGCCTTTCCAAACAGAAGGGGCCTGTACCGCGAGTTTATTTTATTTTATTTTTTATTTTTTCGGCTTTTCTCTCCTGAAACTCCATAGTAGCTGTCGATGACCTTGAAGTTGTGACCCTCGGTTCATCTCCTAAGTTTTAGGGTTGCGAGAAATGAATTACCACACTTGGTTTAATGTGGTGCTGGGGAGGAAACAGAAGGAGGGAGTCTCTGCATATTAAGCAAACACAACCAAGTGAGCTCTGCTGCATAATTTTTTTTTTTTTTTTTTTTTTCGAGATAGGGTTTCTCTGTGATTTTGGAGCTCTGCTGCATAATTTTAAAAGTAGCTCGTTTTTCTCCCTCGGATTGAGGCATGAAGATCCTATACCCTTCTGAGTTTCCTGAGCAGCAGCCGTGTCACTGATTGCTTAGCATAACCCTCTTGTGTCTAACACTGAACGCATTCTAATAAGGTTATTGAAAACTTTCTTTGAGAAGGCGTTTTCCTATGTAGCTTTTGCTGGCCTGGAACTGGCTATGTAGATGAGGCTGGCCTCTGACTAACCAAGGTCAGCCTACCTCTGCCTCCCAAGTGCTAGGATTAAAGGTGGATGCCACCATACCCAGACTTGGGGTATAAATGTTCAAATATGTTATCGTTAATTTTGGGCTGTGTATTTTGATGTCTCCTTTTTCATCTCTAATTCTATTAATTGGGCTTTTTTCTCTCTTGTTTAATTTGGCTATGGGCTGTCAACCATGTTTATCTTTTCAAACACCAACCTGTAATTTTGTTGGTTCTACTTTTTTTCAAAAAAAAATTATTTATTTATTATGTATACAATATTCTGTCTGTGCGTATGTCTGCAGGCCAGAAGAGGGCACCAGACCTCATTACAGATGGTTGTGAGCCACCATGTGGTTGCTGGGAATTGAACTCAGGACCTTTGGAAGAGCAGCAATGCTCTTATCTCTGAACCACCTCTCTAGCCCTGATTATACTTTTTCATTTATTTTTACATTTAGTTTGCTTTACTTACCATGAATGAGTGTTTTGCCATCAAGAAAGAATGTGGATCATGTTTGCCAGGTGCACAGAGGTCAGAAGAAAGTATTAGATCCCCCTGGAAGTGGAATTACAGGTGGTTCTGATCCACTATGTTGGTCCTGAGAACCCAGCTGAGATCCTCTGCAAACGCAACACATGCTCTCCTGAGTCCTCTTTCCATCTCGGTGGGATATTTTTTTTTTTTAAATTCTCACTTTTGTTTCATTAATTTCAGCCTTGATAGTCATTATTTCTTCCATTTAGTGAATTGGAGTTTGGGTTCTTGTTTTCCAAATAACTAAGGTCCTTCTTTTGGTTGTTCATCTGAGATCTGATGTTATGAAAAACATATATTTTGTTTATTGTGTTCATGTGTGTGTGTGTGCATGCCAAAACTAGTGAAATGGAGGTTTTCCTGATCAGTACAGAAAACAGCAGCATCAAATAGGCTGTTTTCAGTGGGCCATGCTCTGAGATGTCCAGAGTGAAGATCTAAGAGAGGAAGGAGGGAATCCCTCTTGTGTGATTTTGTTGTTGTTGTTCCTGTCTTTTTTGAGGGAGGGGGTCGGTTTGGTTTTTTCCAAGACATGGTTTCTCCGTGTACACCTGGCTGCCCTGAAAACCAACTCTAGACCAGGCTGACCTCTGCCTTCCAAGTGCTGACATTAAAGGTGTGCACCACCACCATCCAACCTCTCTTGTGTGACTTTTTTAAGATAGGAAAATGAGTTGTACATAAAACTGTTAGTACTGTCTTCATTGTATTTTACCTGTTTTCTCACATCATGGCTTCATTTTCATTTAATTTAAGAAAATACTTATCGCCTTTATATCTTCCCTGACACATTTATCATTCAGTAGTGTGTTATTTAATTTCTATGAGCTTGTAGATTTTCTGTAATTTCTCTTGCTGTTGGCTTTCAGTCCTGTTGCATTGTGATGAGCTAGAATATGAGACATGGTTTTAGGTTTCCTCTGTTTGTGGAAACTTGCTTTGTATCCTCATATAGAGACTTTCCATTAGATGCATAGAAGTGTGTGTATTCTATTGTGTTTGAGTGGAATATCCTTTGTGTATTTATCTGGTCAGTCTGTTTTATGGTGTCATTCATTCTGTTTCCTTGTTTGTTTATTGTCCTTTTGAGACTCAATCTCAATTATGTAGCTCCAGCTAGCCTCAAACTTGCTGTGTAGACCAGGATGACCTGAAATTCATGGAGATCTACCCGCATCTGGCTTCTGAGTGCTGGGATTAAAGGCATACCAGACCACAGCTGACGTCATTGTGTCATTAATTACAGATTTTCTCTGTTTATTTCTTGCCTAGTTCATTAGGTAACTGGTGATTTGGGTATTAAAGTCACTGAGTATTACTGAATTTCAATTAATCTGTGACTTTATATGTAGTTGTTTTGTGATGACATTCTATTGGAAGTGTGACCAATCATCTTTTCAAGCCAGACAGGAAACCAACAATAGACTAAAGTATGGCTACTTCCTAAATCCAGCTTGGTGAACCAGTGAGTTTCATTGGGCGATGACAGAAATATAAGTGAGGAGTTACTTACAGGGTCAGAAATGAATTAAAGACAGCTGCATTACCAAAGCCAACTGTAGCATGGGCAACAGCTCAGGAATGCTGGTCAACCAGAGAGCCATGCAAGCCTGTGGGCAGTTCAGCAGGTTGGGCAGTGCTCTTTGCTGATGGTTCAGCTGGTCTGACCCTTTACCAAGCAGGTTGGCTGGTCTCTGCTTTTTCCAGGCTGCTCTGCATGTAAGAAGGAACCAAACTGAAGCCAGTTTGAATAGAACTTCCATTTTGAATAAAGGTCCAATGAAGTTTAACTGTCCAAGACCTTCCTGGGTGACCCAGATCCTGGTTGGCAAGTTGAGGCATGAACGCTGGGCAAACTGCCCAGCCACAGGAGTAAGACAACCAATGAGAAGAAATATCCCTAGAAAAGCTCCTGTTCCCTGGATACTGATTGGTGGAAAATGTAACTGTAACTTGGCACAGATGTTTGTATGCTTTCAAAGCTCTGTAACATTCGGCTTCAGGGTCACAGTTCTGCTCCCGAATCTGTTCTGCATCCCTGATGGATCAGCAGCAGCTTGATTACAATAAATATTAGTTTTCTGCATTTACTTGGTGTTTGAATTATGTTGCATTCGATCAGACCCCATAACATGGTCTGAACCTTTTCCAGTAACTCAGCTTCTCTGAGAGTCTTTGTCTGGAAATATCTCTCTTTTTTGAGACAGTGTCTCATTGTGTAGCTTTGACTGTTCTGCTAATCACTATGTTAACCAGAATGACCTCGATCTCCCTGACTCTGCCTCCTAATTGCTAGGATTAAAGACATGCAGCACTATGTCTGATTATTAATAGTTCTTAATGTTAATGTCTTAATTCCTGCTAGGTGGTAGTAGCACACACCTTTAATCCCACCTCTCGGGCGGCAGAGACAAGCAGATCGTTGGGTTTGAGGCCAGCCTCATCTACATAGTGAGTTCCAGCACAGTTAGGGCCACAAAGAAAAAGTATGTTTCACAGGGAAAAAAAAAATCTTAATTCCTACCTGACAGTCAATAATGGATACCATTTTAGGGTAAAAGAAATTTAAACTGGTTTTCCATGCAAATGAACCAAGAAGGCATAACTATTTTGTATCCAATAAAGCAACTTCAAACCAAAACTACTCAAAAGAGATAGAGTATCATTTCATACTTTTAGTAACACTCATAAGAGGAAATTGCAACATTAACATGCACAACAAACACAGGTACCCAATTTTGTAAAAGACATACTACTAGATCGAAAATTACAGGTAATATATGACTTCAGTAACCTACTCTTATCAATTGATTGATTCATCTGGATGAAAAGCTAAACAAATCAGTGGTCCTAGTAGAGATGTACTAGACCAATCCAGCCAAACACTGAAGAATACACAATCTTCTCAGGAGCCCATAGAAACTCCTCCAAACTCAACCATATTCGGACAGGAAGAAATCTCTACAAATATAGAGAAATGGTAGCCTATTTGTCAAGTGGACTAAAGGTGGTTATTATCAGCAATAGAATTACAAAAAGTACAGACTCATGGAAACTGAGCAACGTTCTAGTAAATCATAATTAGATCAAGGAACAAATCCAGAAAGGCAAATTTAAATTCCTAAAATTAATGAAAAACCACGGTGTAAACAAGTCTATGAGACAGAATGAAGACAGTTTTGGGTTTATAATATTGGTGGCTAACATTTAAAAAAATTGATATCTCACAAATTGGTAAATTAATGATGCACCCAAAGTTCTTGGAAAAATAAGAAAAAAAAGGACGTCTTCATGTTTTATTTTTTTGGAGTCCGTCTTTCATTTTCGCTCCTTTTTTTCAATAATTTATTTTGATACAAAATATTGTAGCCCAGGCTGGCCTCAATCTAATGATCCCCTTCTGTAGTCTCATGACTATCAAGATCGTAGGTAGGCATCTCAATGCTTGGCTTAAGAACCAATAATTATAGGGTTATTGGTAGCAAAGCTTAAAACTTAGCAGACGACTGAGGTTTTTCCATGCTCACCAGTTTTTCACATAACAAGCATTATTCCCTATTGAGGAGTGTTAGCTCACAGAATCATAGCCAATGTATACAGTGAGAGAAGGGAAAGGAACACTAGAGAGGGTCAGAAAGTGCATGAGTTGCAAGTACAGGATCAGCAGATATATCGGCAAGTTCCATCCTACAGTATCAGAGCACAGGCCATTGAAAATGACCTGCTTTCCTGCTCCTGTTTTTAGTAATTTTAGTTCAAGGTCTTTCTTGATCCCTCTCTTCAATAACCTTCCTAAAATATCCAAACTGTGAGTGTGAACAGGGTTGTGTCACCAATTATTGCTTGGGGCTTTGAAAGGAAGATTTGGTGGCTGAACATGCACAGTGGATCCTGCATTTTGACTGAAGGAGGACATTTGGAAAGCCTTGCTCCCTGCATATGCCCTTCCCTTCTTGCC
Organism: Microtus agrestis; assembly: GCA_902806775.1. Classification (NCBI taxonomy): domain Eukaryota; kingdom Metazoa; phylum Chordata; class Mammalia; order Rodentia; family Cricetidae; genus Microtus; species Microtus agrestis. The sequence goes on along the minus strand of CADCXT010004080.1, from coordinate 169,885 downwards.
TCTGATTTTAATCATATGCCTCATTCAGAAGCAAAATGATAAAAAAGACTTTCCATGGATGCTAATTTTGAAAACACAGTGTGACTAAGGTACATGAGCCCCAAAGTGACACATTACTTTCAGGCTATTTTCCACTGTTAGCAGATGAGTTTCAAAATGCAATTGAATAGATATAAGGGAGTAATAAGGAGTCTGAGGGGCTAACGCATTGCCATCTTTTTTTCAAAACATGAAACCTGATAGCAGATGTGGTTCAAGGTTATATACAGATGATTGTTCAAAGAATACTCACAGGGTGTTGGTTGCAAAACCCAAGTAAAGGCTCAGGTTGTTTCTCTTCTTCTGTCTCGCTATTCTCCCAGGGCCTAGAATTAATTTCATACCAATTACAGCTGCTTTCTCATCACCTCGTGTCTTAAAATTTTAAGCTTGCTCCTACTCTTTTCACTTACTGAAGTACTTCATTATTTTTCAACATAAGTTCCTTTAAGTTCCTGGTCCTAGGGCAGAATGAAGCTAAGTTCTTGAACAAAATAACAAAGTAATGCCCCCCCACCTTAGTTTGAAACTAAATCCTTGTTCTACTCTGAGCCTTCCTGATCTGGGCCTCTTCTGTAAGCATTTCTTTCATTATATTTGTATATATAGCATCTACCAAAATGATCCACTCAGATTTGCTTTTTCTAGTATTCTCTCTCTCTCTCTCTCTCTCTCTCTCGCTCACTCACTCTCTTTATCTTTGCCTTAAGAAAAAAACTGTTTTTGCAACACACACACACGCACATATTCAAAATGCCCAGAGAACCTGGTCAGGCTTATTTTCAACAATGGCCCGACTTCTTTGTGCCTGTTTCTATATTAGGCTTTTCCTATAGCTGTGATAAACTAGCTGACAAAACTGACTTAAGGCAGAAAAAGTTTTCTTTCTTCTCATGGTTGAAGGGTTCAGTAAATCGTGATAGAAATCTTAAGGGAAGAGTGTGAAACAGATGGTCCAATCATCTTATGGGATAATGCTTTTATATACTGTAAAGATTTGTCACTCATTTGGTTTAGTAAAATGCTGATTGGCACATAGCCAGGCAGGAAGTGTAGGTGGGGCCAACAGACTAAGAATTCTGGGAGGAGTTAAGGCAGAGAGCCAAACACCATCCAGGCACAGAAGAAGTAAGATGAGAATGCCTCACTCAATCTTCACCTGCCATGTGTATGTGAGTGAGACCCACCTGGATCTCCTGCGTCTTCCTGAGGAGAGGGAGGACGATATGTTGGACATGGCCCCGCTGCTCCAGGAGAACTCAAGACTGGGCTGCCAGATTGTGCTGACCCCTGAGCTGGAAGGAGTCGAGTTTGCTCTTCCCAAGGTCACCAGGAACTTCTATGTGGATGCCCACATCCCCAAGCCCCACTGAGAGGTGGTTACTGGATCAATCAGCGCCACTGAACTGAAAAGACATGCTTCTGGCCCCAGTACACGAACTGACCAGGAAAGAGAAGCTGAAAGCACAGTGTGAGACCAGAGCCGCTGCTGGGTACAGCCCGTGTCTGGGCACTGCGGGCAATGGGTCTCCATCTTGGATGTGTCTGTCCACCAGGGAGAATGGAACTAAGAATTAGGGATGGAATCAAACCAGAGCTGCAATAAAAAGTAATACACAAAAAAGAAGAAGAAGGGGCTGGAGAAATGGCTCAGAGGTTAAGAACACTGACTGCTCTTCCAGAGGTTATGAGTTCAATTCCCAGCAACCACATGATGGCTCACAACCATCTGTAATGAGATCTGGTGCCCTCTTCTGGTGTGTTTGAAGCAGAATGTTGTGCACATAACAAATAAATAAATTAATTAAAAAAAAACATAAACAAAAGAAATCTCAGACCGAATAGGCCAGATCCTGTCTCTAAAAAGTCATCAGATTGAATGGGCAGCCGAGATCCTGTTTCCACCTGCATTATATATATAAAAAAAAGAAGAAGAAGAGGAAGAAAAAAAGTCAAGTCAAGTGGAGAAGGGTGGAAGAGAAGATATGGATATAAGTGAGCCTGCAGAGAAGCTAGAGGGAAAAGTTGAATCGACTTCAAAGCAGCTAACTGAATCCTCTGGAGAGGCAAAAGAAAGAAGCAGCAATATCAGGACTGAATGAAGCTGAGGTCGCTTCTGGGAAGACAAAACAGGCATCATTGTGTTTTGAAGAAGGAAAATCAATTTCTGGAGCTTATGTTCAAAATAAAGAATGCAGAGAAATAGTGCCTCAGGAGAAAGAGGGTTGGGAAAAGGCAAAAGAAACTTCAGAAGCTCAGCCTGCTGGGGCTCCAGAAAAGGAGGGCACTGCCATGAAGGGAGAAGCTGAAACAGTAGATGCCACAGTCAAGTCGGACGTGGGTGGGGAGGAACCAAAGGATCAGGTGTCTGCCTCTGAGAGTGAACTAGGAACGGCTGTTCTTGAGCAACTGTCAGGGCAAGATGCAGTGTCACCAGCGGTGGCTGCAGAGGCTGGATCAGATGTCTCTGAGAAGCCATGCTTACAATTCTTCTGAACAGTGGTTCAGTTGATGGACCATCAGCTGTAGGAGATCAGACTCCTAGTGAATCACAGACTTCTGCAGAAAGACTGACAGAGACTAAAGATGGTTCTGGTCTAGAGAAGGTCAAGACAGAGCTGGTTCCTGAACAGGAGGAAGCTATGCTACCTGTAGAAGAGTCTGAGGCAGCTGGAGATGTGGTTGAGACCAAGGTCTCCCAGAAGGCCATGGAGAAAGCACATGAAGAAAATTTAAGATGTCTGCTAGTGAAGAGACACAAGAGAGAGTAGAGCAGATGAAGGAGGGTGAAGAAACTGAAGGCTTGGAGGAAGAAGACAAAGAAAATGACAAGGCTGAAGAAAACACAAATGAATCAGTTCTTGAAAACAAGTTTCTTCAAGAAAATGAAGAGGAAGAGATTGGGAACTTAGAGCTTGCCTGGGATATGCTGGATTTAGCAAAGATCATTTTTAAAAGGCAAGAAACGAAAGAAGCCCAGCTTTATGCTGCACAAGCCCATATTAAACTTGGAGAAGTTAGTGTTGAATCTGAGAAATATATCCAAGCTTTGGAGGAGGTCCAGGCTTGCTTAAGCCTCCACGAACAGTATTTGGAACCCATGACCATCTCCTTGCAGAGACTCACTACCAGTTGTGTTTGGCCTACGGTTACAACTCTCAGTATGATGAGGCAGTGGCACAGTATGGCAAATCTACTGAAGTCATTGAGAAGAGAATGGCTGTACTAAATGAGCAGATGAAGGAGGCTGAAGGATCATTTACTGAATATGAGAAAAAAATTGAGGAGCAGAAAAAACTGCTACATGAAATGAGAGAAAAGGTAGAAGATGTAAAAGAGTCTCTGCACAGTGGGATGTGCATGTTAAGAGGGAACAGAGCCTTTCTCCCAAGGCAAAGCGGTTTTGTTCATCATGTATTTTTTTCAGTTTTGGGGATTCTTTTTGTATAACTTCAATAAAGATTGTAGGCAACAGCTAAGGCTTTGATGGCTTTTTCTTAAATATTGGCAGAATATATGCCTTGGGGCACTACGTTGTTTTGGTGTTTGTGTTTAGTTTGTACATTGCTGTTGGAAACCCACTTACTGTATAATGTGGATGTGATCAAATGTGGCTGGAAGCCTTTCATCTTCTTCTGGTGCTATGTTTCTATTTCCAAATACTTGGCTGAATTCCATTGTCTTGCACACTTTCAGTGGTGCTGTCCCTGGAGGGCGGGGTCTGCCAAACAAGAACTGGTAGGAATGTACTTGGTGCTGAAAATGGATGATTGGATAGGAGCCAGGTCTTGGGTTGTACCAAGTTTCCAATTAAGACTATAATAATCCTGTGCTGAAAAACTGATGGAAACATGGGAAGTGATCCCTGAGGAAAACAGTTGGTATGCTAAATCAGAGACACAAGCTCTGACTGCAAAGGCTCAGATTGAGGTGGGGATAACTGGAAGAATCTGGAGGAGAAAGTGTTCTGTATAGCTTAAGGTTGGAGTATGTCAGTAATTTGGATGATATTGTCTCCAGTTTTGCCTTAGAAAAAATAATTGTGCCAATTAAAAAAAAACAAAGTAACATATCCTTAAACTCAAATTTTGAAGTCAAGATAGCTTAAATATAGGTATCATGTTTTTGGTTATCACTCCCTGGAATCAAATGTCTCTGCAGTTAAAAAAAAAATTCAAAGAAAACACAATGATATGCACAGTCAGAGTTTTGTGTATTTTCCAATTTTAATTCAATTATTTCCTTTATGCTATTTTTACTGACTCTTTAAAGGCTTTGTTTTATTTTTTAAAACTGTTTCTCTTATACCTGTTTATCTGTCTGTACTCCTTTTGGGCTCTCTCACTGAAGGCTATGCACATGTTTGAAACACACTGTGTCTCGTTTAGATGTCTTTTATGTCTGAGTTTGTCCTATTGTGTGTCTGAAATCCTTTTAAGAGAAGGAATGTTTTGTTTTGTTTTGCTTTTTTACATAGTAAGGAGTATGGTTGCTGAAGCCCTGGATTCTGACTCTGCCTCTCTCAGCCTTTCAATATGGTGGAGGTACATTTACCATTAGCTCTGCAAACCATGCTCACCACCCCAGCTCCAGCAAGCACTTGCTGCAAGCTTCTCACAACCCTATAAGTGCTCCACACCAGGACCTCTCAAAAGAGCCAGAGCCATCCCTGATAGCAGCATGATCCTGGATGCCATGTATTAAAGCAGCAGTGTCTCTCTTAGCCATCAGCAAACAGACACTATCTGAAAAAATATGACTACCAAAGAGCTCCACTTGATTCCTGTTTTTGTGGGTCCAGGAGCCCTTTTTTAATGCTTTCTTAGGCTTTACGTAGATGTATGTTTCCAAACAATGGTCACCATTATGTAGCTACAAATATTCTCCATTCCTCTGGTTGCCCTGGACCAGTTTCTTTCCACCTACTGCTTCCTGCTCACTAGCTCCTACAGCTGCTTATGAAATAACCACTCTGAGGCTTAATATTAATTATGTGCTCTTTGGACTATTAGCTCAGCCTTCTTAATAGTTAACTCTACATGTTCAGTTAACCCATTTCTATTAATCTATGTGTCACCATGAAGGTGTGGTTTACTGGGAAAGTTTTGGCATCTTTCTCCTTCAGCAACTTCATGGCATCATCTTGACTCCACCTCTCCATCCTCTATCTCTGCTTGGATTTCCACCTTGCTATACCTTATATCAGGCTTTTCCTCTGGCTGTCACAGATTACTCTGAGGAAAGTGACTTAAGGCAGAAAAAGTTTATTTCATATCACAATTGAAGAGTCCAGTTCATAAAATTCAGAAGTGTGAAGCTGTTAGTGAGTGACACACTAATAAATAGTAAATGAGACAGTGGGTCATCAAGTAATCAAGATAGCATGTCATGATATTCTTCAGTAAATCCTATTTGTATGATGATTTAGAATTTTGTAAGAAACATATTTACAAGATGATTATGTGTCCTTTCAGTCCATCAGTGAAAATTAACCATGCTGATTAATATATGTATTCTTAGGATCCAGATCCAAATATTGAGGATGTGGCAGTGAACTTCACCTCAGAGGAGTGGGCTGTGTTGGATTCTAGTCAAAAGAAGCTCTACAGAGATGTGATGAAGGAAACATTTTTGAACCTGATCTCCATAGGTAAAAAGTACTACATGCTCCCATTGCTTATTCAGTCAGTGAACAACTGTGTATTGATGTGGGAGTTCTCTGTGTGCTGTGAGTACCATTAATAAATGAAGGCCCTTGGTCTGTTGATAGGGCATTACTTAGCTAGGCCGTGAGGACAGGACTGAATTCTGGGAGAAAAAGTGTGGAGTCAGGGGGACGGCATGGATCCGCTGCTAGAGATGGAAATGCTAAGACTTTGGTGGTAGGCCACAACCTCCTTGTGAAATACAGATTAATATAAATGTGTTAAATTAAGATGTAAGAGTTAGCCAATCAGAATCTAGAGGTAATGGGCCAAGCAGTGAGTTGATTAATACAGTTTCTGTCTAATTATTTTGGTTCTGAGCAGCCAGGACGCACTAGTGGCTTGATCTATTCAACAAGTCCTGCTTATATGTGTTATGTTGATACTGAGTTCCTGAAGTGAAAATGTGGTGAATTTAGTGTGTATACCCATATCATAAGAACTAGGTTGCAGTAATTTTTATGATGTATATAACTGTGTTATAATGTATTCTCTGGATTTTATTCTAGAAAAAGCACTAGAAGAATATTTTGAAGATGACTCTAAAGATTTCAACAGGAATATGGGGTAACTTATATTCAGTAGAAAATAATTTATATTATACATTTGAGATTCACGGGACAACTGAGAACCTGCCAAATGCTCCAAATATACCTAAATGAAAAATGATTCTGTACAAATTCCTTTAATGGAGCACTGAACCGTGACATTCAATATTTGTGTATTTCATGTGTGTAATCTATTAATATCACAAATATGTCACATGAGACTGAGCCCGGAAATAGGTTTCCAGTGGATTATTACACAAAACATCCCACTATATGGAAAGGTTTTATTTTCTGTTCATACTTATGAGGTTTTGAGCATCAGTACTGTGCTTTGTTTGCTTTCTTTTGCTGTGACTAAAAAGAAAAAAGAAAAGACCAACTCTTTTTAAAAAGGAGGACAATTTTATACTTCCTTGTCACAGTCCCATCATAAAGGGAAGCCAAGGCAGGAACTGAAGCACGGCAGAAATCCGGAACCAGGCACGGAAGTAGAAGTGAAGGAGAAATCCTGTTTACTGGAGTGATCTTCATCCCTAAATCAGCTACCTGTCTTACTCAACCTTAGCCCACATCTCTACGGGATACCACCCATAGTGAACTAGGCCACTCCACCTCATATAGTGATCAAGACAAAGCTACCATAGACATGTCTAAATGTCAATCTGATTAAGCCATTTTCTGCTGTCTAGTTCCTTCTCCCCAAATGTGGGTTTTAGTTCGTGTCAAGTAGATCAAAACTAATTAGCACATACATTTCATACACAGACCAAGATCTCCTGCCAATGGGGGATACCAAGCATAGTTAGCCCTCCTTAATCAGGAATGTGAAAATGCTCATACAGATGTTGTATCCAGACCAATCTGATTGAGTCATTTTTCCATTAAGGGACCCTATTCTCCTGTGACCAAAAATGGGTATAGATGATAATTAGCTAACTGTCACTGGCTGAATATTTAGAATGCTAACATGCCACAGTGGTTCACCACTTCATGTGCCTGTTACTTTGTCTACAAACACCAGGACTTTTTCCTTCCTGTTCACTCCTTTTACAACTCTTAATTATTTTATATCTTTTCGTGTCTGAGTTATGTTTTTGTACCTTTGACAAAACCATTTGTGGAAGGCAGAAAATGCAAGAAATCCTTCATATCAAGTGTATCAAAATTTGTGAAGTCTTCACATGACTCTTTGTCATTATATCTGGTTTACTTACAAATTGAGAATTGTTCTTAACCTCTAAACCTATGATACAGCTCATTTTAATTGTTTGAGAGGGAAAGTCAGTTCTCTACTTCTTCACACATGGCAGGGTCTTTTCATGCAAAACATATTGTCATTGACATTGATACCATTTATCTGTTCCCTCTGAGACAGTATTGTTGTGTTCCACACAGGCCAGCCTCCAATATTTCTTCTGGGTTTCGTATTATTTTTCTCATTTTTTTTTTTTTTTTGCAGAATTCAGAGGATTGTGAAAGACCATGGAAGTGAATGTCATACTGAGTGTGATAAAAACCAGCAAACTATTCCTGAGATTATAATCAATAAAGACACACCATCCAGAGTAAGAGCTCATGAGACTCCATTACATGTAAGAAACATTATTGGTCATTTATCCTTACATGGGTATCTCAGAGATAAAACTAGAGGGAAACCACTCCTGTATAACGGAGCTGTGGAAAAAGGTTTTACACGTAAGAAACATTTGAAAGATATCAGTTATTCAGAATCTCTTCAGGTACTTGAAACTTCCCAAAAAGACAAACCCTGTAAAATTCAACAATGTAAGGAAGTCTGTAGGAGTCTGTGTTTAGATCAGCCTCAGGAAAGAACTCATACTAATTTCTAACAAAGTTGACTTCAAACTAAAATCAATCAGAAGAGATGGAAAGGGACATATTTTACTCATAACAGGAATAATTCATGAGGACAAAGTCTCAATCCTGAATATCTATGCCCCTAATATAAAAGCACCCACTTATGTAAAAGAAACATTACTAAAACTCAAGGCAGTCATCAAACCTCACACACTAATAGTAGAAGATTTCAACATTCCTCTCTCACCAATGGACAGGTCAAGCAGACTGAATCCTAACAGAGAAATAAGAGGATTAAGGGAGGTAATGAATCAGATGGACTTAACAGACATCTATAGATCATTCCACCCTTCTTCTCTGCAGCTCATGGAACCGTCCCAAAAACTGACCACATACTCGGTAACAAAGCAAACCTACACAGTTTCAAAAAAATATTAGTAACCACCTGTGTCTTATCGGATCACCATGGTTTAAAGTTAGAATTCAACAACAATGCTACCCCTAGAAAGCCTACGAACTCATGGAAACTGGACAGCAACTACAGAGCCACACCTGGATCAAGGAAGAAATAAAAAAAGAAATCAAAGACTTTCTTGAATTCAATGAAAATAAAGAGACACCATACTCAAACCTATGGGATACTATAAAAGCAGTGCTAAGAGGAAAGTTCATAGCACTAAGTGCCCACTTAAAGAAAACGGAGAAAGCACACATAGGAGACTTAACTGCCCACCTGAAAGCTCTAGAAGAAAAAGAAGCAGACTCACCTAGGTGGAGTAGAAGAGTGGAAATAATCAAACTAAGGGCTGAAATCAACAAAATAGAAACACAGAAAACAATCCAAAGAATCAATGAAACAAAAAGCTGGTTCTTGGAGAAAATCAACAAGATTGATAAACCCCTATCCAAACAAATCAAACGGCGGAGAGAGAATACACAAATTAACAAGATCAGAAATGAAAAGGGAGACATAACCACAGACACAGAGGAAATTCAGAAAATCATTAGATCTTACTGCAAAAGCCTATATGACACAAAATTGGAAAGTGTTAAAGAAATGGACAATTTTTAAGATAATTACCATATACCAAAATTAGACCACGACTAGGTGAACAATCTAAATAGACCTGTTAGTCGTGAAGGATTAGAAGTTGTTATAAAAATCCTCCCTACCAAAAAAAGCCCAGGTCCAGACAGTTTAAATGCAGAATTCTACCAGAACTTCCAAGAAGACCTAATACCTATACTCCTTAAGGTATTTCCCAATATAGAAACAGAAAAGTCATTGCCAAATTCCTTTTATGAAGGTACAGTCACCCTGATACCAAAACCACCCAAAGATGCAACCAAGAAAGAGAATTACAGGCCAATCTCACTCATGAACATCGATGCAAAAATCCTCAACAAAATACTGGCAAACCGAATCCAAGAACACATTAGAAAAATTATCCATTATGATCAAGTAGGCTTTATCCCAGGAATGCAGGGCTGGTTCAACATATGAAAATCTATCAATGTAATCCATCATATAAATAAACTGAAAGAAAAAATCTATATGATCATTTCATTAGATGCTGAAAAAGCATTTGACAAAATTCAACATCCCTTTATGAAAAAGGTCTTGGAGAGATTAGGGATATAAGGGTCGTACCTAAATATAATAAAAGCTATTAACAGCGAGCCGACAGCTAACAACAAATTAAATGGAGAGAAACTCAAAGCCATCCCACTAAAATCAGGGACACGACAAGGCTGTCCACTCTCTCCATACCTTTTTAATATAGTGCTTGAAGTTCTAGCAATAGCAATAAGACAACATAAGGGGATCAAAGGGATTCGAATTGGAAAGGAAGACGTTAAACTTTTATTATTTGAAGATGATATGATAGTGTACATGAGCGACCCCAAAAACTCCACCAAAGAACTCCTACAGCTGATAAACACCTTTAGTAGTGTGGCAGGATACAAGATCAATTCCAAAAAATCAGTTGTCCTTTTATACACAAAGGATAAGGAAGCAGAGAGGGAAATCAGAGAAACCTCACCTTTCACGGTACCCACAAATAGCATAAAATATCTTGGGGTAACTCTAACCAAGGATGTGAAGGAACTACTTGAAAGAATTTTAAGTCCTTGAAGAAAGAAATTGAGGAGGATACCAGAAAATGGAAGGATCTCCCTTGCTCTTGGATTGGGAGGATCAACATAGTAAAAATGGCAATTCTACCAAGGGCAATTTATAGATTCAATGCAATCCCCATTAAAATCTCATCGAAATTCTTCACAGATCTTGAGAGGACATTAATCAACTTTATATGGAAAAACAAAATACCCAGGATAGCCAAAAGAATCTTATACAATAAAGGAACTTCTGGAGGCATTACCATCCCTGACTTCAAACTCTATTACAGAGCTTCAGTATTGAAAACAGCTTGGTATTGGCATAAAAACAGAGAAATTGATCAATGGAATAGAGTAGAAGACCCAGATTTTAACCCACACACCTATGAACACCTGATTTTTCATAAGGGAGCTAAACGTATTCAATAGAAGAAAGAAAGCGTCTTCAACAAATTGTGCTGGCAGAACTGGTTGTCAACCTGTAGCAGAATGAAAATAGTTCCATATCTATCGCCATGCACAAAACTCAAGTCCATATGGATTAAAAACCTCAATATCAGGCTGAACACACTGAACCTGACAGAAGAAAAAGTAGGAAGTACTCTACAACATGTGGGCACAGGAGATCACTTCCTGCATATATCCTTAGCAGCACAGAGCTTAAGGACAACATTGAATAAATAGGACCTCCTGAAACTGAGAAGCTTCTGTAAAGCAAAGGACACTGTCACTGAGACAAAAAGGCAACCCACTGACTGGGAGAAGATCTTCACCAACCCTAAAACAGACAAAGGCCTGATCTCCAAAATATATAAAGAACTCAAGAAACTAGACTTTACACTGCTAATTAACCCAATTAAAAAATGGGGCACTGAATTGAACAGAGAATTCTCAACAGAAGAAATTCAAATGGCTAAAAGACACTTAAGGTCATGCTCATCCTCCTTGGTGATCAGGGAAATGCAAATTAAAACAACTTTGAGATACCATCTTACACCTGTCAGAATGGCTAAAATCAAAAACACCAATGATAGCCTTTGCTGGAGAGGTTGTGGAGTAAGGGGCACACTCATCCATTGCTGGTGGGAATGTAAACTTGTGCAACCACTTAGGAAATTAGTGTGGCGATTTCTCAGGAAATTCGGGATCAACCTATCCCAAGATCCAGTAATACCACTCTTGGGAATATAACCAAGAGATGCCCTATCATATGACAAAAGCATTTGTTCAACGATGTTCATAGCAGCATTATTTGTAATAGACAGAACCTGGAAACAACCTAGATGCCCTTCAATGGAAGAATGGATGAAGAAAGTGTGGAATATATACATATTAGAGTACTACTCAGCGCTAAAAAACAATGACTTCGCGAATTTTGCATGCAAATGGATGGAAATAGAAAACACTATCCTGAGTAAGGTATCCCAGACCCAAAAAGGTGAACATGGGATGTACTCACTCATAATTGGTTTCTAGCCATAAATAAAGGACATTCAGCATATAATTTATGATCCTAGAGAAGCTAAATAAGAAGGTGAACCCAAAGAAAAACATATAGTCACCCGCCTGGATATGGGAAGTAGACAAGATTGCCGGACAAAAACTGGGAACTTGGGGGTGAGGTGGCGTGGGGCTAAGGGGAAATGGGGTGAGAAGAGGAGATTGGGGGGAGCTTAGGGGAAAGGGATGGTTGGGATAAAGGTAGGGGGACACGGGAGCAGAGAAATATATATCGTAATTTAGGGAGCCATCTTAGGGTTGGCAAGAGACATGACTCTAGTAGCGCTCGCAGATATCCAGGGAGATGTCCCCAGCTAGTACCTTGAGCAACTGAGGAGAGGGAATCTGAAATGACCCTATCCTATAGCCATACTGATGAATATCTTGCATATCACCTTAGAACCTTCATCTGGTGATGGATCGAGATAGAGACAGAAACCCAAATTGGAGCACCGGACTAAGCTCTTAAGATCCAAATGAGGAGCAGAAGGAGGGAGAACATGAGCAAGGAAGTCAGGTCCACGAGGGGTGCACCCACCTGCTGTGGCAATGGACCTGACCTATTGGGAGCTCATCAAGGCCAGCAGGACTGGGACTGAATAAGCATAGGATGAAACCAGACTCCCTGAACGTGGCGGACAATGAGGGCTGATGAGAAGCCAAGGACAATGGCACTAGGTTTCTATCCTAATACATGAACTGGCTTTGTGGGAGCCTAGCCTGTTTGGATGCTCACCTTCCTGGTCCTGGACAGAAGTGGGAGGACCTTGGACTTTCTGCAGGGCAGGGAACCTGGAATGCTCATCATTATTTAGAGGGAGGGGGAATGGAGTGGGAGGAGGGGGAGATGGGTAGGGGAATGAGGGGAGGGGGAGATGTGTGGGAGGAGGGGGAGGGAAATGGGAAACGGGGAGGAGGCGGTAATTTTTCAAAAAATAAAAAAAAAATAAAAACTGACAAAACAGAAAAAAAAGAATTTTAATGTCTAGTTTCTTGAGTTCTTTATATATTTTGGAGATCAGACTTTTGTCTGATGCAGGGTTGGTGAAGACCTTCTTTCATTCAGTAGGATGCCTTTTTCTATTAATGACAGTGTCCTTTGCTTTGCAGAAGTTTATAAGTTTCAGGAGATCCCATTTATTCATGGCTGCTTTTATTGTCTGTGCTACTGGGGTTATACGTAGGAAGTGGTCTCCTGTGCCCATGTGTTGAAGTGTACTTCCCACTTTGTCTTCTATCAGGTTCCGTGTGGTCAGATTTATGTTGAGGTCTTTAATCCATTTGGACTTGAGATTTTTGCATGGTGATAGATATGGATCTGTTTTCATTCTTCTACAGGTTGACTTCCAGTTATGCCAGCACCATTTGTTGAAGATGGTTTTTTTTCTTTCATTGTATAATTTTGGCTCCTTTGTCAAAAATCAGGTGTTCTTAAGTTTGTGGGTTAAAATCCAGGTCTTCGATTCGCTTCCATTGGTCAGGATCTCTGATTTTATGCCAGTACCAATCAGCTTTCATTATTGTAGCTCTGTAATGGAGTTTGAAGTCAGGAATGATAATGCCTCCAGAATTTCCTTTATTGTATAGGATTCTTGGAGGTGGGAGGGCCTTGGACTTCCCACAGGGCAAAGTACCCTACCCTCTATTGTAATGGTGTAATCGAATGCAGATGGATTGTAAGGAATGCAGACAGCTTTAATGGGGAAATAGACTTACAGAACCACCGTTCCCCTGGAGACCAGGAAAGCAGAAGAAGCGTCTGGGAGCACGCTTGCCAAATTTATAGGCTAACATTAGCCCCAGGCGAACACGCCCCCTAAGGGGCAGGACTTATCCCTACATCTCCCCTTTTTGTCTAAATAAGACAGAACTAAACCAAATACAACTATATACAATAATAACAAATAATAAATATAACAAACAATATTGAGAATCAAAAGTTTTGCCAAACATTCTATCTCAAGGAGTCTAAATAATGTAGAGAGTAACTACAATTATATAATCTTCAACTCTGTCAAAGATCTGAGAAGGGAATAAATATTACTTAACAAACGAGATATATCCAAAAATGTGCAACAATTGACAGAGACAACTGACTACCTGGGCAATCACCCAAATTCTCATTTGCAATGTTGAGTCAACCAACTTTGGCTAAGCCCTAACATAACTGACATACCATTATTAAAGGCAAGGAACTTTTCAAAACTATCTTACCCTGTCTTGGCAGGATATGACATTCCTGTTTTATCCATTGATGCATGCTCTGTATCTCTGTCAGTGGTTGAGTTATAGGCTTTTCTTAACCCAAAGGCCAGTTCTGCCAAGAAGACAAGCTCCCAATGAAGTGTCTTTGGTGCTCAACATTCTCTCGGGAATAGAGCGGTGTTGCCAGGAGCAATTGTGTCTCACTATCATGAAACTCTGAGTTATATTAAAGGCCATTTTCTACAGCTCTTTGAAGAGGTTGAAGATTATCTGTCTATACTGAGTATAATCTCTATATATCTGAAGAACCTGATTAGTCTAATTATAAATGACAAACTTAGATGACTATTAATCTATATAATTCTCAATATCTATCTAACTTAAAGACTAAGACAATAAACAACTGTGTAACAAATGAGGATAATGACCTCTAAATATAAATACTGTACAAATATACATTGCAACATGGTGAATATATATCAATACACAAACATTATATAAGTATCTTAATCAGAGGTAGAAATGTACACTGCAATATGGTAAATATATACGATATATATATCAATACAATATATGTCAATACATAAAAATGTTTTAAACAGGTAGAAACATGCATGCATACAATAGTCAATATAATTTAACTTTGTATCAATATACAAGAATCGATACCAATATATTTGTCTAAAAACAGTAACTCACAATTATAAATCTATTATCCCATCATCCCTCTCTTTTTTTTTTCAAAATTATCCCTGAGCTTATAAAATTCCTCCCCCAACCTCCCAACCCCTAAATGATGTCCCTAAACCCAGGGGCAAACTCTGTTGGGAGAAGGGACGTCGTCCTCTAGAATTACTTCCAGCTGTCATGGGGATGACGTTCTTTCTGGGGGATCCTGTGAAAGTAAAATGATGGTTAAATTTCAAGATCAATGTCTTTTAAAATTGCAAATAGTCTCTGAGTATTTTGTGGCGGTCTGGCCGGAATGTTGTACAAGATGTGCACCATTTCAGCTAACCAAGTTGGGATCGTCTTGTGCAGCTGGTACCAAAAACAGGTCTTGTAGTAGCGCTATCAGTATCATGACGTCATATCAACCAGGTAGAGTTGTTGTTGTGGGGCCCCATCTTCTTCCTGGAAACTTCAAATGTCACTTCAGGAAAAACTCATTGTTCATTGTAAAAAACTTAGACATTAATCATATAGACATATATAGACATATATATATATATATATATATATATATATATATATATATATTTCAATGAAAGGCATGATAGATATAGTCAATGAAAAGTATGATAGATATAAAGAAAAGCAAAGATGTTTTCTAAACTCATATTTCTTTCTGTCCCATATCATGACTCTTGACATGACACAGAAACTCCAGAAACTCTGGGTTTTTCTCTTACTAACAGGCTTGGAATTGGAGAGGGACTGAGCCAGAGTCCAACCTCAAAACCAGCTCTACATATTTATAAAGAAATGTTTAATAAGACATATATATATATAAATTAATACTTACAAAATGTGTCCATCCATCAGTAGTTAAATATTAAGGGTCCCTTAATTTCTTTGAAGATGAGTATTTTCCTGTGGAGATAAGAAAAGAACCCTGCCCCCAACCTATCTGTATTTCTTACCATCAGTATGATCGCCATCCTTGTGAATGAATTGTTATTTATCTTTTTCAAGTGGCTTCTCTTCTTCAAACCGAACCTTTATTAACTTTGACAGTATCCACAATTTTTCCTCACCTGTGGAGATAAGAGCAAAACCCCTTCCCCAACGCAGCACCTCTCCTGGCTTCCATTGTGAGGTCAGCACATCCTTAATATAAACTGGTTGATTTAGTTCAGTAGACTTTTCCATTATCCAATGTCTTTCTGCAGCCATTGTTCCCTTCTCATTAGCGTTGAGAAAATTCAAGATTAACAAAGCATTATGTAACCTATTTCTGGGGGTGTTTTCCACCCCTTTCTGTTTGTTCAACATATCCTTTATAGTTCGATTTGATCTTTCTATGACTGCTTGACCTGTAGGATTGTATGGTATACCTGTAACATGCTTGATATTGTAATAATCAAAAAACCGTTTCATTTTCCTAGAGACATAGGCAGGACCATTATCCGTCCTTATTTGTGTAGGTATACCCATGATAGCCATGACTTCTAATAAATGAGTGATTGCTGAATCAGCTTTTTCTGAACTTAAAGCAGTTGCCCACTGAAAGCCTGAATAAGTGTCAATGGTGTGATGAACATATTTTAATTTGGCAAATTCTGCAAAGTGGAACACATCCATCTGCCAGATTTCATTCCTTTGGGTGCCCTTTGGATTAGCCCCTGCAGGCAGTGGCATTTGGTTATAGAAAGAGCAAGTAGGGCATTTCTTTACAATCTCTTTAGCTTGTTGCCATGTAATAGAAAACTCTTTCTTCAAACCTTTGCTATTAATGTGATGTTTTTTATGAAATTCACAGGCTTGTAGCACACTACCAATCAATAATTGATCAATTTCTGCATTACCTTGTGCTAAAGGACCTGGCAGACCCGTATGGGACCGGATGTGTGTTATGTACATAGGGCAAAGCCTGTTCCTAATCAAATCTTGAACCTGGAGAAACAATGAGGTTAGTTCTGTATCATCAGGTATAAATTCAGCAGTTTCAATATGTAAAATAACTCTGCATATTGTGAATCAGTAATTATATTAATAGGTTCTTTAAAATCCCTTAGCACCATAAGAATGGCATATAATTCCACCTTCTGGACAGAATCATAAGGACTTTGTTCCATCTTACCCAAGTCTTCTGATTTGTAACATGCCTTCCCTGATTTATTGGCATCAGTATAGAATGTATGGGCTCCAGTTATTGGAGCATCACGGATGATTTGAGAAAGAATCCAAGAAGTTCTCTTTATGAAGTTAAGCCTCTTGCTTTTTGGATAGTTGTTATTAATGTCTACCAAAAAATTAGCACAAGCTCTTTGCCATGGTTCATTATCTTCCCATAATTTCTTTAGTTCATCAGCAGTGAAAGGCACTATAATTTCTGCTGGGTCTATGCCTGCTAGTTGACAAAGTCTCAGCTTACCTTTTATAATTAACTCAAAGACTTTTTCCACATAAGTTTTCAGTTTCTTACTTGGTTTATGTGGTAAAAAGATCCATTCCAAGATAATATCATCTCTCTGCATTAAAATTCCTATAGGAGAAATTTTTGATGGTAGTATGATGAGAATACAATCGAGCTCTGGATTCACCCTGTCCACATGTGCCTGTTGTAATTTTTCCTCAATCATTGTCAGTTCCTTTTCTGCTTCAGCTGTTAATTTTCTGGGACTGTTTAAATCTTTATCACCATCCAAGGTTTTGTTCAAATGAATTATTAGATCAGGTGTTATCCCAATAGCTGGACGTAGGCTGGAAATGTCTCCTAACAGTCTTTTAAAGTCATTAAGAGTCCGTAGGCGATCTCTCTTAATTTGTGCCTTTTGGGTATTAATTTTTTGCAAACCTATTTTATAACCTAAATAATTAACAGAATCTCCCTTCTGAATCTTTTCAGGAGCAATTTGCAATCCCCATTTAGGTAAAAGTATCTTTATTTCTTCAAACAGTCTGTTCAAGATATTCGGATAACAAAATGTCGTCCATATAATGATATATTATCATTTTGGGAAATTTCTTGCGGATAATTTGCAATGGTTGATTCACAAAATATTGGCACAAGGAGGGGCTATTTAACATACCCTGGGGGAGGATGGCCCAGTGGTATCTCCTCGAAGGTTGAGAATTGTTATAAGTAGGCACTGTGAAGGCAAATTTTTCTCTATCTTCTTTTTGTAAAGGTATAGTGAAAAAACAATCCTTTAAATCAATAACTATGAGAGGCCATCCTTTTGGTAATAAAGAGGGCAAAGGAATTCCAGATTGCAGAGGGCCTATAGGTTGAATAACCTTGTTGATGGCCCTGAGATCTGTCACCATTCTCCATTTACCTGATTTTTTCTTAACCACAAATACAGGAGAATTCCAAGGGCTGGTAGATTCTTCTATATGTCCAGCATCTAATTGTTCTTGTACCAGCTGTTCTAAAGCCTGTAACTTTTCCTCAGCTAAAGGCCATTTCTTTGTCCATATTGGTTTCTCAGTCAACCATTTTAGAGGCAAGGCTGTTGGTATCTCTGAAGGGACATCAATTGCTTGTTCTTGTACAGCCTGAATGGCCGGTTTTCTCTGTTTGTAATATCTTTTAATATTATTCTCAGAAATATAGGCTCTAGAAGTAGCAGGAATGTTAATTTCAGTATTCCATTGTTGTAATAGGTCACGACCCCATAAATTCATTGCAATATTGGCTACATATGGCCTTAATTTTCCTATTTGTCCCTCTGGCCCTATACATTCAACCCATCTCATGTTTGCCTTACTCGAGATAGGGTTCCAATTCCCAGGAGCTGAACATTTACATTCTGAAGAGGCCAATACGGATGCCAAGATTCTGGGGTAATGATACTTACATCAGCACCTGTGTCCAGCAGGCCAGTAATAAAAATGCCATTTACACACACTCTCAGCTTAGGTCTTTGATCATTTATAGAAGTTTGCCAAAACACGCGTAACTCAACTTTCTGATCATTATTGCTTATAACGGTAAGTATGGGGCTTCCTAATTGTCCTGACAAGGCACGTTCTCTGCAGAAACTGGAAATGACTGAACCATGTTTGCCATGGGGGCCTGTGAGGCCCCCCTTTTCACGTTTCCCGTCTGTATCAGGCTGCCTTGTCTATCTCTTGTAGACCTGCATTCATTTGTCCAATGTCTGCCTTTTTCACATCTTCTACATAAACCTGAAGGCTGAGTCCTTCTATTTCTGTTATTTCTAGAAGATGCATTATTATTATTTCTGAAAATTCATTGTCTACAATTCCTTTTCATATGACCCATGTTGCCACAATTAAAACATTTGGTATTCTGGTGTCTCCTTTTACCATTGGAAATTGCTTCTTCTACCCATGCTTCAGTGCCATAATCAAATGTATCAACATTCAGTGTATGCAAGACCCATTCTTTGAAGGGCGCTCATCTGTGTTTTAAAGGCCCCCAAATCCTTTTGCATTCCACATTTGCATTTTCATAAGCCAAAGACTCAATCATTATATGTCTTGCTTCTAGGTCAGATATCCCTATTTGTACAGCCTTAGTTAGTCTTTGTAAAAAGTCACTAAAGGTTTCTCTCTGACCCTGTTTAACTGTGACAAGTGATTCCATTCTCTGTCCTGGGTCTTGTACCCTTTCCCAAGCCCTTAAGGCTGCTGTAGTACACATGGAGAGTGTGTTTTCATCCAAATTAGCTTGTTCCTGTGGGTCAGAAAAGAGCCCTTCACCTAGAATTTTATCTAGGGAAATGTCAATTCCCTTCGCTTTTTCCTGCTGTTCTAAAAGTCTAGCCTCTTGCCTGAATAAGCATTTCCATTTCAATTGTGGTCCACTCTCAAGTACTGCAGAGCTCAGTTGGAGCCAGTCCAAAGGGGTTGCTCTGCTTGTCCTGGCCCAAGATTTTAGCATCTCTTTAAAAAAAGAGGCATGCATCCCAAAAGTCATGACAGCCTGTTTAATTTCTTTGAGATCATTCATACGGACAGGCTCCCATGTATCTTCCTTGATGACCCTAGGGTTTCTGGAACCAATCACCTTCTCTGTTGTTATTACTGGAAAGGCAGGTAGAGCTGTAGGTAGAGCTTTGTGGAAATTGTCCCGGAGAGATTTACCCATAGATGTAGTTAAAATTTGCCTTTCTACCCTTTGCTCTTCTTCATCAGAATTTAGAAATTCCTCAATCTTTTCAATTATATTCGCCATTGCCTCCTGCAATGTCTGAATCTCCTGTCCAGAACTATGTTCCAAAGCCTTCATTGAGAATTCTAAAGTATGAAGTTTGTCCATTAGAGATAACATCTCATCTTTGGACATAATTTTTATGGCATAAACCGTGCCTTCTTGTATTGACAATCTTTCTGCCAAACTGTCATAAGCTTTAGACAAAATCCAATTGTCATATTCAGCAGTTTTGATTCTCTCAGTTAATGTTTCAGTTCCTACAGAAAGGTACTGAAGCTTACGATCTAAATTAGCTGATCCCTCTTCCATAGTAATGAATTTCTCCTTAATAGCAGCCTGTAATGTTTCAGTTCCCACAGAAAGGAACTGGAGCTTATGATCCAAATCGTAATATTAAGGAATTTCTCCTTAATATCTGCTGGTACCTTTTTTAAATTTTGCTCAGTTGATCGAGTCATATTAAACAAAAATCTGTTCTCTTCCTGGAGAACTTCAAACTGATTCTTGTTGTCATTCTCAATTGTTTTTAAACGTTCAACCTCTGCATTAAGAATCCTGGATTCGTCTTGTAAAGACTTTATCATATTTCTATCAAACCATTTAGTGCCAAGGAAAACTACCAATCCCAGAAGGATCCATAGATGTGGGGTGATAGACACCTCTTGTAAAATCTCCCACATGATATAATTAAAAAAACTGTTAAATTCTTGAATGGTAATGTGTTCAGACATTTTATTTATAAAAGAAAAATTTTTTTACCTGCAACGAATGGTTCCTGCCAGTGGTGGTCTCTGGTTTTGGAGCCTGTTCTGGAACTAGCTCTTGTAGACCTGGCTGGCCTTGAACTCATAGAGATCTGCCTGTCTCTGCTTCCCGAGTGCTGGGATTAAAGGTGTGCGCCACCACCGCCTGGCCGGCCTTGAACTCACAGACATCTGCCTGCCTCTCTGGATATTATGGGCCTGAAGGCCGAGTGTATCTCGGATTCAGCACTGGGGCCTAAGTCACGAACTAAACAAAAAACGGCACCCGTGAGCGTGCTGTCTCAGCTAGCAGGCTACACGCTTGAGTCGGGGGCAAAATAGCCCGACGTTGGACGCCAAAATGTAACGTTGGATGCCAAAATGTAACGGCGTAATCGAATACAGACGGATTGTAATGAATACAGACAGCTTTAATGGGGAAATATACTTATACAACCACTGTTCCTGTGGAGACCAGGAAAGCAGAAGAAGCATCTGGGAGCACCCTCGCCAAATTTATAGGCTAACATTAGCCCAAGGCGAACATGCCCCCTAAGGGGCTGGACTTATCCCTACACTCTATTAAAGAGGGAGTGGGAGGGAACAGGGTGATTTGGGGAACAATAGGGGAATGCGAGAAGGGGAGGAAGTGTAAATTTTGGAATGGAAAAATAAAAAAAGAATTTTTTTATAAAAAAATACATATATCAAGATATATAATTTCAATTTGCTAATTATACCTTAATAAAACTCTGGAAAGAGAAAAAACAAAAAAGAATTAAAAATCAAATATAATTCACCTACAGATAGTACACAGTCACATAATGTTCTTTAATCTGTTACTTTTGGGGCATGCTCTACGAAGAAATTAAAAATATCTCAGGACAAGAGAGGGGAAACTAATTCGCACTGTGAGGTCTGTGCCTCCTCAAGCACTGGTTGTCATTATGTGCTGATATCAAACAAGACATTTCTCTCACAAGATTGACAAGTTTCAACGTTGCATCCAGTACACATAGAAAATCACCTGTGTGCTTTAGACAAACAGATGATTTTAAGCACAATAGATTTTCAAACCACCCAATGTCCTAATGGTTTCCATACATATTTGACCACCAGACATCAGCTGCAAAGACTGTGTGTTGCCTAACTGATGATTAGTCTCACCAAAGTGGCTTGTTGGAAGAGCACATGTATATGTATCACGTTTCCATTGTAATGTTCAAGACTCATGTTTGGGAACCTGAACAAGTGTGGACAGAATAATAATATTTTGGGTCCTATGTCCAGGTTAACTGACCTCCATGGGATTACAGGTCACAGTGAAATATATCTGACTCTGGTAGTCTCCTGTTCTGTAGATCAGAGAGGCCATGAGAAGGAACAATCGGTGGTTTGAACTAAGCAATGTACATTTTGCACAGTGGAAAAGAGTCAAGATGGAGGGCAAATGCCATCAACCTTCCCACAAGGAGTAACATGGTCAATATAGACCCTGACACATTTCATTAGACAAATCACTGCTAAAATTCTAAAGGAGACAGGGACTAATTCTAAATACCCAATGACTCAAGGACTAGAATCTAAATTGGCCTTGACAACAGCAGGTGTAATAAGAAGAAGACATGATAATACTTGTAATATCACTAACAATAATTATAATAATGGTGTTTGTAAATATTTTGATAAAAGATGATTAATAAAACGTTACATAATACCAATGCTTCATTCATCACAGTCTGTGCTACACAATAGAGAGAAGCTGATTCAGTAAAAGGAAACCTACAAACCAAAAAGGAAATGATAGTTTGAAGCCTAAAATGAAAATGATTCAAACAGGTTCATCCCATTCCATCCTTGTTGGTTTTGTCCTTAGTATCTTGAATCTAGAATATCCAGACCTTGCATCTCTTTCATCAGTCAGAGATACTGTTACTCCCCATCATTAAATACCCACTGAGCAGTGTGGTTATTCAGAAAGCCTCACCATGGCCATTGAGTTCAGTCCTGTGTAGATGCTGAGGTGTGTGGTATTGGACCTGTACCTCATTGTTTCCTGCTGATCTTAGGCTCACAGGGAGAACACCTTGATCACTCAGAAGCAGGAAAGGGTGAGTGTGTTCAGGACTTCTTGAATTGTGTGTACTGTTTGAAACATTGCAGATGTCGAGCTGCTGCCTGGAGTCCCCAGGCCATGTCCAGAGGTTGTGTCCTAGATTCTAATATTGGTTTCACACTTCCCAGAGCTGTGCACAAGGTCTCCACACCTGTTCTGTACCAGGGAAACTACTGGGTCTAAGGCCACTTCCTGGCTGTTGTGAAAAGGCACCTGGAACCTGTGCCACCTCAGAATTTGCAGTACTTCCAGGGTGGTGACACTGAGTCAACACTATGATGTCTCTCAGTGTTCCTCCCAACTTGTTGTCCATACTTCAAGGGAGGGTGAGAAATAATACAGAGATAAACAAGAGACAATAAGTAGAGTCAGGAAGGCATCCTAGACCTTATATAGCTCAATCCAAAAGAGGTTGAGGGAAGGTCAAAGTCTTCTTTACTATGATGCAAAGAAGAAATATATGTAGTTACCTTCTCACATCTCTGAACACCAAGTAACCACACCCTAGAACAAAATATCCTTTTTGTCTAAGCAAAACATCCTTTAGCCACACCTTAGGTCTGAACATTCTGTTGTATAACCTTGAAGGAGCTAGAAGAATTCTGAACTTTCTGAGTTTCAGGTAAGGTGGAATGGATTCACTTCTGTGGGCTACCACACGAGTACTGTGTTGGGAGACTCCATAAGAGCTATGTCTGTGCTGCTTTAGAATTTTCCTGTCATTGTCTTTGTGATTTTATATTATTCTTAGTTTGAACCCTAAGTCATGCCTGGCCTAAGTAAACAAATGCTTGGGTGTTAGACTGGATCGCCCAAGCATATTTGATCACTCTGTGTATGTTCTGTACTTTAAAACTGTTGATGTGAGAGGATCGAATGGTTTGCTCTCTGAGCATGCCCAGTCATGGAGGAAGAGAGTTTTAAATGAGACATCTTTTCACTATGAATTCTCAGGCAGAAATGGGATATTTGAAAATCTTTCCAAGGATTCTACTTTGGGAGCTTTGTGAGTCAATCAATGGCTTGGGAATGCATTGTTGTTTGCTCGTTTTTCTCTAGGCTTCTCCAAGTGGAAGTAATTGTATGAAGCTATATATAATCAGGAATTAATCATTTTACAGGATGAACTTCTCTGGAGGAAAGAATATAATTTTCAGTAGTACTACATTTCAGGGTACAGAAGACAAAAAACAGGAAGGAGAGTGGAGTCTGACCTCAGAAGACAAAGAGCTTATTATCAAGTGGCACCTACTTTGCTGCTATGCAGGGAAGGTGTGCTATGGGAGAAAGCAAGCAGAGATCCTTCATAGAGCTGATGGAGCAGGCTTTGCAATGAGGACATTGAACCAGCTTCTTATAGGAAACTGTGCTATGCAGTCTCTCCTTTTGTAAATCATTTGCCCAAGAGACATAGGCTGCTAGGAACCTTGCTCCTAATAGGTCCCATGACCTGAGATGGATGTGTGATTTCATGAAACAAAGAAAACTGTGACCACCTGTTGCAAACAAGTAGATGTGGCCCCAGAAGGCATGAGCCATTATTACTCATAATTTCAATAGTTTGCATGAACAGTTTAACACTCATATTTTTTCCTAGGTATCTAATAATAATTAAAATAATTGCCAGTTTGTTCCCTTATTTCTTTCTCTTTTGTGCTCCAACATCCCCACTGGTTATCATTACCTATTTGGTTTGTAACTGTAATATCACAAGCATGAGCAGTAAAGCAAGCAACAAAGGAAGTTTTCTCACTAGGCACATCCACAGGTAGAACTGTGCGCCCAGTTGGCTGTCTTTGCAGTTACAGTGTGATGCAAAGCAAAAGAGAAGTTTAGCTTTGGTGGTTAATATTTAGCTGTAGTGAAATCTAAACTCTTACAATCAACTCATCAGCCAAGGCTGAATCACTTTGTTCTATGTTCTATACTTCTGTATCTCCTTTGGAGGGTATACCAGGGTTTTCCCTATCATCCTGTAGATTACATAACTTAGAAACTTAATTTTCGAAGTTTGCTTTGCCTATCTCTTGTTCTCAAGTCCCTGTCCTCTCAGCCTCCTGCACTGTTGAGTCCTACATTATTGACACAGTTATTAGAAATGAGGGCATTTGAGTTTCTATGATTTTGCTTCATTTTTACTGTTCATAGACTGTTCTCATTAACTCTTGATGTCATCTATTTTATTATATTTCTCTTACACTCTTGTGGTTAGGATCCTTCTTTTCAGGACAATTATGCAAATTTGTAATGTCTTGAACTATTGTGGCTCTTTCAAACTAGTTACAGGGATCACTGGACAGGCAACATCCTGTTCCTGAGAATCCTGACTTCATAGTCACACCTGAAATATAAAAGACTTTAGCAGCTGTATGAGGTTCTCTGTACATTTTTAACAACATCCCCTTGGCTCATCCAGAGAGTCATCAGGGGAAAGTTTTTCCAAATGCAACAGCCATCTCATCTATTGGGCTCTAAGAAAGTGAAGCTTGAGACAGCCAGCAGTATGGTTTGTGGAAGGAAAGCAAGGTGAGCAGGTAGCACAGATGCTCCTGGGGTCATTCCCCAAATATACAGCAATCTATCCATCACCCTTGCCAAAAATGGGTTAAATTCTCCCAGGCCTTGCTAAAAGGAGAACTTGTTCCTGTTATTCTCAGGCCTTGTTCCCCGAAGAAGTCACAGGGCTCCTGGCAGCAGGCTATCTTGGAAGACAGGCTTTCTCAGCAGATATTCATCTGTGGACTGATGCTTGGTGAGAAGCTGAGAAGTTTCTGCCTTCCTCCGTCCCTCCATATGTGCTATCCATGGTCAATAAGCCCAGAAGTGATCATTCTTTTCAAGGAAACAGTTTGGAACTCACCAATATGTGGGTTATTTAGCTATGAGAACAGTTAGTCACATCATGACTGAGATTAGTTAAAACAGTCACTGTCATATGATGAACATTTGTGAAGGTCACGTTCAGAGTTGCAATTTAGTTTGAGCCTAGCTTTTAATGGCTGAATTATCCCAACACCCCTGGTTAGCTTTATGAAGAAAGTATTAGTGAATATTACTCTTTATTTCTGTTATAATCTTAATGTGAATGAAAGCTAGATATATGACTCAGCAGATGATACCACAGACGTCTATTCCAGAGAACATAGGCTGGTTTCTAGCATCTGTAGGTCAGCTCTAAACAGTCTGTGTGTCCAGCTGCAGTGGATAAAAAATCATCTTCTGGCCTCCCGTGGTGACAGGCACACATGGGATACATTGATTTATATGCAAGAAAAACACCTATATTCATGAAAATGAAATAAATAAGACTTAGTATGAATTTACCTGATGTTTTTACTCTAGTAAATTCCATGGAATGGAAGGAATTGATTTATGATCCTGAAAGCAATAGCAGGTATGATGAAGTCCCAAGGTTAAAGCATTAGGTGTCTTTGCATCATTATTTTGAGAATGACCATTGAGGGTTCTTTCTTAGCAGTCATAGAGTCACTGATAAATTGGAATATTTATTGTAATGAGTGAAGGCTTTCTTCATGACCTTGGATAACACAAAAACTAAAAATCAACCAAAAAATTCTCTGACATTCTTTGACTGCTTTTCATAACTCTGAATCCTTAGTGGGGTTCTCATGGCATGCATGTCTAGTTTATCTATCACTGAGCAATTGTATTTCCTTGTTGGCATCCTTTAATTATAATAGTAGGGAATGGATGCATTGAAACACAGGTTGTGATGCAGTCCTGGTCTTTTGCTTCATAACTAAATTTTGAGATTTCCTACCAACCCTATAAGTCATTTTTGTACCTAATCTCTGTGGACCCTATTCCTACACTGAAGTCCAGTTTTTTTTTTTTTTTTAGGAGCAAGAGATTTGAGTCTATAGAACAAATTTCGGGATCTAACTTGAAGGAAAATGCAGGTGATGAACGGCAGGTATGCAAGGAAGTGAGTGAGTGAACCCTAAATACTAGGTTCTTGCCATGCCAAGAAATCCCACAATGGCATAGGTTTTTTGAAGAACGAAGTATTTTAAGGTGTTTATTGCTTTTTTTCAAATTCACTCTCTGTTGTTGTTTTCTTATTTTGCTTGATTGTTTTTGTTCATTGGTTGGTTTTTGGTTTTGAGAGTACCATTCTTGGTTAGCATTCGCTGCCCTAGAACTAGTGCTCTTGAGAAGGTGAGTCTGTACTTTAGTGAATTTCTTGCTGAGGCTTCGGGATTTCTGGATTTAAAACTGCCTGCCAGCCGAGCGGTGGTGGCTGATGCCTTTAATCCCAGCACTCGGGAGGCAGAGTCGGGTGGATCTCGGTGAGTTCGAGGCCAGCCTGGTCTAGAAGAGCTAGTTCCAGGACAGGAATCAAAAGCTATGCAGAAACCCTGTTAAAAAAAAAAAAAAAAAAAAAAAAAAAAAAGGCCTGTCACCATGTCTGGAAAATACGTTTTGCTTTGAGTCATGGTCTCACCATGTATACCCGAATGGCTTTAAATTCACAGAACCCTGCCTTCCCCAACCGTGCTGGCACCAAATGTTTGTTTTTGTTTGTTTTTCTTTTTTCGAGACAGGCTTCCTCTGTGGTTTTTCCTGGAACTAGTTCTTGTAGACCTGGTCTTGTAGGCTGGTCTCGAACTCACAGAGATCTGCCTACCTCTGCCTCCCAGGTACTGGGATTAAAGGCGTGCGCCACCACCGCAGTGCTAGGCACCAAAGGTTTGAAACTGCTATTTCCTAAATTTTTAGATACTTTAGGCTGAAGGGGCGGAGTGAGTAGAGCTCGCCAATCAGAGACAGCTTCACTAAATGAAATGAACTGTCCAATGAGTAGCGTGGATAGTCATAGCATGCTTCCCGGAAAACCTTTTCAAAGTGTGGCCTAGTAGAGGGAATCCTTGTGCAGACTCATTTTGTGTGGCCCTGTGTTTTGCTGACTGCAGGCCTCTGAGGAGGAAACTTAGACCCATCAGAAGTACGAAATGGTGAGTGCGCTTTGGGCTCCTGGAATCCTGCCTGGCGAGTTTGGGACAGTAGCTTCTTTGTGGCTCCATCAGCGAGATTTCCCCCTGGTGCTTTGCAGTCCAATGGAAGGCGGTATTCTGTCCCAGCAATGTCTATGACAATACGGTTTAATTGCGCAGCCCACAGGCAGCCTTGAGGCCCTAGTCTCCCGCTTTTCTGGCCTGGTGAATCTGCTTCCCCTCAATCGTCAGCACACTTGGGTGCATCCATGGGCCAGACATGCATCTAAAAAGATTTTGGAGCACTGGAGGATTGGTGCTGCTGAGTCCAGGCTGTACTGTCTAGGGTCGTGCGTATTTCAGTTTCGTTCTTCTCTTGCGCCTGGGTTTGGGCTGACTTAGGTTTTCGGGTATCACACTGGAGTTCTTTCCTCTCTCCTTCACCCCCCTCCCTCATCTAGTCTCTCTCAGAATTGATCCCCGTGCCTCCCCTTGTGAATGAAGTTTGCCATAAAGCTGTGGCTAACTCCCTATCACCATATCCGGCATAGATTTTGCATGTTTCTTTTTTTCTGATGATATTGTAGGAGATTTTTTTCCTTGGTCTTCTGACTGCAGTTTTTCAAAATTATCGTTCTGAAGACAGAGAAATTTAAATTTGCTTCATGTTTTATTTGTTTGCAGCATTTTTTTTAGCCTCAAATTAGAATTTTGTAAAGCTGCAGAATGTGGAAAGGTCGGCGGGACTCGAGAGTGTCATGGTAGTGGCGTGGTATTTTTGCTGCTGCTGCTTGTGTGGATGTAGGCTGATTTAGAAAGAAAGGGTCGGGAGTGTCAATTCTGTTAAAGTACTGTAGAGTGTTGCAGCCTTGGGGAAAATATTAGTATTTCTTCTCTTTCCTTTAGCCTCTAGTTAGCTGGGTTTGGTAGGTAATGTAATATCTGTCTACTGGGGAAACTTTAAAATGTTCATCTCAGAGAAAAAGTGGTTTCTACCCAATGGAAAAAATTTTTTTGAACATTGCCTTGAGTAGGGAAGTATTTATAATATATTTATTACTCTTATGTGTATGATTACTTTTCATTTTGGTAATTTATAGATAAGATATCACTATTTCTTAATTTTTCTTTGTTGTTCATTTTTGGAGACAGGGTTTCTTTGTGTAATCCTGGAGCTCATATATATACTGTATAATTACATTTCCATTAATATCCATTCACCTGAAAACGTCCTTTCAGTTTTCTTCATTTCTGAGTGGGATTCAAATGAGGACATGAGCCACGCATCCATGGTCCAGACGTCAGCTGATGGACATCCAAGCTGATTCTTTCTTAACTATTGGCTCCAGAGCATTTTGCTCTCAATTCGTATTCTCTTTCTCTCTTGGTTTTTCGAGACAAGGTTTCTCTGTGGCTTTGGAGCCTGTCCTGGAACTAACTCTTGTAGACCAGGCTTGCCTCAAACTCACAGACATCCACCTGCCTCTGCCTCTTGAGTGCAGAAATCAAAGGTGTGCGCCACCCCGGCATGACACAATTCCCATTTTCTATGTGGGTATGTTCTTAAATATCTTCTATATTGATAATAAATTTCATTTTGAAATATTTTGGTTATTGAGTTTCTTTTTAGCTAAGACTGGCCTTGAAGATGCCCCGTGCTTCAGCCTCTACAGTGCAACTGTAGCAGCTCTGTCTATTCACAGTCAGGGTGTGATGATAATTCTCAGGATATCTAAGAACTTTGTGTCTTGGGAAGTAAGTTCATGAGGACACTGCAGAAGGATGAACTTACCAAGAACATGAGTGTGGAGCTGGAAAACTAGTTCAGCAATTAAGAGCTCTTCTTATGTTCTTACAGAGAACACAAGTTCTTTTCCCAGCACCCATGTTGGTATCTCTCAATCACATATCTCTACCTTCAGAGAATCACACACACGCAGAGAATAATAATAATAATGTATTAATATTACCAATATTACTATATAAAAAGATTGGCAGCCTAATTCCTATGGCTTCTTTCTGTTAGAATGTCCCATTGCTCTACTTCTTTTTTTTTTTTTTTTTTTTTCGAGACGAGGTTTCTCTCTAAATTTAGAGCTTGGCCTGCAACTAGGTCTTATAGGCCAAGCTGGCCTTGAACTCAAGATCTGTGATTAAAGGCTTGCGCCACCACCACCCTGCTCCATTGCTCTAGTTTTATTGATATCCTTTGTGCTGCAGGGTTCACAGTAAAGGCAAGTGAACACATGTGAGAGGAAATGACCAAGAGACTCTGGCTCTCACAGACAACTGTAGGGATAATTCACTTCTTTCCTTTCATGTTGTGAGCAGTGAAGGATGGAGAGGAGGAGGGCGAGAGGACAAGAATGCATGTGAATGTAATTTATGCCCTGTGTACCATTGCACGTATATGGAGATCACAGGACAACCGACTGTCACTCAGGGGACATGTACTACTTTAGTTCAGTCTCTGACAGTGAAAGCATGGTGGAAATGAGTAGTGAACTTGCTAACTGTATGAAGTGCTTTTTATAACTCGTTGTCTTTAGGGTGTCAAAAGTAAATGGTTGCATACTCTGTATTCAAAACTTAGACCAGGAAATGAATGGGTTTGGTGTCAGTGTACTGGCAAATTTTTATTGCCAACCTGACAAAATCTTGCATCATCTTGGAGAAGGGAGCTTCATTTTAGGCCTGTATTGATCAGAGGAACCTATGGCTATGTCCATGAGGGCTCTTTTGATTGATGGGGGGAGGGGCTAGTACACAGTGGGCAGCACCATCCCTTTCCAGTTTGTCCTGGACTAAATAAGAAATGTTATCTAACCATGATGCAGTCAACAGGATACCTCTACTCAGCTTCTTCCATAGTTTCTGCTTATCTTCCTGCTTGGCTTTTGTGACGTGGAAGTGTAAACCAAATGAACCATTTCTTAGACTGTGTTACTTTTGAGTGTGGCATTTATCACAGCAACCAGAAGCAAGCTGAATCCCATAGTAATTTCAGAAAACTCTACCACAGGGCATAATCTTCAAAGATATTGTGCGACTATTTTATAAGAAACCAAATTTCAATTGAATGAAGTTGATACATCCCATTAGCTATGGTAGCTGTGGTAGAAGAAGACAAATTTGTACAGCCTTCTGTCATTTGTCCTTTTGCCTTTTGAAGAGAGGAGGATGTAGGTGTTTTATACTTTCTGTCTTTACAGTGTAGAATCAATGAATAAAGGTTGTATCTCCTCACCCCCAGTCTCAATTCTCTCCAATTACTGCCCACCCTATGTTTTCTTCAGAACTCTTGGGTGAGGTCTTGCCAGCGAACCTGTGCTACACAGATTTTCCATGGTTGGCGGGTTGGTAATTCTGAGTCTAGAGGATTCTGTGTAGGGACTTGGGTGGGCTGTGCCGTTTTCCTTCTCTTGTGCTTCTGATTGTGCTGACTTGGATTTTCCCTCCATCACCTTGGAGTTCTTTCTTCTCTTCTTCCCTCCCCTCCCCCACCTGATCATCCCAGAGTGTGTCCCCCATTTCCCTGTGTTAGAGAGGGTTCCACAAAGAGAAGAATCTAGTCCTTTCAAGAAACTGTTTCAATAATGGTTGGAAGGAAAGAACTTCCTTTGGGTGATCTGTTCATATTGAGCTTATCATGGATGGCTCCTGCAGAAATCCTCTATGGTTTTTTCATTTCCCTCCCCCACCTTCTCCCTGCCTTTTTGAAACAATATTGTAGGAGATTTTTTTTCTTTTCTCCTGACTGCAATTTTTCAAGTTTATGGGTCTGAAGAAAAGGAGACATTTTGATCTGCTTCACATTTTACTTGTTTTCAGTGAGGCCCAAAATAGAATTTTCAAAATTTGCAGCATGTCAGATGCCATGACAGTGGTCCAGAGTGGAATCAAATTGGCACTGCTTTTCTGTAGCTGCTTCTTTGTTTGCTGTTGGCTGTTTTAAACACAAGGGGTTGGGAGTGTCAATTCTATAAACAAGTCATTTCCAGTGTTGCAATACCTGCGAAAAGTACTAATATTTCCTCTCATTCTGTTAACCTCAGAGAGTTGATTTTTGCAGAGAATGTAATTTCTATCCAATTGGGAATCTTTAGAATGTTCATCTGAAAGAAAGATAAGTGTGCTTTCTAGATAATGAAAAAATGTTTTTTTTATTTGAAAGTTAACTTGAGTGTGGATTATAGTTATAGTTTATTTATAGTATATTTTATGTGTGTAGTTATGTTGACTTTCATTTTATTTTTAATTCATTATTTTTTCCTTGTTTGCTTTGTGTTTTCACACTGTAGTCCTGGAACTCATTGTTTTGACCAGGCTAGCCTTAAACTCAGAAGTCACCCTCCTCTGCCTCAGGCATTCTGGGAGTAAAGTCTTTATTCTGTCTCTTTAGTGTTTTGAATATTATGTGAGGTGGGCACTTTTCTTTTTTTATTCACTCTGTTTGGTGTTCTGCAAACTTCTTGTGTCTTCCTTTGCATATTTTTCTTTAGGTAGTCAAAGTTTCCTTTTATGATATTGTTGAAAAAATTTTCTGTGCTTTTGAGTTGGACTTCTTCTGTCCCTGTTATTCTGAAGTTTGGGTTTTTTTTTTATGCTTTCCCATTTTATTACATTTAATGTGTTCTTTGACCAATAACTATTTCCTCTTTTGTGTCTTCAGCACTTGAAATTCTCTTTTCCCTCCCCTGTGTTCTGCTGTGTGTGTTTGCATTTGTGGTTGCTGATCATTTTCTCATATTTTTCATTTCCAGAATTCCCTTGGTTTGTGCTCTCTTTATTGTCTCCATTTCATTTTTCAAGTCTTGAATTGTTTCTTTCACCAGTTTGGTTGCTTTTTCTTGGTTTTCCTTAAGGGATTTGTGGATTTCTTGTAATTTTTTCTTTATCTCTTCCTCCATTTCTATGAGGGAATTTTTCATTTTTTCTTAAAGAGCCTCAAATATTCTCCTAAAGTTATTTTTTATGTCATTTTTTCCTTCTTCATCTATGTTTGGTGTTCAGGTCTTGCTGTTTGATAGCTACTAGTTTTTGTTTGTGTCGTGATGCTCTTTGTGTGGTGGAGTGTGTTCTTACCTTGTCTTCCCATCGTTTCCTCTGATTGTTGTAGTTGCAGCCGTGTGTCTGGTGATCAATCTTCCAGGTGTCAGTGGATTCAAGGCTCAGATGGTTGATCCTCTTGGTGCAGTCGGGGCTACAGGTTCCAGTTGTTGGGTTCAGTGGGGTTGTTCAAAGATGAGAACACCACTAAGTCTAGTAAACCTCAAGCAAACTTTATTCCAGAAACCAGATTCCAAAAAAAGCAGGAGCAAACTTAATAAAAATAAAATAAAATAAAAAATACCACAGGGCAAAGCTAGCAGAGAGCACAGACAGTTCAGGCTTCTGACACTGTGGCATAGACTAGTTTCTGAACCTACCTTTGTACTAAGGGCACCAAACATTAGGTCTGGAAAAGGAATTTTTCAACCTTGCCCTGACCAGTGAGTTAATCAAGGGAGACTGTAAAGAGGGGAGTGAATTCTTATGTCAATTGGTAACTAGGCAGCTATCATGAAATATGTTTCAGTTGAGATTACAGAGAAAGCACTAAATGAAAACAGATGTCTTTAGCAATTAGTCAGAAGATGGGTGGTGGTGGCACATGCCTTTAATCCCAGCACTCGGGAGGCAGAGGCAGGCAGATCTCTGTGAGTTCGATCCCAGCCTGGCCTGCAAGTGCTAGTTCCAGGACAGACACCAAAGCTACACAGAAACCTTGTCTCGAAAAAACAAACAAACAAACAAAAAAGGCAATTAGTCAGGAAAGAAGCTGCTAGTAATATTAGAATGTTAATAAATTAGGATCAATTGGTTTTTAGGCTGAGAACTTAGAAAATAGCAGACAGGTTTTCACACTATCTCAAGGTTAAACTCAGGTACTGACTGCCATACTTTACAACCTCCATTATCAGAGCTCAGTAATTTAACCATTGTTTGTACTTGTCCACTGTCTCTCCTGGTACATCCAGGAAGTGTGTACTGGAGTCCCCATGCCTCCCCTTTGATGGCACCAGCTTCCCATAATAGAGACCATTCCTAACCCAGACATCATGTTTCTCTGTCTCCTAAAAGTTAACTCAGTTCACATCTGTAGTTTATCAAGGATGACCAGGACACTACTCATAGTTTGCAGGGAGAAGCTCTGGCCTTGTAAGTAGAACAGCTAGTTGGAAAATGAAATGACCTAAGGTGATGGAGGCTTCCCAGGCAGCGTCTGAGAAAATAGCTCCCTGTGGATGATTGATCCTTGATCTGCTGAGAAAGTTATTGGTAGTTTACTTAGGTTTAAAACTTTCTTTGTCTTTCTTCCTATATTCTAAGCTTCTACATTCTAATCTTTGGTGTCTATATTTGTATTTCTTTATTTTCATTCTTGTGTCCAGACACTTCACAAACACTCAGAGATCATTTGGTGTTCCCTGAGGTTATTTGGGTCTGCTCCTTAGGAGATTGCTTGCTTGGGGCTGCTCCCACTGAGGTAGCTGACTCAGGCCTGCTCTGGAGGTTGTTGCTGGTTATTGTTGGACTGTAGAGTCCAAACACCGAGGAGGAGTTGCCCCCAGAGACCACCTTACACACCACAGCCTATGCCAAAGCACAAGGATTTTATTAATTCTGTCATGACTGGGTCCCTCAGCATTCGGGAAGCCGAGAGACCTCGAATAGTGGGCAAAGGCTACTTTTAAAGGAGAGGGCCACAGAATCAGGGGGGGTTGTGATTACCTAATTTGAAAGGGATATTATCAATAATTGGCTGGAGAGCTGTTGCCAGATCAGATGAGTTAAGAGATCATTTTGACCCCGTTTCCCAGGGGACTGAATCAAAACGTACGTATATGGGTAATTGTTCAGGAACTGAGTATGTGCATGTGTAGCTGTTAGGTCCCTAGTTCCCAGGGGAGTAGGGGAAGCACTATGGCACAGAGGCTGAGAGGATTCAGAATTGTCAGAAATGGCTTCAAGATTGTCTTAAGGTCTTACACTGGCTCAGGCCTAGTCCCTTAGAGGTCCTTGACTCTCATCTAGTCCTGCAGAGGTCTCTGGCATAATTCTGTTTCCTTGGTGGTCACTCCCTTTTACCTGCTCCTGTGGAGGTCATGCCTTAAGCCTGATCTGGTGGTGCTCACTGGCTCAGTCCTGTTCCTGCAGATGTCCCTGGCTCGTTGGGAGTAAAGTCTTGAACCACCATGCTGGCTCTTTAGAGTTACATTTCCAGTTAAGTCAATTTGTCTGCAGATTTCATTTCAGATTCTTCCTTACTAAGTGGGAATCTAATGTGTGCATGAGCCACATCTCCATTAGCAACAGCAGCTGACAAACATCCAGGCTGATTTTCTTCTAGCTACTGGGACCAGAGCAGCAATGCCCATGAGTGCATGTATCTGCTCTAGTGTGTGGACTCTTTTCCTTATATGCTGAGAGATGTCTGACGGGTGAAGTAGTGTTTGTCTTTCCCACTTTTGAGGCAAGTTCACCCTGATTTTCTTCCTTCTTGCAGCAGGTTAAACTCCCAGCAATGGTGGAAAAGTATTCAGTTTTTCTACTCTTCTACCTTCAAGTATGAGATCGTCAGGCATGCATCATACATTTTGACCTTTTTACCTGTATCCTAGTCCTGTATACCTCTGTTTTATTGTTTTGTCATTAAAGAGTCCAACACAATTTCCTAAGTATATGTTTATTATAGAGAATTAAGTACAATGAACTTATTTTAATTTTATCTAGTCCTTACACTCCCAAAACACCTGACTCATAATTTCTTTTTCTTTTGTTTCCTTCCTTTCTTTCTTCCTTTCTTACTTCTTTTTTTTTTTATAACTGAGTTCATATAATGCTGTCCAAATGCGTGTGACCATCCACAGGGGCATGGGCATCCTACTCATGGCTGCCTTACTCCAAGAAATGACTTTCCTATCCCTCCAGCCCCGACTCCCTTAGCCACCAATTGCCAATATCTTGTTAACTAAGGGTGACTTTCTTGAGTCCAGTACTATTCTGACTAAATTTTTGACTGACACCTTTGCCTAACATGTTTGAGGCATTTTAGAATTTGATAAACAGATTTTAGAATATTTTGTGGAATTGAGCTCCTTCTCAATAAGGGCACTCTTCCTCTTGTGTCTTTGTCCATTTACCTTTACAAAACTACAATGATCTTATTTGTCATAGACAGTTATTATTTGTGTAACTGACAGAGTATTCAGTCAGACAGAAATGTGATATTTCCAACTGAATAAAATTAACTATGCTATTATGTATTAACATAACAATAATTAGAATTGCTATGATAAGTTTCAACATACCACATTAAAAAGTAAGACTAATTGCCTGTCTATGCATGCCAACCTCTTCATTAACAAGTTTTTCCTAGTTCTGTTCTTGTCCAATTTAAACTCAAAGGAAGAAGTCATTGAAATACCAAGCTTGTGGTGTCTACTTAGCCTGCTTAATGTCTGCCCAATAATCAGATTAAGCTCTATGTCTTTGCTTCCACACTTTTCTTCTTAGATTAAAGTCATATTTTCTTAAGGATAGGCTTTAAATTTAGGATGGGAAATACTGGCATAATATGATCTAAGAGCTATTGAACAGCTGCTGACTATAAAATGGGAAACTGGTACAATGTCGTTGTCTTTAAAATGGTCTTGATTTTACCTAAGTAAATTTGTATTGTTTACACGTGCTTTTTTCTCATTGGTTCCATAATACTTTTTGTCTGATAATTAAGTGATCATATTAAGTTTAATTTAATTCAAATTTCCCGGTTGACCTTAATTTCTTCTAGATAATAGTGTAATTAAATCTTTTTTTGTATTTATTTTAATATTTTCTTTTAATTTTGATACAGATTTTACATGATACATAACATTTACATACCGCTTATAGTTAAAACTAGCTTACATTTGCACATAATTTTTTTTTTGATCTGTAGAAGCTTTATTAAAAAAAAATTAGGAAAAAAACGAACCAGTCATCACATCCTGCGTGTCACTTTTGAAAGCCCTCTAACCCTTTTCTTAGAAGGAATATTCACACTGAGGACATTTATCATGCAATTTTAAGGATATCTTTAAAAAAGAAAGAAGAAAATTCTTCTTTTGAATTTTCCTGAATAAGTTTAATTACATATTGGAAACCACCAAGGCAGCTAATCAGGAAGCGTGTCAATATTTAGCATGTCGTTAACAAGTTGTCTTGATTTTTTTAATTATTAAACAATCCATTAACAGCTTTAATTGGGAGTGGGGCAATAGAACTATTCTTAGCACAATTATGGGTGTGGGGTTCCCTGCAGACTCCCCAGGGTGATGGTTCCTGTAATGATTTTTAGGGGGAAACGGCTCCCAACAGATCCCCCTTTCTCTTATATAAAGGCAGGTAGTTATTAAGTGGAGAGCACCAGTCAGAGTCAACCATGGTGTCAGATCTAAAGGAGAAGGGACTGAGATAAGGAGAGACCCTCCTCTCGAGTGGTGAAGCAATTTACCTCTCCTGGGAACAGAGGGGTGCCTGATGATTCTTAGGTCGAGTGGGGCCAGGCCTTTTTTTCTTTCCCCCTTACCCGTCCTAGGGTTCCCAGGGCCCTGTCTTAGGTTGGGGGATTATCCTGCCATAAGTCACCCGTCCTTGGAGCTCCTCACATAAAAGGCATCTATGATGGATGTAGGATAGAATCTTCCCGGTAAGAGCACCTTGGGGTGCTTACTCACATTATTTGAAATGGGTTAGTCCAGGTGCTTGAGTTAGCCTAGAAGAGGCTAGATAGAAATGGACCAAGCAGTGCTTAAAAGAATACAGTGTCTGTGTAATTATTTCGGGTAAAGCTAGCCGCGTGGGCGCCCGGGGTGCTGGGGATGCAGCCCTGCCGCTCCTATTTTTAACACATATCACAATTGAAGAATCCAGTTCATAAAATTCAGAAGTGTGAAGCTGCTAGTGAGTAACACACTAATATATAGTAAATGAGACAGTGGGTCATCAAGTAATCAAGATAGCGTCCCATGGTGTTCTTCACTAAATCCTATTGATATAATAATTCAGAGGTTTCTTCAGAAACATACATGCAAGATTATTATGTATCCTGTCAGTGAAAATTAACCATCCTAATTAATGTATGTACTCAAAGGAGCCAGTAAAATTTGAGGACCTGGCAGTGAACTTCACCTCAGAAGAGTGGGCTGTGTTGGATTCTAGTCAAAAGAAGCTCTACAGAGATGTGATGAAGGAAACATTTTTGAACCTGATCTCCATAGGTAAAAAGTACTACATACTCTCATTGTTTATTGAGTCAGTGAACAACGTGTCCTTGATGTGGACATCCCCTTTGTGTGCTGTGATACCATTACTAAGTAAAGAAACTGCCTTCGCCTATTGACCGGAAAGAACTTAGGTAGGCAGTGAGGACTGGACTGCATACTGTGAGAAAGGACGGCGGAGTCAGGGGGACTCCATAGATCTGCTGTTGGACATACATGTGCTAAAACTTTGCTGGTAGGCCATGACCTCATGGTGATATACATATTAATAGAAATAGTTTAAATTAAGATGTAAGAATTAGCCAATCAAAATCTAGAGCTCATGATCTAATCAGTGATTTAATTAATATAGTTTCTGTATGATAATTGTGGTTCTGGGGGTTCTGGATGAACAAGCAGCTCACTGCATGCAACATGTGTTGCTTATGAATGTTATGTTGGTATTGAATTCTTAAATTAAAAATGTGGTTATTTAGTGTGCATATATAAGAACTAGGTTGCAATAATGTTTTATTGCTTGCAATAATTTTTATGTTGAATATGAATGTGTCATAATGTATTCTCTGTATTTTGTTGTAGAAAAAGCACTAGAAGAAAACATTGAAGAGGACTCTAAAAATCTCAGCAGGAATATGGGGTAATTTATATTCACTAGAAAATAAATCATATTATACATTTGGGACTCAGGGGACAAATGAGAACATGCCTAGTGCTTCAAATATAACTAAGTGAAAAATGATCTTACACAAATTCCTCTAGTGGAGCATTGAATTTTAATATTTAATATTTGAGTATTTCATGTGTGTAATCTATTATCGCAAATATGTCACGTGATGATGAGGCTGAAAAAATGTTTTCACTGGATTATTACACAAAACATCCCATCATGTGCAAAGGGTTTTACTTTCTGTTCATACTTATGAGGCTTTGAGAATTAATACTGTGCTTTGTTTGCTCACTTTTGCTGTAACAATAAAAGAATTCTGGGATAGAGGACAGTTTCAAACTTCCTTGTCAAAATACCATCATATTGGGAAGCCAGGGCAGGAACTCAAGTATGACAGGAATCTGGAAACAGACACTGAATCAGAATTGATGGGGAAATCCTGTTTACTGGAGTGATCTTCATCCCTTAATCAGCTACCTGCCCTCTCAGGGATACCACCCATAGTGAACTGGGCCACCCCACCTCATACAGTGATCAAGACAAAGCGGCCAGAGACATGTCTAAATGTCAATCTGATAAAGTCATTTTTTTGCTGTCTATTTCATTCTTCCCAAATGGGGGTTCTAGTTTGTGTCAAAACTAATTAGCAGATACATTTCATACACAGAGCCTGAAATCCTGCCCATTGGCACACTACGCAACATGGTATGCC
The DNA here is from genome assembly GCA_902806775.1 of Microtus agrestis. Taxonomy (NCBI): domain Eukaryota; kingdom Metazoa; phylum Chordata; class Mammalia; order Rodentia; family Cricetidae; genus Microtus; species Microtus agrestis. The sequence goes on along the minus strand of CADCXT010004080.1, from coordinate 130,601 downwards.
CCCCTTTAATGGGAATGTGAAAATGGCGTCACAGACTTGTTTCCAGGCCAATCTGATTGAGTCATTTATTAGTTGGCAGACCCTATCCTCCTATGACCATTTTTCCTTCCTGTTCACTCGGTTTGTACATCTTAATTATTTTATATATCTGTATCTGAGTTATGTTTTATACAAAAACGTTTTTGGAAGTCGGAAAATGCAAGAAATTCTTCATATCAAGTGTATCAGATTTTGTGAACTCTTCACACGAATCCATGTCATTAAGTCTGGTTTGCTGAAAGATTGAGAATTGTTCTTAACCTCCCAGCCTGTGATACAGCTCCTTTTAGTTCTTACAGAAGTAACCTTAGTCCTCTACTTCTTCACACATAACAGGGTCTCACTATGAAATAGATCTTGTCTTGACATTGATACCATTATTTTATTCCCTCTGAGATTCTATAGTTCCAGACACCCTAACCTTCAATATTTTTCTTGTCTAAAGAATTGCTTTTCTCATTTTTTTGCAGAATTCAGAGGATTGAGAAAGACCATGGAAGTGAATGTCATAATGAGTGTGATAAAAATCAGCAAGCTAGTCCTGAGAGTATGATCACTAAAGACATGTCTTCCAGAGTAAGAGCTCATAAAACTCCATTGCTTGTAACCAATATCATTGGTGATTTATCCTTACGTGGGTATCTCAGAGAAAAAGATAGAGGGAAACCACTACTGTATAAGGGAGCTGTGGCAAAAGCTTTTAAACATCAGAAACATTGGAAAGTAATCAAATGTTCTGAATCCCTTCAGGTACTTGAAACTTTTCTTAAAGAGAAACCCGGGAAAAAACAATGTAAAGAAGCCTGTAGGAGTCTGTGTTTAGATCAGTCTCAGGAGAGAACTCATACTGGAGATAAACTCAATGAGGATATCTTCATGAGATACACACAGGGACAGAATGATGAACAAAACCATAAAGAAGTGGAACAATTTGTATGTAGTCTCTGGGAAGAATCCTTCATTGATTTCAGTGAGCTTACCAACCATGAAAAAAGTCATATTGAAGAGAAAAGGTACAGTTGTAGGCAATGTGGCAAAATATTTAAATATAAAACATGTTTTGAGAAACATAAAATAACTCACAAAGGAGAGAAGCTATATGCTTCTGTACATTATGTAAAAGCCTTCACCCAATTCAATCATCATATCAGTCATGAAAGCAGTTACATTGGACAAAGGCCTTATACTTGCAAGCATTGTGGAAAAAACTTCACCAGTTCATCTTATCGAAACATTCATGAAAAAATTCACACTGGAGAGAAACCTTATGCATGTAAGCATTGTGGAAAAGCCTTCAACGACCCCAGTAGTCGTAACAGACATGAGAGGAGCCACACTGCAGAGAAATTTTATTCATGTAAGCATTGTGGAAAAAACTTCAGCAGGTCTTCTTATCTAAACATTCATGAAAGAATTCACACTGGAGAGAAACCTTATGCATGTAAGCATTGTGGAAAAGCCTTCAACAACCCCAGTAGTCGTAAGAGACATGAGAAGAGCCACGCTGCAGAGAAACCATTTGCAAGTAAACATTGTGGAAAAGCATACAGCACTTCCAGTGCTTGTCGTTTTCATGAAAGAATGCACACAGCAGAGAGAAATCATACATGCAAGTATTGCGGAAAAGCCTTTTCCTGTCTCAGGAATCTGAAAAGGCATGAAATAATTCACACTGGAAAAATGTCTTATGCATGTAAGCATTGTGGAAAAGCCTTCAACCATACCAGGAATTGTAACACAGATGAGAGGAACCATACTGCAGAGAAACTTTATGTATGCAAGCACTGTGAAAAAAACTTCACCACTTCTTTTTATCGAAACATTCAAGAAAGAATTCACACTGGAGAGCAACCTTATGCATGTAAGCATTGTGGAAAAGCCTTCAACACCCGCACTAGTCATTACAGACATGAGAGGAGCCACACTGCAGAGAAATTTTATTCATGTAAGCATTGTGGAAAAAACTTCACCAGTTCTTCTAATCGAAACATTCATGAAAGAGTTCACACTGGAGAGAAACCTTATCCATGTAAGCATTGTGGAAAAGCCTTCAACGACCCCAGTAGTCGTAAGAGACATGAGAGGATCCACGCTGCAGAGAAACCATTTGCATGTAAACATTGTGGAAAAAACTTCAACAGTTCATCTTATCGATACACTCATGAAAGAATTCACACCGGAGAGAAACCTTATGCATGTAAGCATTGTGGAAAAACCTTCAATGACCACAGAAGTCATAAGAGACATGAACGTAGGCACACTGCAGAGAAACCTTATGCATGATCATTGTGGAAAAGCCTTCAACAATTCCATTAGGTGTAACAGACATTAAAGGAGACACACTACAGAGAAACAGAAGACTTATACTTGCAAATATTGTGGAAAAACTTTCTGGTGTAGGCATCTGAACATTCATGAAATAATTCACTCTGACAAAAGCCTTATTATGTAAGCTCTGTGGAAAATCATTTAACAACCCCAGTAGTTGTAATAGACGTGGAAAGAGTCACACTGCAGAGAAACCCTTTTCATGGAGGCATTGTGAAAAAGCCTATACCGGTTTCAGTTCTTATAAGACTCATGAAAAGTGTTCCCATTAAAGGGAAATCATATCCATTTAAGCAGTGTGAAAAATTGTTTACCTGCTCCAATCGCCTGAACATTCATGAAGAGATTCATATAGGGGAAAAGTCTTGAACATGTAAACATCTTGGAAAAGCCTTCAGTGACCTCAGTAGTCATAACAGACATGAATGAAGTCACACTTTTGAGAAGCCTTATTCATGTAAGTATTGTGCAAAACCCTTCACCAATTTTTATTCATTTGAGCATTGTGTAAAGCCCTTCACTAATTTCTATTCATGAAGGTTCATGAAAGAGATCATACTGAGAGAAGTGCTATGCATGTACACATTGTGAAAAAGCATTTCCCTTCTTCAGTCAGCTGAACATTGAGGAAAGGGTTCCATTTGGAGAGATGGCTTTTGCATGTAAACATTACAGGAAACCTTTTAATACTTCAATTTGTACTGATTTGCACAAAAAAACAATCACACTGGAGAGGAACTCTTGGTGTGTAAAAAATGTGGAAACTGTTCATTCTGTAGACTTTAACAGGCATAAAAGAGTTCACTTGATAGTTCATTTATGCACATAAGATTTGTGGAATAGCCTTCAGCTGCTCTTGTGATCATAACAGATCTGAAACTCTTCACACTAGTCAGTAGCCTAATGCGTGTAACCATTGTCAGAAAGTCTTTACTAGATTCAAGAGTAAAAACATTCACACTGGATAGAAGCCTTTTTATGTACACATGGTATAAAAACTATTTCTTTCTTCTTGTGATTTTAACAAGCATAGATTTGACACAGTGTCTGTAATGTGGGAAAGTCTTCAGCACAACCAGTTTCTCTAACCCTCATACACAGACCTACACTGGAAAGAATTCTAAAGCATATATCCATTTAAGTATTGTTCAAAGTCTTCAGCAGTTCCTGTTGCCATGACATTCTAAAGAAGTCACACTGAAGATTGACTTTACATGGATAAACATGTGGAAAATTTTTTTAGCAACCACAGTTCCTACTATCCTCAATTACTTTTTCTTTTTTGAGAACCTGTATGTTTACAATAAATGTGGGAAAATATTCAAAGTGTTTAAAATGAATAAAACTTAAAAGGTTTTTTTGGTAGTGTTTTCTGTAATTTCTGTGTTTTACATCCCTGCTGAAGTGCATAGTGATGTCACTGTGAAAAGAAGTAGTGTGTAGAACAAATACCAGTAATAACTCAGTAATGCTGTATTGGCAAAATCGCTTCTATTGTGAGTAATGGAAGAGGAATGTGCTAGGACCATGACATGTATTAGCTAGTCATGATTCTTCCCAGTAAATGGGATTATCTGCATTGTCTCCCTGGATCTTATGTGGTGGAAATAATTTGTCAATTCCAGAAGCTGTCTTCTACAAATTATATGTACACGCCCTATTGAAAACAGAGATAGAGAAAAAGGATGAGAGAGAGGAGTATGGAGTTTACTTTCCTTATGCCAAAAGCTTTGGGGAAAAAGCTGCCCTCACCTCAATTGCTGGCAATATACTGTCCAGACTGGGTCAGTAGGATACAAATAAAATCAACTGCCAAACTTTGCCGCGGTATTACAGTCATTCAAAATGCTCTGCTTCTCAAAAATTTCTGTCATATATACTAGCCTATAGGCCAAAGATGGATGCCCCAGCATTACAGGAGAACTTTGAATGCTTGTCCAGGTTGCCTAATGTCCCTGTTGTTAGGCAGATTTCACACTTTTGGGATCTTAATCGAGTTAAAGATTAATAATTAGAATTAATTTTCTTATGGTAAAGGTAAATTAAATATAAAACTTTAGACTCCCAAAGATAGATAATTAAATACTTTCTCTAATTTTGTCAAATGCAAATGGACTGAACATTGCGAGTGTAATTCTTACATAATAATTTTTTGTTGTATATAATATTTACTATGCCAAAGTTAAAACCTTCCTTTTTGATGAGCCAAAAAAAATGAGAGATGATGTACACTGTGATGATTTTACACTCAGATTGGTTTAATAGGAACTTGATTGGCCAGTGGCCGGGTAGGAAATGTAGGCATAACAACCAAACTAAGGACACTGGGTAGAAAGGTGGAGACAAGCTAAAGGAGAGGTAAAGCCACGTGCCATATGGCAATATATAAATAAATAGAAATGTTTTGGAACCTAATGGAGTCCTGGCCTTCCTACTCACCTCGCCTTTGAGGACCTTTCTTGCCCTTGTTCTTGGGTTTCTGAGAAACTTGCAAGTTTCCTGCTCTGAGAGTTGCTTAACAATTCTGCTTCCTGAGTACACATTTTGTTGGTCCTAACCCAAGGATCTGGCAATAAGGTCTCCTTCCTGTTGGCCTACCTGTCTGGGTTAGGTATAAACCCCCCTTGGTGATGTACAATAAAGGCTTCTAATTCTGCAACATGCAAAGTGTGTTTTCCATTAATCCTGATGTCCTTTGCTCGGATATGGCGCTAGCTGCACTGGTGTGACAGAAATGGGTTGTAAGTGCTAGCTACTAATAAGCCTGAGCTATAAGCCAAGAATTTAAAATTTAAAAGTGTCTTTGGTTATTTAGGAGTGGGTTTATTGGAAACGAAAACTCTGCCTACATTATAATCATGATATATAATGTGTACACATTTAGAAATTTGTAGATAACGTAGGTGAGTATATGTATGTGTGTATGTCTGTGTGTGTGTGTGTGTGTGTGTGTATACACAAACACAATGAAGTGAGGCCACTTGGCTTGACAGTTCCTAAACCAAAGAACCTCAAATTCATAAAAAACAACCACCAGCCGGGCAGTTGTAGCGCACGCCTTTAATCACAGCACTTGCGAGGCAGAGGCAGGCGGATCTCTGTGAGTTCGAGAACAGCCTGGTCTAAAAGAGCTAGTTCCAGGACAGGCTCCAAAACCACAGAGAAACCCTGCCTCGAAAAACCAAAAAAAAAAAAAAAAAAAAAAAGAAAAAAAACACCACCAGTATCAGGCAGAATAAATCTTCATTTGAGTTGTTCATGATAGTTAAATAATTCCCTAAGAAATTTAGGGTATTTTTTTGGGTATCTCTGTGAGGCTGAATGTGAGTCATAATAACTGAAACCATTTCACATTTTGAATCCAGGCTGAAACAGTTGAGGTCCAGATAAAACTAAACCCACCTTCATTTATTCTAACATTCTTAGAAAGTTGCTCAGTGAGAGAAGTAGTCAGTCTCCCTTGTCAATTTTTAACTCTTATGTGGTTTGATTAAGAATGGACCCAAAGGTTCATGGTGGCACATTAGTCTTTTTGATTGCAGGTCAAAGCATTCAGTGTTTCCTCTAGACTTCAGAAAACACAATCTGTTAGCTCTGATAATGTACTGATACATTTTTATTGTCAACTTGATTCAAAGTCATCACCTTGGAAGAAGAAGCTTTAATTTAGGAATTATATTGCACTGATGGGCCTGTGGCCATGTCCATGAGGGATACTTTTAATTGATCTTGGAGGGCGTAGTCCAGAATGGTCAACACCATCACTACAAAGGTGGATCTGGCTTATATAAGAATATTAACTAATCAGTTAATCCATACTTCCTGCCATGGCTTCCATCAATGACAGTTTGTGACCAGAAACAATAAGTTAAATGAATACTTCCTTACACTCAGTTGCTTTTATTCATGATACTTATTACAGGAACAAAAAGCAAAATAAAATACATAGTAAATCATAGACATATACTACATCACAGAATGTTCAACGATATTGTCGGAGCATTTAAAATGTTCAAATACCAGTTTTATTGAGAAAAACCAAAATGAGAGGTTTGGTATAAGAAGGAACCATTGTAAAGCCCCTGTTCATTCATTTTTCTGCTTACAGTTTGAGGAGAGTGGGATATAGATTCAGAGCCTTTCTAAATTTAGAGTGATTTAATCGATGGATAAATGTTGTATCTGTTCTTCCTCAGTCTTTTTTCATGTTTTTTCATTTTACATACCATTTCCAGTGGCCACTTCCTCCTCTTTTTCCTCCACCGACTTTTGCCCATCCCATTCCCCATCCACTCCTCAGAGTTTGTAAGCCTCCCTTTGGGAGAAAACAATGTCTGGTATACCAGTTTGAGACAGGACCAAGACCGTCTCCCTATATAAATCTGACCAAGTTGTTCCACCATAGGGAACGGGCTACAAAAGGCCAACTCATGTACCCAGGGTAAGTCCTGATCCCACTGCCATGGGTTCCCCAAACAGAACAAGACACACTGTCACACATTCAGAAGACTTAGTTTGGTCCCATGTAGTATCCCTAACTGTCAATCTTGAGTCCATGAGCTACGACTAGTTGGGTCACCTGTCTTTGTGGTGTTCTCAGTGATGATCTTGTTGCCCCTTGCTCAGATGATCCCTCCTCCTCTTTGACTAATCTCCAAAAGCACAGTGCAGTACTCCATTGGGCCTGTTCTGCTCTCATCAGTTAATGGATGCAGGTTCAATAATGAAAATTATGGTAGTGACCAATTGGATTAAAGGAGAAGGTCAGTTCAGGTACCCTCTTCCACTATTTCTAGCAGTCTTAGCTGGGGTCATTTTTGTGAATTCCTGCCAATTTCCCTAACACTTGGTTTCTCTCTCACCTCATAATGACTTGCTCTTTCAAGATAACTCTTCCATTGCTCTCTCTCTCCATTGCTCCTCCAACTCGGCCATCTCAAGTCCTAATATCGCTGTTCCCCATTCCTTCCCTTTCCCCCTTCCATGTCCAATAAGTAGATCCTAACAATTTTTTCCCTGGGACCCTCCATGTATATCCTTCTAATGTTTTTTTAATCTAATTTCATTGATGTTGTAAATTATAATCTGGTTATCCATTGCCTTTATGTTTAATATCCACATACCATGGTATCTTTCTGGGTCTATGAACATAGTTGACCAAATATCTTTGTGATATGAATGGGCATCCTTTGGGTATATGCCCAAAGTTTATATTGTGGGAGTCTTTGTGTATATTGATTCCCAGTTTTCTGAAAAACAACCATACTGATTTCCAAAGTACTGTACAAGTTTGCACTCCCATCAGCAGTGGAGGAGTGATTCTCTTGCATCCTCTCCAGCATGAACTGTTATCATTGTTTGTGATCTTAGCCATTCTGACAGGTGTAAGACGGTATATATAAAAGTTATTTTGATTTGCAATTCCCTGATGACGCAGTATTTGAATATTTCTGTAAGTCTCTTTTGGCCATTCAGAATTCTTCAGTTGAGAATTTTCTGATTAGATCTGTATTCTATATTTAATTGGATTATTTCGTATTTTGATGTCTAGTGTGTTGAGTTCTTTACATATTTTGGAGATCAGCCCTTTATCAGATACAAGGTTGGTGAAGACATTTTCTCATTCTCTTCACTGTCCTTTTGTCTTATTCACCATGTCCTTTGCCTTACAAAAGCGTCTCAGTTTTAGGAGGTCTCATTTATTAATTGTTGGTCTCAGTGTCTGTGCTACTACTGTAATATTTAGGAAGGGAATCTCCTGTTTTCATGTGTTCAAGGCTACTTGTGACTGTCTCTTCTATACTGTTCAGTATAACTGAATTCCTGCTGAGGTCTTTGACCCGTTTGGATGTTGGTTTTGCTCATGGGGATTGATATGGATCTACGTGTATCCCTCTACATGTTGATATCTAATTATGCCAGCACCATTTGTTGAACATGATTTTTTTAATCCACTGTACAATTTTTGCCTCCATGTCAAAAATCAGGTGTTCATAGTCATAGTTATATTTTGTTTCTGTTTTAATAAATAAAGCTTGCTTGAAAAACAGGGTACAAAATTATGCTGCTAAATGCCAGAAAGTAGTGGTACTTGGAGGCAGAAACTGGAAGGTCACTGAATTTGAAACCATTCCAGAGTACAAAGCTATGACCACACAGAGAAACACTGTTTCAAAATTCAAAGGAAGAGAAGGTCAGCTTAGCTAAGTAGATATTGGCACTGATGGCTATGGGGGCATTGAGAGTCACTTTTTCCAGGAGGAGATCTTCTAGTAGGTTGCCCATAGTGGAGAAGTCCCTTCATCTCACAGTATGGACTCAGTCGGCATCCTCAAACTGCCAGATCTTTAAAATCTGTATAGGTGCAGTTTTATGGCAAGGACTCACCCAAGAGTGTTGAAAATTGTAAGAAAGGAGTTTCCTTAGACAGAAGAGTAGGGAACAAGGCCGCCTGTGTGGTTTACAAGTCAGGTGCCATTGCTGTTCCAGACTCTATCATTCTCTGGACCAAATAACACCAGGGGAACCTTCAGTTGGTGTCTCTGCATATTCCCAAAGTAGCTAGTTTTTCAGTGCTCCTACTCAGGAACACAGAAGCCCAAGTTACATTCACCATTCTGTGCTTCTGATGTTTCTAGTTGTCCCAACAAAGAAGCCTGTTGCCCTCTGAACACACAGCCACAGACACTTGAACTTGATATTGCTTAACTCTGAACGACAAAGCCTAAAGAGGCAACATGGGTAGCAGCCTATGACTATGCTTTCATTGGACTGTTTATCCCTTTTATTAATAAGGTCTCAGTGATAAACAGTTCTCACTCTGCTTTCTCTGCATTATCTAATAAAACACTTTAGGGACGTTCTTACATGAACCCTTATTGCCAGTACACTTAAGGAAGCTGGTCTTCTGGCAATTCAAAGCTCTTTAGGGCTAGTCAGTGCTCCCTACCTGCCTTTGCCACAAAGACACTGCTTTCATTTTCCTCTGTACATTCTAAACTTATGCCATAAAAGGAAAAAAGGACTTTGAGGCAGGAGACAGCTGCAAATGATTTGTGCTCAGGAATTGGTATGGGACTGGAAAAGAAAACTCAAGGATTAGGGATGAGGCAAGAGTTCATTGCTCAGATCTATTCATCAGTTCATCTTTCACAAGTCAGAATAGCCAAGAATAAGAAAAGAATTCATAGCAAAATTTTGTCTAGGGTTCAGAGAGACAACTCTGTAGTCAAGAGTGTTTGCTGCCCTGGAAGTTGAGTCGTGTCTCCCAAGTGCCTGTTGCCTCAAATTCAGGGTGTCTGACACTTTCCTTGGGCCACCACTGGAACAAAAGCTGCTATGGGGACATACCAGAGACAACTGAAAATGAGGCACATCCATAATAGAAATGCCTACATGAATATCTTAGAGAGCTCATACTAGTAACGTGGCAACATGCCTGAAACAAGTAGAAGAAGAAAACTCACTCAAAATGAGTAGAAGATAAGGTATACTCAAACTGTTTTCTCTTGTTTCTGTTTTTGACAATATCTAGTTTTAATCCACAGTATTCAGATAAAATGCATCTGTTCTTTACAGTAGTAATTTTTCTTCTTTGTGTGTATTAAAATTATTCCTATGCCTTTGACCTGGATTTTTCTCTTATTATCCTGGTTTTCTGTATGGTCCCATGGATATTCAGTGCCAAGAGAGTTTAGATTTAACATTTTCTTTTAGCTACACATCCATTTCTTCTATTGTGTCTTCAATGGGTGAGATTCTTTCTTTTATATCTTGCATTATGTTGATGAGCCTCATCTCTGACATAAGATTTGCGTTTCAAGTTTGCCATTTCATATTGATATTTGTTTTGTGAGAAAAGGCTTTATTTCAGTTTACAGCTTATATCGTCCATCACAAAGAAAAGTAAGACAGCATAAAGGAAAGTAAGAACTCAAAGCAGAACCTGGATGCTGAACCTGAAACTAAGCTAATAATGAATGCTTCTCACTGGCCTGTTGTCATGTTAATGTTCATTTACTTTTACTATACCACCATGACCACCTACACACAGATGGCACTCCCCACAATGGACTGGGAACTCCCACATCCACTATTAATCACAAATACGACACATATATGTACATACAAACAAATCTTTGAAGGAATTTTCTCAATTTCCCCTTCCCAGATGACTCTAGGTTGTATCAAGTAAACAAAAGAAAAAAAACCTAAGCAGTTCAGCTGATCAGCCAAGGCTCATGTCAATAATCCCAGCACTTGGGAGGCAGAGGCAGATGACTGTTTGTTTGAGGCCAACTTGTTCTACAGAATGAGTTTTAGATCAGATAGTGCTACACAGAGAGACCCTGTCTTGAAAAAACACAAAGAAGCAAAACCAACAACAACAACAGAAAATAACTAAACAGTTGAATTTGTCAACCTTGTTGATGATTTCAAAGACCAAAATTATCATTTTATTGATTCTTTGTGCTGTTTTTGGTATTGTTGTGGCTCCTATGTCATTAATTTCAGCCTTGATTTTGATCATGTCTTCCAATTTGTCACTTTCAGGTGTTACTTGTGCTTGTTTTTCTTAGGACTTCAGGTCCATTATTAAGTTATTAATTTGAGACATCTCAAATGTTTTGGTGTAGGTACTTAATTCTATAAACGGTAGAGGGAACTTATAGGATGCTCCCTGGGTTAACTTATTTGGTATCTGTCCCTCATCACTAGGAAACGTTCCTGTGTGAGGCTTCCTTTACAGCACAGTGTGCGGTCCTGAAGACTGAGAATATGTTGACACTTGATACTGTGGGTTATCTTCTTGACCTGGGCAAAATAAGGTCTCTGTCTCCCGTTCAAGATCTGTTCCCGCGCCTCCCCAGTATCCTTCGTGGACCATTGCTTCCGGGTAATTCCATTTTACTCAGCCAAGAAGTGCATTCGTGACAAATTCTTTAGTTGGCACATTGGGCCCTCGTTCTTACTCTGCTTCCACTAACCAGGGACCCTTCCTGTTATGGCCCCGGGTTTTCTTTAAGGGCACTGAATCTGGGCTGTTCAGAGCCAATCTGTGCACTATTTTACGTGGAATAAAAGTAGGATGCCACTGAGTACACGGGGAAGCGAGTCCGTACGCTAAAGTCTCAAATGGTGTTCCCCCTTAAGTGCAATTATCCCTCAGGCTTATTCCTGGGGGAAAGCCTGGTTTACGATTGGATGTTGATTTTATTTTTCTCCTCCCGCCTCCTCATCCCCCACCTCCCGCGATGGGAACTGATGTTGGCCCTGCTACTCATGAATAAGAAGGCGGGTCCAGCAGCTTGCGCCAATCAGGGACGCTGTTAGTTCCTGGCTAGAAATGTCGAATGAGGAACAAGAATGTTCCGCGGTTTCCGCCCCTGGCTCCATTTTTGAATCCGGTGTAGATTTTATGAGGTGTGTGACAGCTGGTTTTCGTCGGTGTTACCTATTCTGACGGCAGGCCCCTCCGAGAGGACCTCTGCACGCGTCCGGAGCAGGACATGGTGAGTGCGCGGTGGCTCCTGGAGTCTTTGGTGCAACCTGGCGCTCCAGGCCGGACCCTGGCGCTGTGCAGCACTCAGGGGTGGAGTCTGGCACAGGCGGAGCCGGCAGCCGGCTGTGCAGTCCGCTCCTGCCCTGTTGGTGCTGTGACTGCTTCATCCCAGTCTCCAGCCTGTCTTGGGGAATCCGCGATGAACCTCCGCCTCCGCAGACGATTCAGCCTGCAGGGCTGGAGAAGCGGAGTTCGGACTGTGCAGGGAAGGGACGCGGGTGGTGAACGTTGCTGCCTGTCTGCCCTGGCACACTCGTTTCCGACCTGTTTTTATCGTTTTCTGTAATCTCTTTGGTGTTGTATTGGTTTTGCTCGAGACTGCCTCTCCAAGCAGAGAGGGCCTTTTGTGAGATTATTTTTATTTTTCGGTTTTTCTGTCCTGGAGCTCCATAGTAGCTGTCGATGACCTTGAAGTTGTGATCCTCGGTTCATCTCCCAAGTTTTGGGCTTGCAAAAACTGAGTCAGCAGCACACTTGATTTAATATGGTGCTTTGGAGGAAACAGAAGGTGGGAGTCTCTGCATATTAAGCAAACACTACCAAGTATATTTTGTTTAGTGTGCTCACGTGTGTGTGTGTGTGTGTGTGTGCATGTATTTCAAAGCTAGTGTTATGAAGACTTTCCTGATCAGTACAGAAAACAATAGCATCAAATAGGATGTTTTCAGTGGGACATGCTCTGAGACCTCCACAGGGAAGACCTTGGAGGGGAGGGAGGGAATCCCTCTTGTGTGATTTTGCTGTTGTTGTTATTGTCTTTGGTTTGGTTGTTTGGTTGGTTGGTTTTTTTCCAAAACATGGTTTCTCTGTGTTCACCTGGCTGCCCTGCAACTCAGCTCTAGACCAGGCTGACTTCTGCCTCCCCAGTGCTGAGATTAAAGGTGTGCACCACCTCCATCCAACCTCTTGTATACTTTTTTTAGGCTAGGAAAATGAGTTATAAATGAACTTCTTAGTACTGTCTTCATTGTATTTTATCTGTCTTCTCACATCATGGCTTCATTTTCATTTAATGTAAGGAAATGCTTGATCTCCTTATTTCTTCATTGACACATTCGTCATTGAGTAGTGTGTTATTTAATTTTTATGAGCTTGTAGATTTTCTATAATTTCTGTTGCTATTGACTTTCAGTCTTATTGCATTGTGATGAGATAGAATATGAGACATTGTTTTAGGTTTCCTCTATTTGTGGAAACTTGCTTTGTATCCTCTTATAGAGACTTTCTGTTAGTTGCTTAGAAGTGTGTGTATTCTATTGTTTTTGAGTGGACTATCCTTTGTGTATTTAGCTGGTCAGTCTGTTTTTTGGTGTCATTCATTCTGTTTGCTTGTTTGTTTATTGTCCTTTTGAGACTCAGTCTCAATTATGTAGCTCCAGCTGGCCCCAAACTTGCTATGTAGACCAGGGTGACCTGAAATTCATGGAGATCTACCCGCATCTGGCTTCTGAGTGCTGGGATTAAAGGCATACCAGATCACAGCTGACCTCATTGTGTCATTAATTACAGATTTTCTCTGTTTATTTCTTGTCTAGTTCATTAGTTGACTGGTGAGTTGGGTATTGAAGTCACTGAGTATAAACTGAATTTGAATTACTATATGACTTTATATGTAGTTGTTTTGTGATGACATTCTTTTGGAGGTGTGACCAATCATCTTTTCAAGCCAGACAGGAAACCAACAATAGACTAAAGTATGGCTTGGTGAACCAGTGAGTTTCATTGGGCGATGACAGAAATATAAGTGAGGAGTTACTTACAGGGTCAGAAATGAATTAAAGACAGCTGCATTACCAAAGCCAACTGTAGCATGGGCAACAGTCCAGGAATACCGGTCAACCAGAGAGCCATGCAAGCCTGTGGGCAGTTCAGCAGGTTGGGCAGTGCTCTTTGCTGATGGTTCAGCTGGTCTGACCCTTTACCAAGCAGGTTGGCTGGTCTCTGCTTTTTCCAGGCTGCTCTGCATGTAAGAAGGAACCAAACTGAAGGCAGTTTGAATAGAACTTCCATTTTGAATAAAGGTCCAATGAAGTTTAACTGTCCAAGACCTTCCTGGGTGACCCAGATCCTGGTTGGCAAGTTGAGGCATGAACGCTGGGCAAACTGCCCAGCCACAGGAGTAAGACAACCAATGAGAAGAAATATCCCTAGGAAAGCTCCTGTTCCCTGGATACTGATTGGTGGAAAATGTAACTGTAACTTGGCACAGATGTTTGTGTGTTTTGTACTTTCAAAGCTCTGTAACATTTGGCTTCAGGGTCACGGTTCTGCTCCCGAATCTGTTCTGCATCCCTGATGGATCAGCAGCAGCTTGATTACAATAAATATTAGTTTTCTGTATTTACTTGCTGTTTGAATTATGTTACATTCGATGAGACCCCATAATATGCTGGTCTGAACCTCTTCCAGGCAGCTCAGCTGGTCTGATATTCTTTGTCTGGAAATATCTCTCTTTTTGAGACAGTGTCTCACTGTGTAGCTTTGACTGTTCTGCTAATCACTATGTTAACCAGAATGACCTTGATCTACCTGCCTCCACCTCCTAATTGCTAGGATTAAAGACATACACCATTATATCTGATTATAACTAGCCCTTATTTTTAATCTCTTAATTCCTGCTAGGTGGTAGTAGCACAGTCCTTTAATCCCAGCTCTGGGAGACAGAGACAAGCAGATCTTTGGGTTTAAAGTCAGCCTTATCTACATAGTGAGTTCCAGCAGAGTTAGTTCTACACAGAGAAACTATGTCTGGGGGGGATCTTAATTCCTACCTTCCTGTCAATGGAAACCATTTTATGGTAGAAGAAATTTAAACTAGTCTTTCATGCAAAAATTAGCACAAGCTGTTAGTCAGGGTTCATTCTCTTCCAATAACCTTTTTTTTCTAAAGCAGTAAAAGGCACTATAATCTCTGCAGGGTCCATACCTACTAATTGATGAAGTCTCAGTTTACCTTTTATAATTAATTCAGAGACCTTTTCTATACAAGTTTTTAATTTTTTAATTGGTTTATGTGGTAAAAAAATCCATTTTATGATAATAACATCCCTTGCATTAAAATTCCTGTAGGAGAAATTCTGGAAGGCAATATGACAAGAATACAATTAAGATTTGGATTCACCCTATCCACATGTGCCTCCTGTAATTTCTCCTCAAGATTCATCAATTCTTTTCTGCTTCAGCTGTTAATTCTCTGGGACTATTCAAGTTTTCATCACCATCTAAGCTTTTGTTTAAATGAATTATTAGATCAGGTATTATCCTAACAGCCAATCGTAGACTAGAAATGTCTCCTAATAATCTGTGAAAGTCATTAAGAGCCCGCAACTGGTCTCTCCTAATTTGTGCCTTTTGTGTTCTAATTTTCTGTAAACATATTCTGTAACCTAGGTAATTAACAGAATCTCCTCTTTGAATCTTTTCAGGATCAAGTTGTAATCCCCATTTAGGCAAGCATCCTTTACTAAATTATCTGTATTTGAATCAGATCACAAAATGTCATTCATATAATGGTAAATTATAGATTTAGGAAATTGCTTATATTTTATTTCCAATGGCTGACTGACAAAGTATTGACACATGGTGGGGCTATTGCTCATTCTCTGTGGGAGGATAAACCATTGATATCTCCTAGTAGGCTGAGAGTTTTATTATAAGTAGGCACTGTGAAGGCAAACTTTTCTCTTATCCTTTTCTTGTAAAGGTATGGTGAAGGAACAATCCTTTAAATCCATAACTATGAGAGGCACAGAAAGGTAACAGAAAGCAGAGGAATTTCAGATTGTAGAGTGTCAATAGGTTGAATAACCTTGTTGATAGCCCTTAGATCTGTCACCTTCTTCATTTTCCAGATTTCTTTTTAACAACAAATACAGGAGAATTCCAAGGGCTGGTAGATTCTTCTATATGTCAAGCATCTAGTTGCTCTTGTACCGGCTGTTCTAAAGCCTGCAACTTTTCCTCAGCTACAGGCCACTGCTTAACCCATATTGGTTTCTCAGTTAAGCATTTTAAAGGTAGGGCTGTTGGTACCTCTGAAGGTTTATCAATTGCTTTGTGTTCTTATACAGCCTGAATGGCTTGTGTCCGTCGTCTATAACATCTTCTAAGACTTTCCTCAGAAACATAAGTTTTTGGGGCTGCAGGAATATTCATCTGGGTATTCCATTGCTTCAATAGGTCACAGCCCCACAAGTTCACTGCAATATTGGCTATATATGGCCTTAGTCTTCCTATTTGCCCATTTGGCCCTATGCATTCAACTCATCTTGTACTTTGTTTTACCCAAGATAGGGTTCTAATTCCCAGCAACTGAACATCTACCTCTTGAAGAGGTTGATTTGGAAGCCAAGATTCTGGAGTAATGATACAGCCACACCCATGTCTAGTAAGCCTGCAATAAAAATGCCATTTATACACACTCTTAGCTTTGGGCTTTGATCATTTGTAGATGTCTGCCAAAATATATGTTTCCTCTCTCCTACTGAAGTTTTTGACTCATCCTCCACATTTAATCTATCATTCAGACCTGTATTGCTTTTTACTGAAGGCATTGGATTTTTTAATATTCCTGTTGAGACACGTTCTCCACAGTAATTGGAATGGCGGCCTGTGAGAGGCCCCCCTTGCATTTCCCGATGTTATCAGGTTGCCTTGTCTATCTTTCATTGACCTCCATTAATTGGTCCAATGTCAGCCTTTACCACACCTCCTACATATACCTGAAGGCTGAGTCCTCCTATTTCTGCCATTCCCAGAGGAGACATTATTCCTAGGAATCCCTTGTCTACAATCCCTTCTCAGATGTTCCATTCTATCACCATTAAAACATTTGGTATTTTGATGTCTTCTCTTAGCATTGGAAATTGCTTCTCCTACCCAAGCTTCCGTACCATAGTCAAGTGTCTTGACATTCATTGTATGCAAGATCCATTCATCTATGGGTGCTGGTCTGATCTTTAAAGGCCCAAGGATCCTTTTGCACTCTGTTTTGACATTCTCATAGGTGAAGATTCAATTATTAAATGTTTAGCTTCTGGGTCAGTTACCCCTATTTGTACAGCCCTAGTTAGTCTTTGCAAAAAGTCATTAAAAGGTTCTCACTGACACTGTTTAACCCTAAGATATGATTCAAATATTTTCCTTGGCTCCTGAATCCTGTTCCAAGCCTTTAAAGCTGTTGTGCTACATAGGGACAAGGTATGGACATCATAACGAGGTTGATCCTGAGGATCAGAGTAAAGTCCTTCACCTTGAATTTGATCTAGGGAAATCTCAAGTCCTTTTTCTTTTTCTTGTTGCTCTAAAATTCTTGCCTCCTCTTAAAAAAAGCCCTTTCAGAGTAATTGCAGTCTTCTTTCTAGGCCTGCTGAGATTAACTGAGTCCAATATTGAGGCATTGCTTTGCTACTGAAAGCCCGCATTTTGACCATTTCCCTAACAAAGACAAATGTAGTCTAAGCTACAATTGCTTGTTTAGTTTCCTTTAGATTGGTCGTACGTATGGGCTCCCATGTACTTTCTTTGACAACCTTATGTTACTTTGGGCTAGGTACTTCTTCTGGTGTTATTAATGGAAAGGCAGGCAGAACTGTGGGGAAGCTATCCTGGAGATTTTTATGTATCAACAAGGTTAAATTGTGCCTTTTCACCTTTTGTTCCTGGTCATCAAATTCGATAATTTGCTTGATCCTCTCAAATCTGCTTACCATTGCCTTTTGTAATGTCTGGATCTGCTGTCCAGTGTTCTGCTCTAATGCCCTCATTGAGGATTCCAAGGTATGAAGTCTGTCCAGTAGAGATAATGTCTCAACTTTGGACACATTTTCATTATCCATTCTACAGTCCAGGGACTTTTTTAAAAAATATTTATTTATTTACGTCTTATGTATACAATATTCAGTTTGTGTGTATGCCTGCAGGCCAGAAGAGGGCACCAGACCTCGTTACAGATGGTTGTGAGCCACCATGTGGTTGGTGGGAAATGAACTCAGAACCTTTGGAAGAACAGTCAGTGCTCTTAACCGCTGAGCCATCTCTCCAGCCCCAGTCCAGGGACATTTAAGTAATTTCCAGCTTCTGGTTATGACAGACAATGCTGCTATGAACATAGTTGAGCACATGACCTTGTGGCATGATTAAGCATCCTTTGGATATATACCAAAAAGTAGTATTACTGGGTCTTGAGGATGGTTGTTTCCTTATTTTCTGAGAAATTGCCACATTGACATCCAAACGGGCTGGACCAGCTTGCATTCCTACCAGCAATGCAGAAGTGTTCCCTTTTCCCCACAACCTTTCCAGCATAAGTTATCATAAGTGTTTTTGATCTTGGCCATTCTTACAGGTGTAAGATGGAATCTCAGAGTTGTTTTAATTTGCATTTCTCTGATTACTAAGGATGTTGAACATTTCCTTAAGTGTCTTTCAGCCATTTTAGATTCCTCTGTTGAGAGTTCTCTGTTTAGGTCTGTACTCCATTTTTTTTATTGGATTATGTGTTCTTTTGATGATCAATTTCTTCAATTCTTTATATAATTTGGGGATCAGACCTCTGTCTGATGTAGAGTTAGTGAAGATCTTTTCCCATTCTGTAGGCTGTTGTTTTGTCTTGTTGACCATGTCCTTTGCTTTACAGAAGCTTTTCAGTTTCAGCAGGTCCCATTTGTTAATTGTTTCTCTCAGTGTCTGTGCTGCTGGGGTTATATTTAGGAAGTGATCTCCTACAACTTATAAACACTTTCAGTAATATAGCAGGATACAAGATTAATTCAAAAAAATCAGTAGCCCTCCTGTACACAGATGATAAAAGGATCTGAAACAAATTCAGAGAAACAGCACCATTCACAATAGCCACAAGTAGCATAAAATATCTCAAAGTAACTCTAACCAAAGAAGGAAAAGTCTTGTATGACAAGAACTTTAAATCTTTAAAGAAAGAAATTGAAGAAGACACCAGAAAGTTAAAGATCTCCCATGCTCTTGGGTAGGTGGAATTGACATAGTAAAAATTGGTAATCTTGTGCTGGAGAGATGGCTCAGAGGTTAAGAGCATTGCCTGCTCTTCCAAAGGTCCTGAGTTCAATTCCCAGCAACCACATGGTGACTCACAACCATCTGTAACGAGGTCTGGTGCCCTCTTCTGGCCTGCAGGCATATACACAGACAGAATATTGTATACATAATAAATAAATAATAAATAAATAAATATTAAAAAATTGGCAGTCTTACCGAAAGCAATCTACAGATTTAATGCAATGCCCAGCAAAATCCCAGCAAATTTTTTCACAGATTTCGAAAGAATAGTACTCAATTTCATATGGAAAATCAAAAACTCAAGAGAGCCAAAAGAATCCTGTACCACAAAAGAACTTCTGACGACATCGCAATCCCTGACTTCAAACCCTACTACAGAGCTTTAATATTGAAAACAGCCTGGTATTGGCATAAGAACAGACACGAGGACCAATGGAACTGAATAGAAGACCCGGATATTAATCCACACTCCTTCGAACACCTGATTTTTGACAAAGAAGCAAAAAATATCAAATGGAAAAAATAATGCATATTTAACAAATGGTGTTAGCATAACTGGATATCAACATGTAGAAGAATGAAAATAGTCTTATATCTATCATCATGCACAAAACTCAAGTCCAAATGGATCAAAGTCTTCAACATTAAGCCAGCACACTGAACCTTATAGAAGAGAAAGTGGGAAGTATCCTTGATTGGGTTTTATGTGCCAAATTGACTGTTTCCTCCTTCAGAGTGCTGAATCTTCCTTTAAATAAATTACTATCAGTCTGTAACATTTCCAAAAGTACCTCAGTTTTCCAAGTTTTGTTAGTTAAATTGTTTGTATCCTCCTTCAGATTCCCAACCTCATGTTTGAGAAGCTTGGTACCAGTTTGTACCATTTCTAAAAGTATCTCAGTTGACTGAGTTTTGTTAAAGTGGTCATATTCTTCAGATTTCCAAACTCTTTCTTGAAAAGTTTGGTATCAGTCTGTAAAGACTTTACCATTTCTAAAAACACCTCATTCTTCATCCTATTGTCAAACCATATTTTTAAGAAAAAAATATTGAGGATAAGACTAATCCCCAGAATCAAAAATAGTGATGTAGAAGGGACATCATATAACTCTTGTAAAGTCTCGCACATGCTGTAACTAAAGAGGATATTGAAACCTTGGACAGTTAGGTTGTCTGACATATTGCCCCTTTTAAATTAGCAACTTATGATCTATGTTTGGAATATTAAATTTTACCTGTGGTTTAATTAGCTGGATTAGGTGCAATAACCATTACCTACCAGTAGATGTTGCAGGCCACCTACAAAACTAACCTAGCTAGGTTATTAATAGAAATCACAACCTGTGTGTCCTGTAGTAGGCCCTGATCGGTTGGTCAGCAGCAAGAAAAATCGCCGCTTCATGAAAAGTCTATATCCAAATGAACTTCTGGCTCCATGCACAGGTCACAGTCAGATGAGGGAGGGGGCTTATGCCTAGTCAGGCGCATTCCGAACTGGTGGCAGACAATAGAGCCAGCTCGTTCTAAAACCAAACGTTTGGGCACAGGATGATGATGTAAGTCACAAAACAATCCCACACCAGTTCAGAATTATGAATAATAAAAGGGTTATTATTTAAGGGGAAAATTTACAGATCACTGTCCTCGACAACAGTCCTGTATGTGAACAGGAACCGAGTCTAGCAGCCGGAAGCAGGAGCCAGAAGCAAGAGAACAGGCTCATGTTTACCACTGCTTTTACAGTATAAGAGATGATGCCCAAGTGGGCTGGTACCTTAAAGGCTATTGACTGAAGGAGCAGAATGTGCTCCCACAGAAACTCTTTTTCAATAATCTTCCTAAAATATTTAAACTGTGGATATGAACAGGATTGGGTCACCAATTATTGCCTGGGGCTTTTAAAGATAGATTTGGTGTCTAAGAATGAACAGCAGGTTCTGCGTTTTGACAGAAAGGGGGACATTTGGAAAGCCTTGCTCCCTGCATATGCTCTTTCCCATCATGCCTCTGATTTTAATCATATGCCTTATTCACATGAAAAGTGGTAAAAAGACTTTCCTTAGATGCTAATTTTGAAAACATAGTTTGACTTATGGTACATGTGCCCCAAAATGGCACATTACTTTCAGGCCATTTTTCATTGTTCCCAGCTGTGTTTCAAAATGCAATTAAATAGATATAAGGGATTAATAAGGTATCTGAGGGGCTAACACATTGCTATTTTTCTTAAACATGAAACCTGATAGCAGATGTGGTTCAAGGTTATATACAGATGATTGTTCAAAGAATATCACAGGGTGTTGGGTGCAAAGCCCAAGTAAAGTCTCAGGTTGTTTCTCTTGTTCTGTCTCGCTATTCTCCCAGGGCCTAGAATTAATTTCATACCAATTATAACTGCTTTATCATCACCTCATGTCTTAAAATTTTAAGCTTGCTTATACTCTTTTTCACTTACTAAAGTACTTCATTGTTTTTAAACATAAGTTCCTTTACATTCCTGGTCCCAGGGCAGAATGAAACTAGGTTATTGAAGAAATTAGAAAGTAATGGCCTCCATCTTACTTCAAAACTGAATCCTTGTTCTACTCTGAGTCTTCCTGATCTGTGTGTCTTCTGTAAGCATTTCTTTCAGCATTTTTATCTAGACTGCATCTACCAAATGGTCTGCTCAGATTTGCTTTGTCTTCTATGATGATCTCTCTCTCTCTCACTCGCTCTCTTTCTCTTTGCTTTAAGAAAAAACTATTTTCCAACAGACGCACACACAAGTTTAAAATGCCTAGAGAACCTGGTCAGGCTTATTTTCAACATTGGCCTAACTTCTTTGTGTCTGTTTCTATATTAGGCTTTTCCTATGGCTGTGAAAAAACTACCTGACAAAAATGACTTAAGACAGTAAAAGTTTATTTCTTCTCATGGTTGAAGGGTTTAGTAAATCGTGATAGAAACCTTAAAGCAAGAGTGTGAAACAGATGGTCCAATCATGCTGTGGGATAATCCTTTTGTATACTGAAAAGATTTGTCACCCATTTGGTTTAAGAAAATGCTGATTAGTCAGTAGCTAGGCAGGAAGTGTAGTTGGGGGCCACCAGACTAAGAGAATTCTGGGAAGAGGTAAGGAAGAGAGCCAAAGACCATCCAGGCACAGAGGAAGTAAGATGAGAATGCCACACTGAGACAAGGTACCAAGCCACATGGCTCAACATAGACAAGAATTATGCTTAATTTGAGTTCTAAGAGCTATTTAATAATAAGCCTGAGCTAATAGACTAAGCAGTTTATAATTTATAAGCCTCTGTGTGTTTCTTTGGGACTTAACACTGAAGGACCAAGGTACAGAAACTTCTGTCTACAAAATCATAAGCACAATCAAGAATGTGTGGCTATATGTTAGTCAATTCCTTTCTTCTTCTAATATAATCCTGCATACAAGTCAGAGACTGCTTCCATGCACCATGAGTGGTTTTTCTCACATTAACTCATGTAATCCCTATAATTCCTCATGTTAACCCTTATCTGCATAACCACTTAGAAGTGTCTTCCGAAGCACATGTGCTAGACGGTTCTGCATCCTATCAACCTGTCAGGTAAACCCACCCATCCTAATATGTGCACTGTTTTAGGAGCCCGTGACTTTTGAGAATATGGATGTGAACTTCACATCAGACGAATGGACTTTATTGGATTCTAGTCAAAGGAAGCTCTACAGAGATGTGATGAAGGAAAATTATGAACCTGATCTCCATAGGTAAAACACACTATGATTCCTTAGCTTATTCATTCAGACAACTATTTCCTGCTTACGTGTTTAGTGGTTTCTGGTTTGAAATATCGAAAGGGAACATGGAGTGAAGTTAATGTGCCTGGTCACATCATAAAATTTAGAATGTAATAAATTTTTGTAATGTTGACTAAGTCATGATTTCTTTGGGTTTACTTCTAGAGAAAACACATGAGAAAATATTGAAGAGGACTACCAGAGTCTCAGGAGAAATCTGGGGTAATTTATACTCGAGAGAGGAATTTTCATCAAGCATTTGGGGATGATAAGACAACTGAGAACCTAGTATATTATCTAAATATATATCAGTATAAATTAATTCAAACATGTATGTTTATGCAACTGTATATGATCATTCAGAATTTGAATATCCCATCTATGTAATTTCTGAATGTCACCAAAATATGCTGCAATATTTAACTATGTAAGATATTTTTCAGTGGTTCATTACAAAAAAACTTCCTCATACTCAGAAGTACTTGATGTATTTTTATGATATTTTCTCAGGGCTTTATCTATAAGAGATGTTTGTTGTTGTTATCTTGGTTTTTAGAATTATTTGTTCTTCAGCATGCTTTATTTGCATGTATGTCTGTGTTCAGCTTTCTTATAGTATGTGAATACATTTTGACCTCTTTTGAAGGCCAAAAGAGGGTATAAGACCTCTCCCTCCAGCTACTGCTTGTCTTGGCTACTGTTAAACTGCCTGCTGGGGCAAAAGCTCCCCCTGCACTGTTGATCAAGATTACAGGATGTGGGATTTGGTCTAAATTCTTGGGGCTTCCCTTAGGTCCCAAATAACTGAGTGTAGTCTCAGATGGCTGAAATAAATCCTTTTAGTTGGATATTTAAAAAAAGAAAGAAAAAGAAAAAGAGGGTGTAAGATCCCCATCCCCTTGGGTTGCAGTTACAGACAGTTGTGAGCCACCTGTGGTGCTGGGAATCAAGCATGGTCTCTCTGAAGAGCCATCAGTCCTCTAAACTTCTGAGTTACCTCATTAGCCTCAGAAGAGCTTTTTTTTTTTTTTTTTTTTTTTTTTGGTTTTTCAAGTCAGGGTTTCTCTGTGGCTTTGGAGCCTGTCCTGGAACTAGCTCTGTAGACCAGGCTGGTCTCGAACTCACAGAGATCCACCTGCCTCTGCCTCCCGAGTGCTAGGATTAAAGGCGTGCGCCACCATCGCCCGGCTCAGAATGAAACTGAGGATGTGTTGAGGAGCAACCCAATAAGCAGTGTCCTTTAAATTTGCTATTTATTGCTGAGATAAACACTAGGACTGAAATAGGAATTAGAGAAGGACACTGCTTATTGGGTTGCTCCTCAACACATCCTCAGTTTCATTTCTCATGGAACTCAGGTCCATATGCTAATATATGGTACCCAGAGCAGACTAGGTTCTCACACATCAATTACAAATCAAAAAAATACCCCACAGATTGCCGGCAGGCAAATCTGATGGAAACAGTTTCGCAGTTGAGGTTTTCTCTTTTCAGATGACTGTAGCTTGTGTCAAGTGGACAAAACCCTACCAGCACAATTTACTCCTTGTGATCTTGACATACAGATTCACCACTATTACACCATAACTTTTCCTTTCCTGTTTGTCCCCATCATTTCATGTTATTATCACAATATAAATCAGATTATAACTTTAGGAATCTCCATAGTCTTAAATAAAATATATACACTTTAAATATTTAGTGTCTCTTAAATCCAAAATGTCTCCTCTCTGGGCTCCTGTAAAATCAAGTATACGATATGCACTTCTTATTTCAAAAGGAAAGAAGCAGAGCACAGGTACCATTAGCTCAAAGCAAACCCCAAATTCAACATTGTTAATTACATTCTGTAGCTCAGTGTCCTTCATCTGGGCTTCACGCATGATAGTCTAGTCTTCAAAGGGCTTAGGAGACACAACTTTTCTGTCCTGCTAGCCACAGCACACATCACTTGACTCCTATACTCCTCAAATCCACAACTGCTTCTGTCCTTGGCAGTCATCCATGGTGTTGGCATCTCTCTTCTGCTAGGATCCATACAGGTCGCAGCTTCCCCTTCACTTTCTGATCTCTCTTCTCGAATTGAAGGAAATATTAACAGCATTTGAGATAATTCTGACTAATAATAGTTAAAATAATTACAGAGTAGATGAGAAGGCCAACTTGGATAAAGGAAAATATCTCCGGAAGTTTTTTATAATATGGGATTATTTGAGTTATGCTGGAGTTTTTTGTTGGTATTGTTTTTCTTTTGTAGTCAAAGGAAATTGAGTATGTTTCTTTCAAAGTATGTAAAGAATTTGATGTTGTCGTTTGATTTGTTTTATACTTCTTTATTATGTTTCAGTATGACCCTTTTATCTCTGATTGCTCCAAGACTTTCATTGTGAAGGGGTCTTTGATTTTGTCAAAGGATTTTCAGCATCTAATGAGATGACCGTGTGGTTTTTTTCTTCCAGTTATTTTGTTTCTATGGAGGCTTACATTGACAGATTTTCTTATGTTGAACTATCTGTGTATCTCTGGATCATGGTAGAGGATCTTTTTGATGTGTTCTTAGATTTGGTTGCCAGTATTTTATTGAGTATTTTCACGTCAATGTCCATGAGTAAAAATGGTCTGTAATTCTCTTTTCTTGTTGAGTATTTGTGTGGTTTGGGCGTCTTGCTGACTGTTGGCTCATAGAAAAAAAATGGCTGTGTTCCTTCTGTTTCTACTTTGTGAAATAATTTGAAGAGTATTTGGTATTAACTTTTCCTTGAAATGCTGGTAGAATTTTACCTTCAAACCATCTGTCCCTGAATGGGGCGTGTTCCTGATGACTATCTTGAATATCACCATAAAACCTTCGTCTGGCGACAG
Organism: Microtus agrestis; assembly: GCA_902806775.1. Taxonomy (NCBI): domain Eukaryota; kingdom Metazoa; phylum Chordata; class Mammalia; order Rodentia; family Cricetidae; genus Microtus; species Microtus agrestis. The sequence goes on along the minus strand of CADCXT010004080.1, from coordinate 104,997 downwards.
ATGGAGATAGAGACAGAGACCCCATTGCAGCACTGGACTGAGCTCCCAAGGTCCAGTTGAAGAAGAGAAGGAGGGAGAATATGAGCAAGGAACTCAGGACTGCGAGGGGTTGGTCCAGGGTGCCTGAGCTAATGGTAGTTCACCAAAGCCAGCTAGACTGGGACAGAACGAGCATGTGATCAAACTGGACTCTCTGAATGTGGCTGACAATTGGGACCGACTGAGAAGCCAATGATAATGGCACTGGGATTTGACTCTACCACATGTGCTGGTTTTTGGGGATGCTAGTCTATTTGGATGCACACGTTCCTAAGCCTGGATGGAGGGGGGGAGGGCCTTGGACTTCTTACAGGGCAGGGTACCCTGCCCTCTCTTAGGATTGGAGGGGGAGAGGGGAGAGTGAGTGTGAGAGTAGGACGGAAATGGTAGGAGGGGAGGAAGTGGAAATTTTGAATGGTATTTTTATAAAGCAATAAAATAATCAAAAAAATTTGATTGCTATTGCTTTAGGAGGGATTGGTCTATTTGGACTTTTTATCTGATCTTGTTTAAACTTTGATAAGTGGTATCTATCAAGAAACTTTTCCATTCCTTTTTTCAATTTTATGTAGTAAAGCTTGTTGAATATGACCTAATGATCCTACAGAATTCTGCAGAGTCTGTTGTTATGTATTTTTTTTTGTTTCTGATTTTGTTAATTTGGATATTTGCTCTCTACCTTTACTTTTGATAAGGGTTTATCTATTTTGTTGATTTTTTTGATGAACCAACTCTTTGTTTCATTGGTTCTTTGGGATTGTTCTCTTTGTGTTTTATTGATTTCAGTCCTCTATTTGGTTATTTCATGCCATGTACTGCTCTTGGATGTATATGCTTCCTTTTGTCCTACGGCTTTGTGCTGTTAAATCTGGTATGTGTTAAGTCTTGAGTATGAGATCTCTCCAAATTCTGCATAAGGAACTCAGTGTTATGAACTTTATTCTTAGTACAGCTTTCATTGATTTCCCATAATTTAGGTATGTTGACCATTTATTTTCATTGAATTCTAGGAATTCCTTAACTTCTTTCTATCTTTTTTGTTCCTTGATCAAGTGGTAACTCAGTAGAAAGTTGCTGAGTTTCCATGAGTTTGTAGGCTTTCTGTTGTTGTTGAAATCCAGCTTTAATCCTTGGTAGTTCAAAAAGATACAGGGGTTATTTCAATTTTTTATATCTGTTGAGACTTGCTTTATGGCCAATTACATAGTCAGTTTTGGAGATGGTTACATACTCAGTTCCATAGTCAGTTTTGGAGAAGGGTTATAAGAAGGTAAATTCTGTGTTTGTGTATTTATAGATATCTGCTACATCTTTTTGAGTCATAACATCTGTTTCTTTATTTTTCTGTTTAGTTTCTATCTGGATGGCCATTGTTGCAATTTGTTAATAAGATATTGATAAAGCCCTATAAAGTTCATTGTTCTGAGAAGGATGCCCAAAAGTTGCTAGGTTCATTGTTCAGAGAGAGTTGTGTGTTAGCTGCAAGTATTACATCTCTGGACAGAAATATATCCTGACTGTTGGGAAGTCAGGTTATACCTGCAAATGTTATAGCTCTGGAGAGAAAAATATACTGACTTATCAGGAAGCCAGACTATACTTATGGCTGTTTAGGGACAGTATGCTGAATATCTACAGCTATGAGGAGAAAGGTATCCTGACTTGTCTGAAAGTCCGGCAATACCTACCTACAACTGTGAAGGAAAGGTATTCAGGATACCTACAACTTTGATGAGAAAGATATCCTGACTTGTTGGGAATTCAGGCAGTGCCTGAAGCTGGGTTCAGGTGGGAGGTAGTCTCCTTGCCAGATGTGGGTCCTGCATGTCCAGTTTATACAGAATACTGTGAATCAGTCTAGGGAAGAGCAGTTTCTTGCTCAAATGGCTAGCGCCTTGTCACATTGAAGGCAAATTCTGTAATGAGTTTCTTCAGTGCCCATCAGTCTCTCCAAAGTAATTGGTGCTGCCAGAAGCAGACATGTGTTACTTTTGAAAAAGTCTAAGTTCTTAAAGCCTTTTAAATGCCATATTCTCTAGGAATTTGAAGTGTTGGAGATTATCTAACTGAAAAATATCTCAGTATATCTAGGAAGCATAACTTACATAATTACAAGTTTGACTATTGTTAATGACTATCTATTAATCTGTAATTTTTAATTATGCATTACATTTTTAAATGAACTACATAAATCTAATACTTTAAGCAAGACTAGAAATATACATCTAACAAAATTGACCTAAATTTTTTACCGAGAAACCAAAGTCCATACCAATGTAAAGTATTCATTTCTATATCATATCCCACCCCACCCTCTTTTTAAAAAGGAGATTGACTGTGACTGTTAACCACTTCTAATCAACTCACTTAAAATGAAAGCAAACAATTATAAACAAACATTTACGGTGTTTGTACATTGTTTTTTCCAAACTACTTCCTGCTGTTGTTGGGTGAAGTATTTTTAGGGTTCATGGAGACCTTTTTGGGTGGTTCTTGTTCCATCAAAACACATTGGCCTGGAAGGAATCCACAGGTGCTCTTCATGTGTGAAAACAAAAGCAGAACATCTTTATCAAAGTAACATATCCTTAAACTCAAATTTTGGAAGTCAAGATACTTTTAACATATATATATATATATATATATATATATATATATATATATATATATATATATATTTAGTTTATCAGTCCCTAGAATCAAATGGCTCTCTGCAGTGAAAAATTCAAAGAAAACATAATAATATGCACAATCCAGATACTCTGTGTTTTTTCTATTTTTATGCGACTTATTTGTTTTATATTATTTTTACTTTCTCTTCAAATTTTTTATTTTTTAAAACTTTCTTTGTTTACGTGTCTATATTTGTCCTCTCTCACTGAAGCCTGTGCACATTTTTGAAGCATTATGTCTCCTTTAGAGGGGTTTTATGTCTAAATCTGTCCTATTGTTTATCTGAAATCCTTTTCTAACAAGAAGATTTTTCTTTGTTTAGTTTATTTACATGGTAAGCAGTATAGTTTCTGAGTCCCTGGATGTTGACTCTGCCTCTCTCAGCCTTTCAATATGGTGGAGGTACAATTACCACTAGTTCTTTAAACCATGTTCGCCACCCCAGCTCCAGCAAACATGTTGCTGCATACTGCTCACAAACCCCATAAGTGCTCCACAGCAGGACCTCCTGAAAGAGCCAGAATCATTCCAGACACAGCATGATCATCATGATGCCATGTCTTAAAGGAACAGTGTCTCTCCGAGCCACCAGCAAACAGAGGCTCTCTGGAAAAAAAAAATGCAGTTACCAGGAAGCTCCAATTCGACTCCTGTCTAGAAACACTTTTTTAAACGCTTTTTGGGGCTTTATGTAGATGTATGTTGCAGATATTGGGCACCCTTATGTAGTTACAAATATTCTCCATTCCTCTAATTGCCCTGGACCAGTTTCTCTCCACTCACTGGGTCCTGATCATTACCTCCTACAGTTGCTTATGAAATAACTGCTTTAATATTGATTATATACTCTTTGACCTATTAGTTCAGCCTTCTTATTAGCTAACTCTACATCTTAAATTAACCCATTTCTATTAATGTGTGAGTCGCCATGAAGGTGTGGGTTACTAGAAGAGTTTTGGTGTTTTTCTCCTTTAGCAGCTCATGGCATCATCTTGACTCCACCTTCTTCCTTCCTCTATCGCTGCTTGGATTTCCGCATTGCTCTACTTATATCAGGCTTTTCCTCTGGCTGTCACAGATTATTATGAGAAAAGTTTCCTAAGGCAGAAGCAGTTTATTTCATATCACAATTGAAGAGTCCAGTTCATAAAATTCAGAAGTGTGAAGCTGCTAGTGAGTGACACACTAATAAATAGTAAATGAGACAGTGGGTCATCAAGTAATCAAGATAGCGTCCCATGGATATTCTTCAGTAAATCCTATTTATATAATAATTTTGAGGTTTCTTCAGTAATATACATATACAAGATGATTATATATCTTATTGTTCTTTCAGTGAAAATAAACATCCTAATTAATATATGTACTCATAGGAGCCAGTAAAATTTGAGGATGTGGCAGTGAACTTCACCTCAGAGGAGTGGGCTGTGTTGGATTCAAGTCAAAAGAAGCTCTACAGAGATGTGATGAAGGAAACATATTTGAACCTGATCTCCATAGGTAAAAAGTACTACATATACACATTGCTTATTCAGTCAGCGAACAACTGTGTCATACTTATGCATATCATGTTGATATTAAATTTTTGAAGTGAAAATGTGGTGAATTTAGTGTGCATACCCATATCATAAGAACTAGATTGCAGTAATTTTTATATTTAATATGAATGTGTCATAATGTATTCTCTGGATTTTTTTTCTAGAAAAAGCACTAGAGGAAAATATTGAAGAGGACTATAAAGATCTCAGCAGGAATATGGGGTAATTTTTTATTCAGTAGAAAATAATTTATATTATACATTTAGAACTCAAAGGACAATTGAGAATTTGTGAAGTGCTCCAAATATACCTAAGTGAAAAACAAGTCTACGCAAATTTTTGTAATGGAGCGTTGTATTGTGACATTCAATATTTGTGTATTTCATGTCTTTAATCTATTAATATTACAAATATGTCAAGTGGGACGGAGGGCAGAAAAAGGTGTTTCCAATGGATTATTACACAAAACATCCCGTCATGTGCAAAAGGTTTTAGTTTCTGTTCATACTTATAAGGCTTTAAGCATCAATACTGTGCTTTGTCTGCTTTCTTTTGCTGTGACCAAAAAAAAAAAAAATTCTTCTCATGAATCCCTGTCATTAAATCTGGTTTTCTTAAAGATTAAGAATTGTTCTTGGCATGGATGTACTCACCATATTTGGTTTCTAGCCATAAGTAAGGACATTGAGCATATAATCCGGGATCTTAGAGAAGCTAAAAAGAAGGAGAACAAAAAAAACATATAGGCAACCTCCTGAATATTAACCTCATCAGGCATGAAAGGAGACAGAGATAGAGACCCACATTGGAGCACCAGACTGAAATCTCAAGGTCCAAGTCAAGAGCGGAAGGAGAGAGAACACAAGCAGGGAACTACACGAGGGGTGCACCCACATATTGAGGCAGTGGGGATGTTCTTTCAGGAACCACCAAGGCCAGCCGGTCTGGGTTTAAAAAGCCTGGGTTAAAACCAGTCTCGCTGAACATAGCGGACAATGAGGACTACGGAGACCTCAAGATCAATGGCAATGGGTTTCCCCACCTATTGGCTTTGTGGGAGCCTAGGCAGTTTGGATGCTCACCTTACTAGAACTGGATAGAGGTGGGAGGTCCTGAACTTCCCACAGGGCAGGGAATCCTGATTGCTCTTTGGGCAGTCAAGAAAGGGGATTTGATTGGGGAGGGGAGGGAAGGGGGCGGTGGGGAAGAGACAGAAATCTTTAATAAATAAAATAAATTATAAAAAAAAAAAAAAAAAAAAAAAGAATTGTTCTTGGGCTGGAGAGATGGCTCAGAGGTTAAGAGCACTGACTGCTCTTCCAGAGGTCCTGAGTTCAATTCCCAGCAACCACATGGTGGCTCACAGCCATCTGTAATGAGATCTGGCGCCCTCTTCTGGCTTGCAAGCATACATGGAAGGAATGTTGTATACATAATAAATAGATAAATCTTTAAAAAAAAAAAAAATTGTTCTTAACCTCCAAGCCTGTGATACAGCTTCTTCATAATTCTTAGCGAAGCAAAGTCAATACTCTACTTCTTCACATATGGCAGGGTCTTTCCATGTCATATCAATTGTCCTTGACATTGATACCATTATTCTCTTCCCTCTGAGATAGTATAGTTGTGTTACACACAGGCCAGCCTCCAATATTTCTCTTGGCTACAGTATTGTTTTTCTCATTTTTTTTTTTTTTTGCAGAATTCATGGGATTGAGAAAGACCATGGATACAAATGTTATACTGAGTGTGATAAAAACCAGCAATCTATTCTAGAGTATGATCTATAAAGACATGCCACCCAGAGTAAAAACTCATGAGACTTCATTTTATGTAAGAAACATTATTGGTCATTTATCCTTACATGGGTATCTCAGAGAAAATACTAGAGGAAAACCACCACTGTTTAAGGGAGCTGTGGCAAAAGCTTTTACACATCAGAAACATTGGAAAGATAGCAGTTACTCTGAATCCCTTCAAGTACTTGAAGCTTCTCCTGAAGAGGAACACGGTAAAATTCAACATTGTAATGAAGCCTGTAGGAGTCTCTGTTTTGATCAGCCTCAGGAGAGAAGCCATACTGAAAATAAACCCAATGAGAATGTCTTAATGAGATGCACATATGACCAGAATGATGAAGGAACCCATAAAGAAGTGAAACAATTCATATGTAATCTCAGTGAAGAATCCTTCATTGATTCCAGCAATCATACCAACCATGAAAAAAGTCATATTGAAAAGAAATGGTACATTTGTAGGGAATGTGGAAAAACATTTAAATATGCAGCATGTTTTGAGAAACATAAAGTAACTCACATAGGAGAGAAGCCAGATGCTTCTATACATTATGGAAAAGCCTTCACCCAATTCAATCATCGTAACGGTCATGAAAGTAGTTACACTGGTCAAAAACCTTATGCTTGCAAGCACTGTGGAAAAAATTTCACCAGTTCTTCTTATCGAAACATTCATGAAAGAGTTCACAATGGAGAGAAATCTTATCCATGTAAGCACTGTGGAAAAGCATTCAACCACCCCAGTAGTCGTAACAGACATGAGAGGAGCCACACTGCAAAGAAACCTTATGCCTGCAATCATTGTGGAAAAATGTTTACCAGTTCTTCTTATCGAAACATTCATGAAAGAATGCACACTATAGAGAAACCTTATGCATGTAAGCATTGTGGAAAAGCATACACCAATTCCAATGCTTGTAGCATTCATGAAAGAATGCACACTATAGAGAAACCTTATGCATGTAAGCATTGTGGAAAAGCATACACCAATTCCAATGCTTGTAGCATTCATGAAAGAATGCACACGGCAGAGAGGCATTATACATGCAAGTATTGTGGAAAAACCTTTTCCTGTCCCAGTCTTCTGAATACCCATGAGATAATTCACACTGGAAAAAAGCCTTATGTATGTAAGTATTGTGGAAAAGCCTTCAACCACCCCAGTAGTCGAAACAGACATGAAAGGAGCCACACTGCAGAGAAAATTTATGCCTGCAAGCACTGTGGAAAAAAGTTCACCAGTTCTACTTATCAAAACATTCATGAAAGAATTCACACTGGAGAGAAACCTTATGCATGTAAGCATTGTGGAAAAGCATTCACCAATTCCAATACTTGTAGTATTCATGAAAGAATGCACACGGCAGAGAGGCATTATACATGCAAGTATTGTGGAAAAGCCTTTTCCTGTCCCAGTCTTCTGAATACACATGAGATAATTCACACTGGGGAAAAGCCTTATGCATGTAAGCATTGTGGAACAACCTTCAACAATCCCAGTAGTCGTAGCAGGCATGAAAGGAGCCACACTGCAGAGAAACCTTATGCCTGCAAGCATTGTGGAAAAAAGTTCACCAGTTCTACTTATCGAAACATTCATGAAAGAATTCACACTGGAGAGAAACCTTATGCATGTAAGTATTGTGGAAAAGCCTTCACCAATTCCAATGCTTGTAGAATTCATGAAAGAATGCACAGGGTTGAGAGTCAATATATATGCACGCATTGTGGAAAAGCCTTTTCTTGTCTCAGTCTTCTTAATATTCATGAAATAATTCACACTGGAAAAAAGCCTTATGCATGTAAGCATTGTGGAAAAGCCTTCAACCACCCCAGTAGTCGTAGCAGACATGAAAGGAGCCACACTGCAGAGAAACCTTATGCATGAGCATTGTGGAAAAGCCTTCAACAACCCAGTAGGTGTAACAGACATGAAAGGAGCCACACTACAGAGAAGCATTGAACTTATATATGCATGCATTGTGGGAAAACCTTTTTCTGGCGTAGTCATCTGAACATCCATGAAATAATTCATACTGGAGAAAAGGCCTTATGTAAGTAAGCATTGTGGAAATTCATTCAACAACCCCAGTAGTTATAACAGACATGGCAGGAGTCACACTGCATAGAAACCTTGTTCATACAGGTATTGTGGAAAAAGCCTTCACCAATTTCACTTCCTGTAAGACTCATGAAAAGAGTTCACATTAAAGAGAAGTCTCATACATTTAAGCATTGTGGAAAAGCATTTATCCACTCCATTCAGCTGAACATGCATGAGAGGATTCAAATTGGAGAGGGGGCTTTTGCATGTATACATTACAGGAAAACTTTGAACACTTCAACTTCTCCTGATTTGCATGAAAAAAACAAACTTGAGAAAAACCCTGTGTGTGTAAAAGATGTGGAAACTGTTCATTCTATTGACCTTAACTGGCATAAAATATTTCACTTGAAATTAAAGCTTTATGCACATAAGAATTGTGGAAAAGCCTTCAGCTGCTCTTGTGATCATAACAGACATGAACCTCTTCACACTAGCCAGTAGCCTAATGTGTGTAACCATTGTCAGAAAGCCTTTACTAGATTCATTTGGTCCAAGAGTAAAAACATTCACACTGGATAAAAACCTTTTGTATGTACACATGGTATATGAACTATTTCTTTGTTCTTGTGATTTTAACAAGCATAAATATCTCACACAGTGTCTGTAATGTGGGAAAGTCTTCAGCACATCCAGCTTCTGCAACCCGCATGCACAGGTTTACAGTGAAAAGAATTCTAAAGCATAGATCCATTTAAGTATTGTCCAAAGCCTTCAAAGTTCCTGCTGCCATTCTAAAGAATTCACTCTGGAGACAGACTTTACATGTATAATTATGCGGAAAATCTTTTAGCATCCACAGTTCCTACTATACTCAATAAATTTTTCACTTTGTGAGAACCTTTATGTTTAGAATAAATGTGGGAAAATAGTCAAAGGGTTTAGAATGAATAAAACTTAAAAGTGTTTGTCCTCTTTGGTAGCGTGTTCCAGATATTCTGTGTTTTACATCAGCTAGTCATGATACTTCCCAGTAAATGTAGGTATGTGTATTGCCTTCCTGGATCTTACATGGTGGAAATAATATATCATATTCTGAAGCTGTCTTCTAACAATCACATGTACACTTACTATTGAACACACACATACATACACATATGTGTGCACACACAAACACAGAGAGACGCACAAATGAGTAAAAAATAACATATTCAGCCGGACGGTGGTGGCGCACTCCTTTAATCCCAGCACTTGGGAGGCAGAAGCAGGCGGATCTCTGTGATTTCGAGACCAGCCTGGTCTACAGAGCTAGTTCCAGGACAGGCTCCAAAACCACAGAGAAACCCTGTCTCGAAAAACCAAAAAATAAATAAATAAATAACATATTCATAGAGGTGGAGATACAATTAACAAAAAATTCCAATGTAGAACAAAAGAGATTATGACAGATACTCACCAAGAGCCCATAGCTCTTAATCACCCTCATACATATCTACTAATGAGAACAAAGTTTCAAAGAACCTACTGGGCCATTCTCAAGTGAACCTCTACTGCAATTGTTTTCAAACCTACTACACTAGCAATAATTTTTTAAAAAAGAAAAACAAAAAAAATGACAGGAATTATTGCATTTACTATAATTGGTTTTCATTTTATATGTACTAAATATTAGCAGTTAAATTACAAATATACACATTTCATAATCTCTTTTGTGCACGTGTCCTCCAAAATACCCATTTACTTTCAACCCACATTTGGTGAGTTACATTGTAATTTTGCACATCAAGCACACGACTTATTCTTTTCTTGCCCCGGGAGTCATGTACATACACATGCCAAACAAACACACATGCACATACATGAAAACACACAACTCTTACAGTCATACTACGTAAAAATGAGTAGTTTAAAAACTTTTCATATGTATTTTCTCTTTGGAGGTCTTCACAAATCTATATAGAGTGGAGTGATTTATACTTCTAATATTCATTCTAGTGTTTGAAAATACATATTTTTCTTGACAGGTTGTTATTGTGGTTTACTGGTTTTACTGCTGGTAATAATTGAGTGGGTTTTTTTTCTACCACGTAGTAAAGTAAGGGCTTTTACTTTGGAGCTACTTATTAAAAAGAAAATTTTTAGCTAAGTTACAACTTGATCTCTCAATGTACTATTTACAAACCATATGTTTCCTTTGTGACGGACAACAATGAATATTAGCAATAACCTGCAGTTTGAGGGAGGGAGACCTTAGTTGCGCCTGGGCCCGAACTGGGAACTGGGAAGGAAAGTGTCCCATCCTTGGCACTAACTTCTCATTAGTAACCAATGCACTTGGGGCAGCAGTGATCATCAATGGAGAAATATCCATTGAGTCATCTATATTTTTAACTATGGTTTCAAACTAGCTTTCTCTGTCTCATGGATGTTGTGGTTTTTTTTACCACATACACCCTATTCTTCAAATCTTAAAACTGCCCTCTTTGCTTATACCTTTTAACCCATTGTTATACTCTCTCCCAATATTTTTGTGATGTGTTCTAACAAACTCTTCTTCCATCTAATTGTCCCTATTTTTATTGTCTTTCCTATACACATGGTTAAATAAACATGGAAATGTGGTAGCTAGGATCTGCATACAAGAAAAAACCTAAGCATTTTTCTTTCTGTGTCAGGTTTACTCACCCATGATGTTTTCCAAATCCCATCTAACTGCCCTCAAATTCGATAGCTTAAATGCTTATAACCGTGTACCAATGTTTTACTATATATATTTACCACATTTTCAGTATCTACACATAGTATTTCTCACACCTTTGTTCTGAAAAACAGTGAGGATAGCATTACTACACATTCAAATTTCACCAAGTACTGTTGAACACTGGCAGATGTACCTTTGTTATTGTCCTATTAGGATGCATTAGAAAAAGCACAACGTGTTTGAGATTTATCTGGGACAAACTAGTACTCCCTATTTGGGGGGGGCAATAAAATGCTCATGATGTTTCTATAAAAATTTATATTTACAAATCAAAAGAAATTCAGCTTTGGGTAGTACACAATCACATAATGTTCTATAATCCATTACTTTTGGGGCATGCTCTACGAAGAAATTAAAAATATCACAAGACGAGAGAGAGGAAACTAATTAGCACTGTGACTTCTGTGCCTCCTCAAGCACTGGTTGTCATTATGTGTGCTGGTATCAGAAAACATTTCTCTCACTAAACTGACAAAGTTTCAACTTTGCATCCAGTATAGACACTGGGACATTATACACATAGATAGTCATCTGTGTGTGCTTTGAGCAAACAGATGATTTTAAGCATAATAGATTTTCAAACCACCCAATGTCCTAATGATTTCCATGCATATTTGACCACCAGACACCAGCTGCAAAGGCTGTGTGTTGCCTAACTGATGATGAGTCTCACCATGGTGGCTTGTTGGAAGTGCACATGTATATGTATCTAGTCTGGGAACTTAATCAACCCTCTATGCCATGTCTTTTGACTATTCTGATTTATTACCTTATTCCACCTCTTGAAAATTAATCTCTAGCCAGGTTTTGTCTTGCTCAATTTCCATTTGTTTTGATGGGTAGGTCGGTAAATATCTTCAATACCAATAGTAAGTTAAATTTTGAAGATTTTTGTTATTGATTTGCTATTTAGCTAAGGCTTGCCTTGAAGATGCCTCTTGCTTCAGCCTCCCAAGTTCTAAAATGGAAGAAATGTCCATTCACAGTCATGTGGAAATGATAATTTTCACTTTGTCTAAGAATTTCATGTATGAAGATATTACAGAACAATGAACTTACTAAGAACATAAATGTGGAGATGTGTCAGCAGTATAGATAGAGCTCTTGTGTTCTTGTGGATGAACAGAGTTCTTTTCCCAGCAGCCATGTTGAGTGGCACACAGACACACACACAGTTATAAATATTATAAAAGAATGCAGTCTAATTCCTATGGTTTCTTTATGTTAAAAAGTCCCATTGCTTTACTTCTACTGATATCCTTTGTGTTGCATAATCCCAGGCAGAGAGGCAAACGATCATGTGTGAGGGGAAATGATCAAGAGACTCTAACTCCTTCAGTGAGCCAACTGTAGGGATAATTCATGCCTTTCTTTTCATACTGTGAGGTAGAGGGAAGGAGAGAGAGTGGGAGATGACGAGAAAGAGTGTCAATGTAAATTTAGGTGTATGTGTCCCATAACGTATATATGGCGGTCACAGGACAACAGAGCAGACCTGTACTGTAGACTAGTCTCTGATAATGACACTGTGGTGCAAATGAGTACTGAATTTGTTAACAGTGTTGTCTCTGTGGTTTCAAAAGTAATTTGTTGCAAACTCAGTTTGTATTGGAAAATTAGATGAACTTCAGAAAATGAATGTTTGGTGTCATAGTGTACTAATGAATTTTATTGCAATTTTATTCCAAGTTCCCTTGGAAGAGTGAACTTCAGTTTAGATATTGTATTGGTCAGTACAGCCTGTGACCATCCATGTCTATGAGGGATTCTTTTGATTGGTGTCTGGGGGACTAGTATGTATTTGCCACCAGTATCACATGGCAGTTGTTCCTGTACTATATAAGAAAGTTATCTGTTCATGATTCAGCCTACAGTGGAGCCACTAATCAAGTTCTTCCATGGTTTCTGCTTGTCTTCCTGCCGTGGATTTTCTCAGTGTTGGACTGTGACATGGATGTGTAATCCAAATTAACCTTTCTTCACTATGTTGCTTTTGGTCATGGCATTTATCACAGAAACTAAAAGCAAAATAAAACACAATAATTTCAGAAAATTCTGTCATGGGTCCTAATCTTCAAAGATATTGTGGAAAGATTTTGTAAGTGATTAAATCCCAACTGTTTGATGTTGTTATAATCCAAAATATTAGCTTTTGAGAAGGTAGATTTGTACAGCCTTGTTTCATTTTCCTCTAGCATCTTGAGGAGAGGAGGATGTAGATTTAGTTACCTTCTTTCTTTCCTGCAGTATAATCAGTGAATAAAGCTCATATCCTCTCCCATAGTCTTTTTTTAAAAATATTTATTTATTATGCATACAATATTCTGTCTGTGTGTATGTCTGCAGGCCAGAAGAGGGCACCAGACTTCGTTACAGATGGTTGTGAGCCACCATGTGATTGCTGGGAATTGAACTCAGGACCTTTGGAAGAGCAGGCAATGCTCTTAACCACTGAGCCATCTCTCCAGCCCCTCTCCCACAGTCTTAGTTCTCTCCAGTTATTTATTGTCTCATATTTTCTCTAGTCTTGTTGATATAATCTTAAAATTTTCAGTCTTTTTTATTGAAGGAAGGGATTACATGAATGTAATACCAAGCAAGGAGACTAGGAAAACATGCAGATTAATTGCTCTGTTGGGGCCCTGGAGGTCACCAATTGCTTATTCTGGTATAAACCATGACCAAGATATGCTCATGTGACTGAGGAAATCTGTAAGTATGATAGAAGTAAGGTTTAAAAGGATATCCTTTAGGGCTTTTATCGGACATGGCTTCGCACTCTTAAATAAATATAGACTTAGAATCTTTATCAAATATCAACTGGCTAGAAATACAAATGTTTAAAAGGAAATACACATCACAGCTAAAATGTAATTATTCTGACTGCACTAAATTTTATAGTATTTTAAAATCATTTAATGATGAAGCTCCCATACAATAAATGTAGAAAGGAATACTAGACCGGCAGTGCTGGTTCTTTTGTTTTAGAGACATTTTGCAAAACATAACCATGGGATTATAAAGGAAATTTAGCTCACCTCTGTCTCAAATACACAGTGGCAAAAAGTTTTCATTGTCCTACAACATTCCAGATTAAAAAATTAATAGCCTATCCTCTTGAGCAAACTACATATTTTTCTGGGAAAAAGTTAAGATCAAACCCAGGTAACACAGGTCCCAACTCTCAGTCTTGGAACCCCTGGTCCTGGGTGACTAATGTGAATATGTATTTCAACAGAAATCATGTTATCCAATTATCAGTAAATATTTAGGCCTCCATTGTAGGCAAATTAACTGGAATTGAGCAGTGGAATATCTACAGTATATGGAGTGCATTCAAATACTCAGCCTCAAGCGACACATAAGTTTACCTGCTATTAAATAAAGAGAATTTAATTCTCTGCCACAGCAACTCGTAAAATATCTAAATGAAATATTTAGGGCTCTATTAAATGTTTGATAACATGTTATATTGCCATTTATTTCTTTAAAACTCTTCATTTTGACTATGAAAAATAACTTTCAATGAAGCAGAAGAGCTAACATTCATACAGAGATGTTAATAATAATCTATTTACAGAAAATATTAACTTGATTTCCTTTGTGGTGATTCTCATGCATAACAAAAATAATAAGTCTTAATTTTGTTTTATGGCATTTTGGATGCCTCTGGATAATATTCGCTGTAAATCATTGTTGAACAAATTGCTATGGATACCTTTTCAAAAATATGTTTCTAAAATTTTTAATGTTATTTTTTATGTGTATGGGTGTGTGTCTGCATGTCTGTGTACCATTGCGAACTTGGTATTGTGTGTGTGTGTGTGTGTGTGTGATTTCATTTCCATGGTGAGGATGAAAAAACATCCAAAACCAAAAAAGAGTCACAGTCAAAATCCAAGTATTATTATTCCATACAAGTAATATTGGCCATCCTGATAAGTATTAAAATCATAATGATTAATATCTCATTTCATTTTTCTAAGATTAAGAAACATCTTATCTAAGATAAATTTAACTTATAACATTAAAAAGGACTGATGGGCTGTCTATTATGCTCTCCTCTTTATTTCTTTACATTTTTAAACATAAACTATCTTTTTCCATTTAACACACCAATCCCAGTGCCCACTACTTTCCCTTCTCTCATTCCCTCCACCTACCTCACCACCTCACTCCCCATCCACTCCTCAGAGAGGGTAAAGCACATTGCTTTGGAGAAGGTCCGGGGGCCCTCCATTCCAAAAAAAGCTAGTAGAAGCAGTAGGGATAAATCCTGTTGCCACTGCCAGTGTCCCCACAGTCTGTCCCAGCCATACATCTGTCACCCACATTCAGAGGTACTAGTTTGGACCTATGCTGGCTCCTTCTTTGCCTGACTGGTGTTGATGAGCTCCCATTAGCTCAGGTAAACTGTTTTAGTGGGTGTCCCCATTATGGTCTTGACCTCTTTGCTCATATTCTCACTCCTCCCACTCTTCAACTGGACTTTGTTTCCTAAGTTCCCTCAGTCTAGTACTCTGATACAGGTCTCTGCCTTTGTTTCCATCAGTTGCTGGATGAAGGTTCTATGGTGATATTGAAGATAATCATCAATCTGACTACAGGGCAAGGCCAGTTAGGACACCATCTTCTCTGTTGCTTAGGGTTTTAGCTGGGGTCATCCTTGTGAATTCCTGGGGATTTCTGTAGAGCCAGGTTTCTTGCTAGCCCCCAAATGGCTCCCTCAATCAAAATATATCTTACCTTCCTCTCATATCTGCTTTTCCTCCAGCTCAACTATCATATTCCCTCAAGTCCTCCCTCCTCCCTTTCTCCACTCCTCTCCCCCTTCTGCCCACCCTACTCCCCTCACCCACATGCTCTCAATTTTTTAGGCAATCTTGTCTATTTTGACTTGCTAGGTGGATCTATGTAATGTTTTTCTTAGGGTCCATCTTCTTACTTAGCTTTTCTAGGATCATAAACTATAGACTCAATATCCTTTGCTTTAGAGTTGATATCCATTTAGGAGCAATTACATACTATGTTTATCTTTCTGGGTGTGGGTTACCTCACTCAAAATAATTATTTCCAGTCCCATCCATTTGCATGCAGATTTCAATATGTCATTGTTTTTTACCTTTAGTAGTACTCCATTGTGTAAATGTACCACATTTTCTTTATTCAGTATTCAGTTGAGGGGCATCTAGATTGTTTCCAGGTTCTGGTTATTACAAATAATACTGCTATGAACATAGTTGAAAATGTCCTTGTAGTGTGATTGAGCATCTTTTGGGTATATGCCCAAGAGTGGTATTGTTGGGTCCTGAAGTAGTTAGATTATCAATTTTGATCAATCTCTCTGTTTTTATGCCAATACAAACTGTTTTTATTACTGTAGCTGTATAGTGAATCTCAAAATCAGGGATGGTGATACCTCTGGAAGTTTGTTTACTGTACAGGATTGTTTTGGCTCCCCTGGGTTTTTTGTTTTTCCATATGAAGTTGATTATCTTGTTTCAGGATCTGTGCAGAATTGTGTTTGGATTTTGAAGGGATTGCTTTTGGTAGGGTTGTATTATGTTGTTCCTTCCTATCCAAGATCATGCTCTCCTCTTAGAAGACTGACTTTCCCAAGCTTTGATTATTTAATTTCCCAAATTAAAATAAATTTTAAAAAGTGGTTTAAATGCTAAGCTGGTGATGTCTGTTCAGTCTAAAAGGCTTACCAATAATCAGGTTAGGCTCTATGTTTTGGACATTCAGGTTTTCTATTTAGATCACAATCATATCGTTAAAAGAATAAGCTTTAGATTAAAGATTGCTAATTCTGGTAAAATATAAATATGGTTTTTGTTTGTTTGTTTGTTGTTTGTTTTTAGTTTGTCAAGAGAGAGTTTCTGTGTAAGTACCCTGGCTGTCCTGGAACATGCTTTGTAGTTCAGGGTAGCTTTGAACTCACAGTGATCTATCGACCTTTCCTTGTGAGTCCTGGAATTGAAAGTATGTGCCTCTACCACCACGGAACTCTAAAGTATGCTTTAATCAACAGATTAATTTAAAACTGAGAAACGATGCAATTCCTTAGCTTTAAAATTATCTTTATTAAATCTTTATATAAAGGTACTCTTTATATTTACTTTGTTTTATAAAACTAATATGGTACTATTTGGTTCATAAGTAGGTGGTTACATTAGGCTGGACAGTGGTGGCACAGCACTTGGGAGGCCAAACCATGTGGATTTCTGTGAGAACAAGGCCAGCGTGGTCAACAGAGCAAGTTCCTGGAAAGCCAGGACTACACAGAGAAGCACTGTATAAAAAAAAAAGAAAGAAAAGAAAAGCAAAAACAAAAATAATAACACAGAGAGACACAAACACAAAAGAGTTCCTATTAATTATAACTTGCAGTTTGACCGAAATTTCTTTTAGTTCATAGTGTATTTGGGGGGGCGGGGTTCAAGACAGTTTCTCTGTAGCTTTGTAACCTGACCAGGCTGGTCTCAAACTCACAGAATCCACCAGCCTCTGCCTCCTGAGTGCTGGGATTAAAGGCGTGTGCCACCACTGCCTGGCTCATAGTGTATTTAAACATTTTTAAAAGTTAAGTAAAACATTAGTCAATATGTTTTTTGGTTATAGTTTCCATAAAATGGGAGAGATTTCTAATTTACAAATCGAGTCTTAAGTCAAGTTTATTTAAAAATCTGTCACTGTCAAGTTTAAATCAAAAACGGACAAAAAAATATTTTACTTTAGAAACTGTTAGATGTGAACAGTACCTTGGAGGTCCTGTGGATTTGGGTTTTGTTTCAACAGTGTTAGGACAGAAAAGATCCAGGATCTCTCTCTTTGTTAGCTTGTAGTCACCTATCAGTCTCTCTAGCGGCATCCTCTGGGACTATAGCCTCACAGCTTTCAGCTTCTAGGACCAGCCAGCAACATCTCTTTGCAGTTAGATCCACACTGATGATCAGCAATGACCTTGTGGATTCCTCAGAATTATTTCACTGAAGTGGAAGCTGCCATGGAACCCCCTGGTGGTCTTGCACTGCCAGGCCTCCTACACCTACCTATGTCTGGACTACTATTTTGATTGGCTTGATGTGGCTCTGGAAGGCCCTTTTCTACAAATTGGCCAAGGAGAAGTTCGAGGGTGCCAAGAATCTCTTCAAATTGCAAAACAATAGCTGTGGCCACACTCTCTTCTAGGATGTGCAGAAGCCCTCTTAAAGTGAGTGAGGTAAAACTCAAGAAGCCATGGAACCTGTCTGGGCCCAGGAGAAGATCCTCTAGTAAGCCCTATTGTGTCTTCATTCCCTGGCTTATGCCTGCAAAGACTCAGTTCTGTGACATCTTGAAAAACTACCTCCTGGATGAGGAGGTGAAGCCCATCAAGAAGATTGGCAACATCCTGACCTACTTCCCTAAAGTGACAGAGCCAGACCCAAGCAGACTGGCCATCTCTGGGTGACTATGTCCTTAGGTGTTTCACACTCATGTATGATTTGGAGTTCTCCTTGCCATCCAAGAGGCTGTGGCTTCGTCTTTGTACCAGTCAGCCTGAGGACCTCCACCTCAACCTTTCAAGACATTAGGCAGCTTAATAACCACTATGGTGTCCCTCAAGCCTTGGACTAAGTAAAAATAAAGCTTTGTAGAACAACAATAAACAAACAAACAAATTAAATAAGTAATATTCAGTTAAAACAATTTTAAATCCTTAGATGAATGAATCTCATTTTGTATGTCAGAATGTTTTGTCTGCATGTTTGTATGACCACCATGATGATTGTTTGCTGTGGAAATCAGAAAAGGGAACCAGATCACTTGGAATTTAATTTATAGGGGATTAGGAGCCACCAAGTAGTTTCAGGATATAAGATCCATGTCTTTTGTAAGAGCAATAAGGACTCTTAAGCACTGCACCCTCACTGTAGCCTTAACAGTTCCATTTCTAAGCAGGATTTCCTCACTACTGTATCACATATCTATTGTAATGTTCAAGACTCATGTTTGGGAACCTGAACCAGTGTGGACAGAAGAATACTATTTTGGATCCTATTTCCAGGTTAACTGAGCTTCATGGGATTACAGGACACATTGAAATATCTCTGACTCTGATAGTTTCCTGTTCTGTAGATCAGAGAGGCCACGAGAAGGAAAACTCAATGGTTGGAACTAAGCAATGTACATTTTGCACAGTGGAGGAGAGTCAAGATGGAGGGAAATGACATTAATCATATGCAAGGGTCGAATGGTTTACTCTCTAAGAGTGTGTCACAATTGTCACAATTCCCAGTCATGGAGGAAGAAGTTTTAAATCCGACATCTTTTCACTGACTAATTCTGGGGCAAAATTGAGGTATTTGAAAACTTTCCCAGACTTGCCCTTTGAGAATGGATCAAGGGCTTGGTATTGGGTTGTTGTTTGCTTGTTTTGCTTTTGGCTTCTCCAAGCTGAAGAAATTGCATAAAGGAATATTTAATCAGGAATTAATCGTTTTACAGGATAATCTTCGAAGGCAAAAATAACATTTTCATTAATATTAGATTTCATAGCACAGAAGCCAAAAGCAGGAAGGAGACCGGAGTCTGACCTCAGAAGACAAAGAGCTCATTATCAAGTGGCACCTACTTTGCTGCTATGCAGGGAAGATGTGCGATGGGAGAAAGCCAGCAGAGATCCTTCATAGGGCTGATGGGGCAGGCTTTACAATGGGGACATTGCACCAACTTCTTGTAGGAAACCGTGCTATGCAGACTCTCCTTTTGGAAATTATTTGCCCAAGAGACACAGGCTGCTAGGAGCCTTGCTCCTAATGGGTCCCATGACCTGGGATGTATGTGTGAAGTCATTGAAAGAAAGAAAACTCTGACAACCTGTTTCAAACAAGTGGTCATGGCCCTGGATAGCATGAGTCATTTCATGGATAGCATGAAACTATATTCATAGTTTCAATAGATTCATGAACACTTACACTCATATTTGTTTCCTTAAGTTTCTAATAATAATTAAAATAATTACCAGTTTGTTCCCTTACTCCCTATCCTTTCCATCCCTGAACTTCCCCACTGGTAATCATTACCTACTTGATTTGCAACTTTAATATCACAAGCATAAGCAGTATAGCAAGCAACAAAGATAGTTTTCTCACTAGGCACAACTACAGGTAGAACTGTGTGCCCAGTCGGCAGTCTTTGCAGTTACAGTGTGATGCAAAGCAAAAAAGAAGTTTAGCTTTGGTGGTTAATATTTAGCTGTAGTGAAATCTAAACTCTCACAATCAACTCATCAGCCAAGGCTGAATGACTTCTTTCTATATTCTATACTACTGTATCTCCTTTGGAGAATATACCAGGTTTTTTCCTATAATCCTGTAGATACATGACTTAGAAACTTAGTTTTAAGTTGGCATTGCCTATCTCTTGTTCTCAAGTCCCTGTCTTCTCAGCTTCCTGCACTGTTGCGTCCTACATTATTGACACAGTTATTAGAAATGAGGGCATTTGAGTTTCTGTGATTTTGCTTCATTTTTACCATTCATAGACTGTTCTCATTAACTTTTGATATCATCTATTTATTTGCATTTCTCTTAGACTCTTGTGGTTAGGATAATTCTTTCTAGGACAATTATGCAACTTTATTATTTCTTGAACTATTGTTACTCTTCAAACTAGTCAAGAGGTATGCTGGACAGGCAACATCCTGTTCCTGACAATCCTGAATTCATAGTCACACCTGAAACATCAAAGACTTTAGCAGCTGGATCAGGTCCAATGTACATTTTTAACAACATCCCCTTGGCTCATCCAGAGAGTGCGCGGCAATCATCTTCTTCAAGAGAACATTTTTGAACTCACCAATATGCGGTTGTTTAGCTGTGAGGACAGTCAGTCACAGCATGAGTAAGATTAGTTAAAACAGTCACTGTCATATGAAGAACATCTGTGATGGTCATGTTCAGAGTTAAAATTTAGTGAGCCTAGCTTTTTTTCCCATTAAGTTATAGGAGTTTATTTTAAATAACCTACAGGTGATTAAAAAAGAATTCATGATAAAAATAGAAGATACTGGGCTGGAGAGATGGCTCAGAGGGTAAGAACACTGATTATTCTTCCAGAGGTCCTGAGTTCAATTCCCAGCAACCACATGGTGGCTCACAACCATCTGTAAGGAAATCTGGTGCCCTCTTCTGGCCTGTAGGCACACATACAGACAGAACACTAAATAAATAAATAAATAAATACATCTTTAAAAAAAAGAAAATAGAAGATACTTGAGGAAAAATGAGGGAATGGCTTCTGCATACACACTAAGCTAACAATGCCTTTAAAACTAATTATTGTAGCAAAAAAGTCTTAACATTAAAATTTTTGCTTTTTATGTTTCCACCCCATTTTTTTTACACAATTACAAACGAAAAAATAAAAGCGCTAAAATCTTTATTACTTTTCCTTTTTGGGTTTTTTTTTCTTGGACCAAATGCTCGTTTTCCTCTAAATTTATTGACCTGTAGAAGTTTTTAGACAATAAAATCTTTCAAATGAAAGACTGGGGTCTCCAACGAAAAAGATGGATCTCTTAAAGGGCATCAAGAATGCTCCAAACCAAAACTAAAGGGAAAATTGTTTCAGTCACTGATTATTGTATTATCCTTAGACTCACTCGCCCTTCATCTCTCCTCACCCCAAGCTACACGATCTTTAAGATCAAGAAGAAGGCTTAAATAATTTAAAATAATTTAAAAAGTAATGAAAATTCACACTTAAAAAGGAACACTCAAGTCAGGAAATATTTTCCCATCATGCTTTTCTGTGAATAGGTGCCTGAATCAAAACACAGCCAATGTCACAACTGCTTCAAGCTTAATGAAATCTGATTCCCATGATGATAGAGTGACAACTCCAATAGGTGTGCTGGGTTTTTGATTTGTTCTACTTAATTTTAAATTCCTGAAATAGGGGAGAGGAGGGAGTTTAGAAATTTGTTTCTATTAAAATATAGAAGTTATTGCAAAACCCTAACTGTAAAAACGCACCAATATAATCAGGCTTCGCATACAGTAGCTGAGAGAATCCAGACATTGCAGCAAAACTGAATTTGCCTGGCAGGATGCTGACAAATCCCCATTCACTTGCTCTCTTGAAAATAAAAATAAAATTCAAAACAAATCAAACACTTAGAATTTTGATATCTGAAATATTTTTAAACAAGTTGTCCATAGGACAGCTGGCTCAGCTGTCCCTTATAATATCTCCAGGTCTCTCTTTTTGCAAAGATGTTGGTTTGTTAAGACTTTCAGCCTCTCCCTCGGGTATGAGAGCAAGTGAGGCTCAGTTTATCCATCTTCCCCAAACCACACTGTCCCTTTTAATAGAACCCTGGCAAGACTGATCAAAACTCGTAGTCCTCATCGCTCATATCAATGGCCCAAGCAAATTTCTCCCTCGGGGTTCTGTTGTAAATCTTCTCAATTGGGACCCCCCACTTGTTACACCAAGCCACTTTGATCCTAGGGTCCAGATAACTGAGTTCGGAAGTTTCCAGGGCAATTTGTTTATTCTCCCCTCCATCTGTGGCTTGAACTTCCAGAGTCATCAGCAGCTCTTCTTGTCTCTGGACAGCCTTCTTTTTGGACTTTACAACCCTCTTGGTCTTTGCATCCTTCATGACTTTGGCATCAGCCTTAGCACTTTTCAGCTCCCTTCGAGCATCTGCTAGCTGGTCTTTCTTGGCAGCAATCTTAGACTGCAAGTTCATCATTGACTTCTCAAAGGTCTTTGGTGGCGCCCTCTGGTGGTTACAAAGAATCACAACAGCTCAACTGGCAGGATTATAAGAATCTTTGCTGGTACATTCTATCAGGGGATGTGAGCTCGTTAAACTGCTGTTGTAGTGTGATGGAGGCATTGTACATATGGAAAACCTTAGCAGTCAAACCTTCCATGAGATCCTGAAGATGCTTATTTAGAATACCAGTATTAAGTCCATCAAAATGATCATCCTCGGGCTGCTTGTTCTCCATAAATATTCGTAAGTTCTTAAAAACCTTATCAATGAAGTACAACGCTACAGCTCTCTGCCGAACTTTCATCTCTTTGGGCTTCCCGTCTTCCCGATACTGATTTCGGACCTTGTTCACACACTTCTTCAGCCGCCGAGCAGTCTCGTATTTCTGCCCTTGATTCGGGAACTGGGATTCAGCATGATGTATTTGATAGAACCCTGGATATTCTCTGTCCAGGAGACCAGCCAAGTAACCTTGTTATCATGTCGGACTTCTTTCCTTTATGTCCTGAAGGAGGAGAAGGGACCTTGGCATCTTTGCTACAGTAGTCAATGATGTCGTCAGGCATGATCCTTCTCTTCAGTATGCCCATCTTGGGATGATTACCTCGGCCACGAAAAAGCCCTTGGAGGCTCTATCTAGAAGTTTGCAATCTGCTCTCTATGATTATCCATAACAGAAAAACAATATTCTTTCAATAATTTTTCATTTTCTTCTTTGATTTTCAATTTTTCTTCCTTGCTCGTCTGCTTCCGAGCCTCAGACTGGACTTTAAAATTCTGACTCATCTGTGTGAAGTCGCATTTGCTTAGGTTGGTAATCGTATTTTTCTCGTCATTAGTCATTTCCTTTCTCCAATCTTTAAAGAATTTTTTTTCTGAATATTTCCTTAGTAGTATATTCATGGTCAAGCATTTTTGCAAAGAATGTAACTACTTCTTCTGCTTTGGGACTCAGCTTCATAACTTTTTCAATTTGCCATCCTCTCCTTCTAATTTTTTTCTTCTCCTTCTTGATATCTTCTGTCTTAATTTTCTTAGGTTTATAATCAGCATCATCCTCATCTCGAGGTCTCTTCAGGGGCTTTATATCCTCTTTTGGAGGAGCAAAACGGCCATCATCTCAGGTTCATTTTTTTTATGCTTTATTTAACTTTATTTTATGTGCATTGGTGTGAAGGTGTCAGATCCCCTACAACTGGATCTTCAGAGAGTTGTGAGCTGCCATGTGGGTGCTGGGAATTGAACACGGGTCCTCTGGAAGAGCAGTCAGTGCTCTTAACCACTGAGCCATATCTCCAGCCCTTCAGGTTCATTTTTAATTCGTGGTGAGCTAGAGAAGCCATTTTCCTTCTCCTTCTTTAATTTTGCATCCCCAGCTGCTCTACTCTTTCCCTCCTTTCGTTTTTCCTTGTCTCTGTCTTTATCTTTGTCTATGTTTTTCTGAACTTCCATCTTTGTGTTTGGTTTTCTCTTTCTCTTTATGTTTCTTTTCAGAATCTTTATGTTCACTGTTGTTGTGCTTAGACTTTTCCCGGTCCTTTTCCTTTTCCTTCTTGTGTTCTTTATGCCAGTGTTCTCGATCTTTGTGTTTACCTTTGTGTTTGTGAGAATCATTCAATCGGAAATGCGCTTCAGTCTGGGTGTCGTTGTGGAGATGGTCCCCGCTCATGTCTGCCGCAGGGCCTACGCTGAGGGCTCAGAGGCAGTGCTGGGTAGAGACGCAGACGGTCGGGGCAGCCTGAGCAGGCGGACAGAGTTCCCGAGAGGCCTGAGCAGACAGCGACAGCAGCCAAGGACCCAAGACTCCTAGGGCAGCTGACAGACTCGAGCCTAGCTTTTAATGGCTGAATTATCTCAACACCCCAGGGTGGCCATCTGAAGAAAGTATTGGTGAATGTTATGGTTTATTTCTGTTGAAATCTTAATGTGAATCAGAGGTGGATATATGGCTCAGCAGATGATACCACAGACGTCTATTCCAGAGGACCTTGGCTGGTTTCTAGCATCTGTATGCCAGATAAATTGATACGAGTTCTTTGAGACAATGCATTTTGTACAATCATTGAAATATTAAGATGTAAAAGAACAAAATACTCAGATCAACTGGTTTTTTTTTCAACTTTATATGCAGGGGAACTAATATAAAGAGAGACCATGAAAGCAGAGTTAAAATTCATATCATTATTTTCTTAAATTGAGATGGGGGAGGGAGAAAGGAAGATAGATGGTTTTCTGCTGGCCACATTTCAGTTACTCTGGGCAGGGTGAATAAATGTTTTCTGCAGCCAGGCCCTCCCAAGCAATCTGAATAGAGATCAAATTTCTCTGACTCTTGGCCTTTTTTGCCACAAATATGCCAAGATAGGCCACTACAATATCTTAATTCCAAGAAATGGCTGGTGGGAGTCCACGGCCTGCACTATGAGCTAGTTTAACTGCCCCAAACCTGAGGTTATTTTGTGCTATAGTAGTTGCTTCTTTGCTTGTTTGCTTGAATGATTGATTTCCCTTAGTTTATTTATTTTTATTTTTGTTTGTTTGCTTTTTCGTCATAGTGGAAATAATAAATATAGACTGCCAATGGTCCCTTCATGAGGAAAGGCCTAAAAAGCCCAACCTCTCCTAGAGAAACAGTTACAATTACGACATTAAGCACTTGAACCAACACAGATAAAATTTCCAGAGTTCTTGGTCATTCGAGATATGGATGTCATTTTCTCCTTCATGTATAATCAACATGTAAATGAATGCTTAGCTTCCATAGTAAGCAAACTAAAATAGCAAAATTTATAATTTTGACTTAGGTCAATGGGATACACCCTTACCTGCTTATCACTATTAAGGATTTGGCTCTGCTCCTTAAATTGCTTTCTGGAGACTTAAATTAAATTCTATAAAACATGTATGACCTGAAGCTAAGGTGGTTATTGTCTTATTAAAAATGGTGTTAGTAAAATGATAGCTCATAGCATTTAATCCCCTACTGCTAAAGAGCCCTTAGAAATGATTGTGCCACTAAATAAAATATAGGTTATTTCTCCACACAGATAATAATTATTTGGTGTGTGTGTGTGTGTGTGTGTGTGTGTTGGTGTACTAGGGTGTTCCTCCACAAGACAGTAATGTCTGTGACTCACGAAAGAGTGGAGAGCTATATCACTCTATAAACACTTTCAGGGAGCACTGTCTGCTCCATTGTACATGAACAACTGCTTCTACTGGAAGCCTTTCCACTCTGACAGGTTAGCACATTAGCTCAGGTTGGTCACTGAGCACCCATACCACCAGGGTCTCTATACAGAAGCACATTAGAGACATGAAGAGTGCAGACCCATTTGCAGGCCAGCTACCATCTACTCATGGTACTTCAGAATTCAGCGTTCTGACTTCTGGGAATACTCAGGAGCATGGTGAGCCATGCTTCTTCTTTAGAAGGGCGGTATGCCAAGTAGGCTGGCCACTGGATTATACCTGCATTTTCTACTCGTCAGTGTTCTTCAAATAAACATTTGCAGTGTTTTATTTTTCAATTTTTACTGATCCTTTAATCTTTAAAGAGTTTCATGTATTTGTATAATAAAGTTTAGTTTTTCAAATTTTCAATTACCCGTTTTAATCCCTTCTTTCTATTCCTCAACAATTACTTCTCAGCACATTCTCCCCCTTTTGTATCTATTTGTGGTCAAGCGAATTTAATTTGGATTTTCTGCTGAAGCCTGAATGGCAATTTATTAATTGAGGAACCCAACTCCCCTGTACTCAGTAGTTGTTCATCGGAAATTCTCCCTGAGTGATACAGTTCAGTAGTTTTGCCCCTCCTTTTCCCAAGATAAAACACCCACAAGCACTGAAATATTAATATTTAAAATACTTTCATTCCTTAATTCTCCCTCATTTGCTTTTCCCATGACCTAATCAGAATTGTTTGGCAGAATTCTGCAAAATGTGTGTTACCCACTACTGAGGTTGTTCAGCCCCTGATGCGTTTGTGTTGGTTTGTTTCTGGTGGTAGCTTGTCTTATGCTGTGTGTAGAAAACAGGTATTTTATGACAGATTGTTATGTAGTGCATGCTCTGTGTGGAATTCAGAGGAAAATCCAATTTAGTGATTAACAATGCAAAAAAAATGCAAGTAACTAGCCATTGTTCAGATGACAGTGGTGCTATTTCTCCTTTGTGGCCTTTTAGACTTCTGTTGCCCCCAAATTCCATTTTATTGGGAACCCATTTTTCCACCTGGTCTTTCTTGACAGGGTTTTTTTCTACTTTAAACAGTTTCTAAATAAAATTCTGTATTTCAAGAGTGAAAAAAAAATTAAAAAAAAAACACCCACAAGCCCAATCTCATGTAGCTTTTGAACATTGCCACATGTACAGAATTTTTGTGTGCAGTGACTATATCATATGCTGAAAAAACTTTGGTTGCTCTTCTCATGTTCTGGCCCTTAGAATCTCTACCCTTTTTCTTAGATGTTCCTTGAAGCTTGGAGTGGAGGATATGACTGACCTATTTTAAACCAAACCAACCCTCCATCTGCATGGCAGTTTGGGTGGTTTCTTTGTCATTTACATAGCTCTCCAGTCACAGACTCTGAACCAAGTTGAAAAGATCTAGAATGAGGACTAAGGAGCTAAGAGCACTTGGATGTCTTCTAGAATACCCCAGTTCATTCCCACCCACCCATACTGGTGAGTGACACTAATGTAATTCCTTTCTTAGGGCAGTCATGACTCTTTTCATGTCATGACATGCACAAATGTAGCGAGCAGCGTGGTGTCACACCTGATGGAGATGTATAATCAACTCCTGAGATGGCTAAGGCCTGACCTATGCTATGATCACGCAATGATTATCAGCTGCCTGCATATGCGTGGGCCTATGGGCAATGCCCACCTGGCAATCCGGGATTGGCAGCCCATGCCTACTTAAGGGCTGGGAGAGAGGAGCGAGAGAGGAGAGAGAGAAAGAGAAGGAGAAGGAGATAGATTGCTGTGAATAAAGTCCTGAAAACTGCTGCAAGAAGAGCTCCGGGTGTTGTGTTTTTCCTTGCTGGTCGAGGGTGGACGCGACACACAAACACACACACACACTCTCTTCTCACACACACACATGCACACACACCCATTTACACTCAAACACATCTACACAAATGAGCAGAAATGTAAAATAAATAGTTTATAAGAACTTGGAATGGGTTTTATTTCTGTGGAGAGGGTAACAAAACCAATGAGAAAGGCATGGCTTATTCTTATAGCATTCATTCTCCCACACTTTTACCAACAGTGTTGGATCGATTGTGCTGCCCTGATGAGGTGTAGGGCTTCCTCTCCTGAGTGGTGCAGCTGGTATGGGTCAGGGATGGCTTTCCTCACTTATGACCACAGGGCCAACTCTCCTACCTGCTTCAGTGTTGATGGGCAGGGGAGGGTCATCTCCTGCCAGCCCGTGTTTCTATGCTGCAGATGAGGGGTGAGGCTAGGTCTTTCGTTATCCAGTTCTCAGAGTTGGTTCATCCGTACTCTCATCTAGAGGATCATCTCTGGTGTGCTGCTCAGACAAAGTGCAGGGCTCCCTTTCCTGAGTGTTGTTGCCCCTGGTCAAGGGTTGCACTCACTCACTATCTCAACCCACTCCCTTCCTCTCACATCTCTTTAGATTTGTCTCTGTCCACAGGACCTGATCTGTTGACAGAGGCTGTTCATTCATTCCCAGCCACCCAGACAAGAAATAATCACACAAAAACTGTATAAATTAAATCACTCCTTAGCCTATTAGCTTGTATTTCTAGCTAGCTCTTAAATCTTAAATTAGCCCATCTCTATTAATCTGTGCACCAATCGTGGCTTACCAAAAACCTTCCGGCATCTGTCTCCTCCGTAGCTACATGGCGTGTTTCTCCTTTGCCTCCTTTCTCCCAGTATTGAGTTTAGATTTTCCACTTAGCTCTATTTTGTCCTATCATAGGTCAAAGAAGCTTCTTTATTAACCAATACTATACAGAGGGGAAACCCACATCACTGAACCATTCTCTCTCTCTCTCTCTCTCTCTCTCTCTCTCTCTCTCTCTCTCTCTCTCTCTCCTATAAGATGCAATATCATACCACTGCTCACTCTAATAATGGCCTTCTAGCTGATACTGTAAGGTACCAGATGGGCCCATTTTTTTTCTTTTTGAATCCTGGAATGGGCAGCCCCAGGCCTGATGGTGGGTCTCCCTGTACCACTCAGAGCACTGTAATGCAAGGCTGATCCATGAATCCTCATTACTAGCAGATTCTTATAGTGCCCCATGGCCTAACCACCATAAGGGTGGGCTCCTGGTTGCTGCATTTTTGTGGGGTTTTGGCTGAAGTATCACTGCAGGCCAGGTTTAGAATCACATGGCCTGCTCCACTGTGTTGTGGCCATCACCCATTCAGGCCATAGGTAGGGATCGAGGTTCCTGCATGAATGGGGTCCCCACAGACCCAAGAGTCTGGGGATATGTCCTCTATGTCCCTTGCTGATTCGAGTCAGGGTTGGCCCAAAGGCTAACTAGAATAGGGCCACTGTAGACTTGGGAATCAGGTCCAGGTTGCCCCAGTAGCTCTTCGACTTTCTTCTCTTAATCTAAAACTTCTGCAGAAGACTTGGAACCTCTTCATCAATCTTCCACAGTTTAAGTCAGTCTTCCAGGCATCCACAGTGGCTTTTCAGTCCTCTGAAGAAAAACACAGGGCTGGAGAGATGGCTCAGTGGTTATGGGCATTGCCTGCTCTTCCAAAGGTCCTGAGTTCAATTCCCAGCAACCACATGGTGGCTCACAACCATCTGTAATGAGGTCTGGTGCCCTCTTCTGGCCTACATACAGACAGAATATTGTATACATAATAAATAAATATTTTTTAAAAAAAGAAAAACACAAATGTAGGCTTGGCTCCAGTGAATTATTGGATCTGAGCTATTCCATTGATCAGACATAATACCTTACCAAAGAACCCTGATCCTAAATTTACTTGAAGGGGCCTAATAATATTCTGTGGCAGTAAGGCCACCCTTTCCCAAATTCAAAAAATTTTAAGTATATAAAATAGAAAATAAATATTATGAGGAATAGCTATACTACCCTTCTCCTGCTTCTTTATTTCTAAAGAAATAAGTTGTCCATTGACTCTTTCACCAAAAGATTGACCCTGTAGGTTATATGGAATGCCTGCAATGTGGGATACAGCATGATGTTGGCAAAATTCATGAAAAGGAGGACTACTAATAGTTTCAAATATTTTACAGGGTTCTAAAATAGCAAAACTCTAAGTAAAAAGATGATAGCATCCTTAACTGCTTCTCCTGGAGGAAGAACAAACATGACCAATGAATAGACAAACATGTCTGCAATGGTATGTACATATTTTAAATTTCCAAAAATGGGGATATGAGTAATATTTATGTGCCAATTATGATTTGACAATTATCCTATGGAAGTTACAGCATAAGACAAAAGAGGCATGATAATACCCTTTACACATGAAGCACATTCCTTAATTATCAAGCGTGCCTGCTCTTTAGTTGGCGAAAAATGTGCAGCCACAAATGTAAACATATTCATATGTTTGAATATGTTTATATTTACATGAATATAAATATACTTATGAGCCTCACTATCGCACTGGCACGGAGGTCCTTTCCTAGTGGTGAGTACTGAAATAAAGCACTTAGATTGTAGTTACTGCACTGCTCACTTCCAGTTAATTTGTCTAGAACCAAGGCCTAAAGACGTACTGAGAACTGGGACAGCTGATTTCCACTGAAGTCCAGATTTACATTAGTCATGCAGAACTGAGCTTCCCAGTCAGAGAGTCAGGATCCACAAGAGGCCTTCACTGTCTGAGTTTAAACGTGACTGCTTTTTTCCATAGAAAAAAATGCAATTTCCTCCAGAAGAAGTGTTGTTGATCATTTTTTATGAATCTGGAATGATTGGGGGGAAATGTGAACATGTGGCCACACTAGTTTGGAGACGGAGGATAAAATCCGATGGCTGTGTCATGTGGAATGTCTGTAAAGCAGAGGAAGCCACTCTGAATGTCAAGTATTCCGTTCTTAGATCTATGGTATTAGATATCATCACTAAATGGTATTAAAAAATCTAAAAATCTTGCCAGGCGGTGGTGGCGCACGCCTTTAATCCCAGCACTCGGGAGGCAGAGGCAGGCAGATCTCTGTGAGTTTGAGACCAGCCTGGTCTACAAGAGCTAGTTCCAGGACAGGCTCCAAAGCCACAGAGAAACCCTGTCTCGAAAAACCAAAAAAAAAAAAAAAAAAAAATCTAAAAATCTTAATACACTCAGAATGATAACTATTTATTTGTAATGTATAGTTTCTTGTAAACATTTATATCACTAGCTGATTATTATTTGATGATTTTAAAATCTGCTTGAGAGAGAGAGAGAGAGATGTCATGACCAGTGCATCCCCTAAAGGACATCTTCCTAGACCTTACTTCTATCATGCTTACAATTTTCCTTAGTCAAATGACCACATATTGGTCATTTATGCCAGAGAAAGGAATTCCAGACCTTCTAGACCCAAACAGAAAGCTTTTCCTGCATATATTTCTCATCTCTGTCCTGGGTATTACACTCATGTAATCCATTCCATCAATAAGGAAGACTAAACATTTTAAGATCGTGTCATGTCAACAGATTTAGAGAAAATACAATGCAAAAGTAACTGGAAGGAAACTAAGACCGAGAAGGAACAGATATAACTGTTTTGCTGGATTATATATCAATGCTGATGAAGAATGTTCTCCAGTCTACACCCTCAGTTTGCAAGAGGGATGGAGAACGAAACAAGGCTATACAACTATACCTTATTATATTCAAGCTACCATTTTTGGTTTTTTATTTTTGGGTTTTTTTAAAGATTTATTTATTATGTATATTAGATATTAAAGCCAGAAGAGATGGCATGGAGAAGGGATCAAGTTTCCAGACTAGATATACATATATGCACTTCCATCAAGTCACCATGGTGAGAATCAGCATTAGACTATCAACACAACACAAAGCCACTGGAGCTGGTGTCTGGTGATCAAACACATCTGAATATCATCAGGACACTAGGTGGATTGAAAATTCACTGTGCTTAAAAATTACCTGTTGATCCAATGTACACACTGTGTCAATGTGTTCAACCCACTACCTACACTGGATGCAAAGTACACACTGTGACTATCTGTGTGTATAATAATCAACCACAATCTACACTGGATGCAAAGGACACACTGTGACTGTGTATAATAACCCACTGTCTACATTGGATGCAACATATTGGGAAGATAAGAGGGAGGGAAAATGATAATCAGGATATGTTGTATGAGAATGGAAACTGTTTTCAATAAGATTAAAAATAATAAAAAAAACTACAAACAAATAAAATGTGAGCCAAATTGAAATTTCTCTCCTTCAGACTGGCAATTTTGGCCAACTGCAGTGAGAACAAGAAAAAAAAAATTCTTGCACATTATCATTTTGTGAAAGTAAGCAAAACAAGGAGGCTAGAGAAGTGGCTCAGTGGTAAGTGGCTCACGTGTTGCTCTTGCAAAGGACCTGGGTTCAGTTCCCAGAACCCACAGGTGGTTCAAAATCATTTGTAATTCCAGTTTCATAGGAACCAAAGGCGCCACAAAGCATGCGCGTGGTGCACAGATATGTATGCAGGCAGGTTACACACAAAATAAAATGAGTAAATCTAAAATAAAAAAACTAAAGCAAAACAAACAAACAAACAACACACACACACACACACACACACACACACACACAATAAGCCCAAACAGAAGTATGAGCAGGGAAACTGCTGCACAGAACACCCAAATCCCTTCACAGTATCTGGACTGAGCAACTCCACCTCGCCAGCGCTGCAAGGTCTGTGTAGGCGCTGGTTGATGGCAAGCAAGGACGGGGCAGATTCCAGTAGAGAACAGTGGTGAACTCTGGGCTCAAGGCTGCCTGTGGGGTGCACACTTCAAGCATATGTGGGCACAGGCAGATTCCACATTGCACTGGACTGCACAGCTCCAGGGAAAAGTGTTTGCGCCGCACAGCTCCAAACCCGCCGTCAGGATTCCACACTCACCATTCCCTGCCTCTGATGTGCCTGCTGCACCCCGCAGAACGCACAGTATACAGATTCTCTCTTTTTTTAAAAAAATATTTATTTGTTTACTTATTATGTATACAATATTCTGTTTGTGTGTATGCCTGCAGGCCAGAAGAGGGCACCAGACCTCATTACAGATGGTTGTGAGCCACCATGTGGTTGCTGGGAATTGAACTCAGGACCTTTGGAAGAGCAGGCAATGCTCTTAACCACTGAGCCATCTCTCCAGCCCACAGATTCTCAAAACAATCCCCTTATCCTAAGCGAAGCTTTAGAAAAGGCTTCCGGGACCAGGCTGCTGCTATATGTGCTCCTGATTGGACAGTTTGGATCTTTTAGTAATATGGTCCCTGATTGGCGAACTGTACTCAGTTCGCGAAAAGTATCAGAACAAATTTAGGAAAGTTCTGGTGCGAGTCCTGACTGCCCGCTCTCAAAAGGATAGCGAATTTCTGTGAATTCAAACCCATTCAGGGCTACATGGTGAGACCCTGTCCCAAAATGAAACAAAGAAGCCGGGCTTGGTGGTAGGCATTTCTAATCGGGATCACTAAGTGGAGGCTAGCCTGGACCAGAGAACTAGTTCCAGAACAGAAAATAGTACCAAAGAAAACTGTCGGGTCCGGGGGAGGGGGGAGGGTCGCGAAAAGATGGGGACAGACCACCAAAGACTAATAAACCAGAAGCAAATTTTATTCCAGAAACCAGATTCCAGGAAAACCAGAAGCTTTTTTTTTTTGTTTTTTTTTTGGTTTTTTCGAGACAGGGTTTCTCTGGCTTTGGAGCCTGTCCTGGAACTAGCTCTGTAGATCAGGCTGGTCTCGAACTCACAGAGATCCTCCTGCTTCTGCCTCCCGAGTGCTGGGATTAAAGGCGTGCGCCACCATCGCCCAGCTCAGAAGCAAACTTAAAAATAAAAATAAAATTAAAAAACACCGTGGGGCACAGAAGCTTATCAGCTAACTGAGACCACAGCCAGAGATGGTGTTTGTTAGGCTGTGGCAAAAGGCCAGTTTCTGAACCCATCTTTTATAGTTAGGACACCAAGCATTAGGTTTGAACAAAGGAATTTTTATGATCTTGCCCCCGCCCGCGGCTTAGTAAACATAGACCCTAAGTAGGGGAGTGAGTTTTAACTTCAATGGGTAACTAGGCAGCTATCATGAAATATGTTTCAGAGGAGATTAAAGCGAAAGCCACTAATTGCAAGAAAACAGATGTCTTTAGCAATTAGTTAGGAAAAGGGACAAAGCCAGGCGATGGTGGCACACGCCTTTAATCCCAGCACTCGGAGGCAGAGGCAGGCGGATCTCTGTGAGTTCGAGACCAGCCTGGTCTACAGAGCTAGGACAGGCTCCAAAGCCACAGAGAAACCCTGTCTCCAAAAAAAAAAAAAAAAAAAAAAAAAGGGGGGGACAGCTAGTAATATCAGAGGGTTAATCAATTAGAATAATTGGTTCTTAGGCTGGAAATTTAGAAGATAGCAGAAAGCTTTTCACACTATCTCAAGGTAAATCTCAGATACAGATTTCCTGACTTTACAACCTCCATTAACAGAGTTCATTAGTCAAACCACTGTCTGTATTAATCCACTGTCACTTCTGGCATTTTCAAGCAGTGTTTACTGAAGCCCCATGCCTTCCTTTTGATGGCGTCAGTTTCCCACAGCATAGACAGTGCCTAACCCAGAGGTCACGTATTTCTGTCTCCTAAAGGTTTATCAAGGATGGCCAGGACACTATTCTCAGTTTGCTGAGAGAAGCTCCTGTCTTGTAAACAGAGCTGTGGGTTATAAAGGGAAATACCCCACTGTTAATAGTTAATCCTCAAGTTACTGAGAAAGCTGCTGGCAGTCTGTTCTCCTTCTCCTAGACTTCCGACTATATATTTCTTTATTTGTACAT
Organism: Microtus agrestis; assembly: GCA_902806775.1. NCBI lineage: Eukaryota > Metazoa > Chordata > Mammalia > Rodentia > Cricetidae > Microtus > Microtus agrestis. Next base: position 70,322 of record CADCXT010004080.1, on the reverse strand, counting down.
TTCTATTTTTAGGATCTACAAGGAAGCTGTTAGGTCCCATGAGAAGTCCCATAAAAGATCAGCAGACACATATGCAATCAAAAAGAATGTTTAATTCCTGCATGCAGAAGTCAAACCATCTGACAAAAATGATGATCCTGGGTGGTTCCCCTTTTATACCCCCGGGGGTCGCGTTCCTGCGGCTTCCCGGTTTCCCCCTCAGGGCCACCCGAGAGCGCAGATCTTCCATTAAACCTGGATATTTCTTAATTCGGTTTGTTTTGATTTGGCATGATTGGGAATTTTTGTGTCGTCAGAGAGCTCAGTTAGGAAATATTCCTAACATTTTGGAGGGTCCCACCGAGCTAGGGCTGGTCCTTTCCACGTGGCAGGCCTCGTGTTGGAAGGCCCCTAGTCTGCAGTTCGAGCTCTCCATGCCACGCTTAAAACTGGCTTCTGGGCTACAGCGGCTGCATCTTGGTGAGTCCCCTTTCTTGTCTATGCTATAGGGTTTGGGGGGACCCATTCGTGCTTATTTTTGTCGTTTTCGAATTTCCATTGAAGTCGTGAGCTCACGCTGGGAATTCGAGTCAGGTTGCGGTCAATCCTACGGGATCGGGGTTGGCTGAGGCAGAGATCTGTTTGTACCGGATCTGTTTGTACCGGGACGCTGGGCATTCAATCTCTGCACCCCTTTTGGACCTAAGAGCCACTTTGGAGGACGCTCTGGAATGGACTTAGGCCCACGTGTTTGGGCATAGACTCTAATTGGCACTTCCAGTTCAAAGCCAGGTCTGTTTTTGGCCCTGTAAGCCTCTTAAAAAAAAAAATCTTTTAAATTGAGCCTGTCTGATACAGACGAACAAAACTTACATATATAGGGCTGGAGAGATGGCTCAGTGGTTAAGAGCATTGCCTGCTCTTCCAAAGGTCCTGAGTTCAATTCCCAGCAACCACATGGTGGCTCACAACCATCTGTAAAGAGGTCTGGCGCCCTCTTCTGGCCGTCAGGCATACACACAGACAGAATAATGTATACATAATAAATAAATAAATATTTAAAAAAAAACTTACATATATATGTGGGTTTTTTGTCCATGGTTTTTTGGTCTCTTGTGCTCTCGCCCCTTCCCCCTTAGCCAGTCTCTCTCAAAGCATCACGCTGCCAGAGGCACTGGCCCCTCCCCCACTTCCTCAAGCCCACACTCCAAACCCCTCCTGTGGAGCAACAGTCTTTCCCCTCGTTTTCCCAATTCGGAGGTTCACAGTCAACTTCCACCTTCCCCTCCCCCCCCACCTCACCGCTCCACTCCTGGACCCCCTCTGTGCACTAGGCTAGTCCCTCCCCTGCTCTGTTTTCTCTTTCAAATCAATCTCAGGTAAAAAAAAAAAAAAAAAAGTGGCTAGCTTTCATTTCTACTAATCATTCTGCTTCCTCAGTCAGTACCAGATTTTAGGAAAGACAAAAAAAGGTTGAGGATGGTCCCCAAACTCCTATATGGGAATTGGTGAAAATGACCTTTAAAGTTTTTAATGTCTAAAAAAAAATCGGCTGAGTCTTCCCGACAGACAAAGCTACAATCTACAGGCCCAGGCCTTACCAGCTGCCCTAAGGTCACAGGAAGGGGGACAAGGGAAGCCAACCACAGGGCTCTATCAAGTATGGCCTAAATGGTCACGTGGCACAATATTGCATTACACCTGCTCCGAAGTTGTGCCCTATCTGCCAGCAATCTGGACACTGGAAAGCACAGTGTCCCCGTGCAGGCTTGTCCTCTATGCCAAGCCACGGAGGTCCGGCCTCATCACCATCGACAAGTGAAACTGTGCCAGCTTTCAAACGTCTCAGCCTTGCAGAGGTTTGACGCTGCCCAAACGAGGTATATCCCGTAACCCTCTCCTAGCCTAGGGTCATGCTACAAGTGGCGGGTAAGTCCATTACTTTTCACTCGGGTCTTATGTTTCCCTCACCAATTTCAGCTATGGGGGTAGACGGGACCTGTTCATCCCCACTTAAAAATTTGCCACTGCCCTACATATTCTTGTATGACAATTTTTTCTCTTATTCTTTCTTAGCGATACCGGCTTGCCCAGCACATTTACTGGGTATCTCCAGCCACTTCCCCAAAGCTTTGTTCCACTTCTTGGAGCCCCTTTTAACTCCTCCCATCTCCAAGATTCTATTTTACAGGTTCACACTCCTTCTGCCAGACGTGTGCCCAGGCCAGCCCACAAGGAGCTCTCCACATACACCAGCTTCGTGGACACAACCGGACAAAGATTGGCAGGTTAATTTCACCCATATGTATACTCATAAAAAACTTCGTTGTCTCTTAACACTTGTGGACGCTTTTACAGGATGGATAGAAGTGTTTCCAGTCTCCAGGGAAACAGCAGATGTGGTGGCTCAAAGTTATGGAGCTCGTGTCAGAAGCTCTCAACATCTCCTGGACAATGGAACTCATCAAACAACAACTAAACAAGTTCTCCACTGAATTCAGGTTGTCTTGGCCCTCGCCTCAGGCCACTCCGTGTTCCCCTATGGGCCTGAGCCCTTTTGAATTGCTTTATGGCAAGCCCTTTCTCCTTAACTGTCACCTCCCAGTTCAGACTTCTCCACTGGCGGGGTACCTTCCCTACCTCTCCCTCTTAAGGACAGGACCTCATACGGTAATCCTCACCACACCCTCAGCTGCCAAGCTCATGGGACACCCATGCTGGTACCATCTCTCCAGGCTCAAGCGGGCACCTGCTCAAGACACTTGGTCTATCCAGCAGACAGGACCTTCCACCCTCCAGTTTTCCAGGATGCCACAATGAAGGGCCTACCTGCTCCTCATTCTGGCATACTCATCTTTATCAATAACAATTTTTTTTTTCCTAGCCACCTGCCTTCTCATCTCCCCCAAAGAACAGCTGCCTGCCTTCTCCGGGATGACAGTTCGTGGGATGCCTTTCCAGCCACACCTTGCTAACCGTGGACACCTGGATCTCCCCTTCCCCACACCGCCCTGTACCCGCAGGAAGTAGCCAGATTTGAGTCTACACCCTATGTTCCCAAGAGAGCCTAAGTGTCCCTTTGTTCCCGAGAGAGCCTAAGTGTTTGTCATAAACACCATTCCAATTTTCTGTCACCCCTATAGCCAAAGAGTCTGGAATGTTAGGCTGGGAGCCTAGGTCCCAGTCCCTGGCATCTATCTCAGCCCCCAGGCCTGGTCTGGACTTCAAATCCCAGCAGGCCAGGCCCCAGGGTACTTAAGTGATCCCCCAAAAGAAGAACATGTGGTTCTCCCCCCCCGTCGCATTCTTGCGGCTTCCCGGTTTCCCCCTGGGGCTACCTGAGAGCGCAGATCTTCCATTAAACCTGGATATTTTTTTTAAAAAAAATGATGATCCCGAGAGAAGCTCACAGGCTCCCTTTAAGCAAGATTAGGGGAATTCTGAGGAGGGGAGGTTAGTCTGGTAGTTGGTTGGTGGGTTTAAACCCTAAGTTTACAGCTTGTTGTAAGATTGATTGGTGGCTTAGTGGTTAGGGACTTTACAGCAGCAGGGTGGGAGAAGCTATCTTTAGCTTTCTGGAGATGACGGAAGGCTGCAGAGTTGCTTACTGACTAGTTGCCCCTGAGTTGTGGCCTTTCCGAGAACTGCTTGTTCGCTTCCAGTAAACCTAAATTAAGGCCTGGCCCCTGGCAGGCTATTAGGAGTCTGTCATGGCATTGGTTTGGCTCCTTGACTCTCTCAGAAACAAAATAAACAATAATAACAAATTTTAAAATACTTTAATATATCATTTGTACCCTCTGGAGTAGACCTGTTCCCTTTTGGGATCGCACTGCATTGAAGGACAATAGGATTTGGGATTTGGGGTGCATTCACTCACTTCCTCAAAATCCAGTATTCCCCACCTGCCTTTTTTGTAAAGATAGTGCTTTAACTTTGCTCTGTACATCCCAATATCTTGTCTCAAGGGAATAAACAGGAGTTTGTGGCAGAAACAGTCCCTAAGCACAGGAACTATATGTAGCACTTGATAGGAAACCTCAAAGATTAGAGATGAGGCAAAAGCCTGACTTTCTCACACTTCATGTTTCAGTATATTCATTCTCTGCCCACATAATTAAAATACGCCAACAAGATAATACAATTACTCAATGGATGGATAAAATAGAGATGCATGCCATGAATTCTCCACTAATGATTCAGAGTTATGAAATGCGATGCTTGAACTTCAAGCATTTTCTTTTGCCCAAGGACATGAAGAAAGCCTCCGTTTACTACAGTAAGTACTCCCAAGCATCAGGATGACACAGGTTGCTGTTAATGAGACCCAAAACGTCATTCTCTAGTGATGATGCAGACACACCAAATGATTTATCCTTGGGACCTCATCTTGCCAGGCCCATGAAGAAATTCTTTCAAAACTAAGATATTTCCCAGAGTTATAATGTCACACATGCCCACGTCATTAGACATGTTTTTCCTGCACATATTTCAGTGTACCTGATGTGTACTTGGTGCCCTGGAATACCAGAAGAGGCTATTTTATCCCCTGGAACTGGAGTCACAGACAGTTGTGGGCAACCATGTGGGGTGCTGAGCATCAACTGTGGTCCTCTGGAAGAGAAGTGTGTGCCCTTAACAGCTGAGCCACCTCTCCATTCCTTATTCACATTAAGATTTTAACAAAAATAAACAGTAAAATTCACAAATATTTTCTCCAGGACTCTACCAAATTGTGGCTCTAATACATTGTCAGGGGCCATGAAAACCTCCTGTCATAACCCTGAAGGAGCAGGAATAGGCCTGAACTCTTTGGCCTTTTATCAAGGTAAAACAGATTCACATCCATGAGCTCTGACATTTTGTAAGAGTTTGGTGTGGGAGGTCCTCCTGTATATGTGTTGCTTTTATTGGTTAATGACTAAAGAAACTGCTTGGACCTATGGCAGGGCAGAATATAGCTAGGCAGGGAAAGCTAAACTGAATGCTGGGAGAAAGAAGGCAGAGTCAGTGAGAAGCAATGTAGCCCTGCTGGAGACAGATGCCAAACAGAACTTTACCTGGTAAGCCACAGCCATGCAGTGATACACAAATTAATGGAGATGGGTTGGTTTAGGGTATAAGAGCAAGCTAGAAGTATGCTTAAGTGATTGGACAAGCAGTGATTTAAATAATACAATTTCTGTGTGATTATTTCACGGTCTGGGCTGCCAGGAATGAACAAGTGGCCTCCCCCAACAAGAGTTGCTATAGTCATGGTGTCTCTTCACAGCAATAGAAACCCTAACTAAAACAGTTGGGGTAGAAGAAATCACTAGGTTTGTCCAGACACAGGAACAATGAGGAAGGCTTGCTATGCAAACACAAGAACTTGGAATGAGGTAAACACATTTGCAGCTTTTTCTAAACTTATGCTTTAAACAATCCACTGCCTAACATTTTTAATTAAAATATAATTTTGCTGGTGTATACAACTTGGCTAAAGCTTGCCAGTGAGAGATTTTTAAATAAACTTAAGACTCAGTGTGTTGCTCCCAACTCCAGTGGAAGCACCCTACTTGTCTTGAGACTATGCCAGCAACCATAACTACAGGAAAGCTGCCAGCCTGAGGACCCCAAACTTTTTCAGTGCCTCACACCCTATCCCCAATAACCCTCCCATTGTCATCATGTCCCAGCCCCCAACTCCTGTAGAAATACCAGAGGTCACATCAGCCAGCAGAAATCCAGGTAGGCTACCTCTCCAAGGACCACCCCACTCTCTTACTGTCCTTGCACCCTACCCCAATACACTTCACCTCCTCTTCACTGTGTCCCAGACCCTAACTTGATCCTATAACAAAGACACTTGCTCAGCTATAGGTAGAGAAGCATTATTCATACTAGCCTGAAAATACAAAGATGTCCCTTAACCAAAACAGAAATAAAGAAAATGTGGTCCACTTACACATGGAGTATTAGTCAGCTATTAAAAACAATGACAGGGGCTGGAGAGATGGCTAAGTGGTTAAGAGCACTGCCTGCTCTTCCAAAGGTCCTGATTTCAATTCCCGGCAACCACATGGTGGCTTACAACCATCTGTAATGAGGTCTGGTGTCATCTTCTGGCCTGCAGACATACACACAGACAGAATATTGTATACATAATAAATAAATAAATATTTAAAAAAATTAAAAAAAAACAATGACATCATGAATTTGCAAGAAAATGGATGATACTAAAAAAAATCCTTAATTCTGTTGGAATGTGGCAGTGTAAGAGAAATAAACACATTCCTCTCTAACTTGCTTTTTTGATCATGGTGTTTCATCACAGCAATAGAAACACTAAGACGTATCACTATCAGCATAGTGGAGTACTGCTATAACTGACCTGTGTGTTGGGGAGACTTGTGGAAGGACTTTGGAACTTCGAGCTAGAATAGCCATTGTGTGTTATAAGCTCTGTGGGATGTTCTGTGGGAACTTGGAAGGTAAGAATGTTCAGAGTGTTGTAGAGAATACATGTTGTGGAATATTACTTTAATTATGTAAAAATGCTACATTTGTTTGTCAGAACCCACTCCAACAGGAATCAGCATGGGGTATCTGGGAGGGAGTAAGAGATTAAGAAAATGTCAGAATGAGAGAAATTGAGACAGAAAACACAAGATAGACCAGGAGGATTGAAGGTAAATACCACCTGGTTGGTGTCCCAAAAGAAGACTGCTACTGATGAAGACCTGGCTTGTGAAGTTTCAGAGGGAAGTCCAGATTCCAGCCCTGTTTGAGTTCTTGTCCTGACTTCCTTCAGTGATGAAAAGCAATGTGGAAGTGTAAGGCAAATAAACACTTTCCTCCCCAACTTACTTTTTGGCCATGGATTTTGGTTGCAGCAAAGGAAGCCCTAATTGAGACAGGGCTTGATAGAAAAATACAAAGATCAGGGATAAGGCAACAGCCCATTGCTATCTCACACTTGATATTTCATTGTATTCTTTATCTGCCAAGAAAATCCAAGCACACCAACAGGAAGATACAGTTCTCAGTGGATGGATAAAATAGACATAGATACCAAGAGTACACCACTATGGATTCATTGTTAAGAAAAGAAATCCTTGAACTTCAGAAAAGGTGTTCCTTGCCCAAGGTCATGAAGAAAGCCTTCATTCAATAGAGTAAATTCTCCCAATTATCAGGATCATTCTGACTGCTAACAAAGATCCCTACAATAGTCATTTCTAGTGATGATACAGAGACACTAAAAGATTTAAACCTGGGACTTCATCATGCCTGCTATTGCTTTCAGGGTCATGGAATAATTCCTTCAACACTATAATATTCACTAAAGTAATAATGTCATGCCAATGCACATTTGGGATTTACTTAATTTCCTGAGTATGAATGTTTTTCTTGCAGGTGTATCACCTCATGTGCACTTGGTGAACTGGAAAGCCAGAAGATGGTATTGTATCCCCTGGAACTTGAGTCACAGACTGTTGTGAGCCACCATGCATATGTTGTGGTCCTCTGAAAGAAGTCTGTGCTCTTAAATACTGAGCATCTTTCCATCCCTTATTCACACTGTCCATTTAACAGAGGTAAAGAGTAAAAGTCACACATATTTAATTCAGGAGTCTACCAAATTTGACCTCTAATCATAACCATTTAAAATGTTCTTCAGGGACTGGAGAGATGGCTTAGAGGTTAAGAGCACTAGCTATTCTTCCAAAGGTCCTGAGTACAATTCTCAGAAACCACAAGGTGCCTTTCAACCATCTATAATGAGATCAGGTTCCTTCTTCTGGTGTGCAGGCATACATGTAGACAGAACATTATATACATAATAAATGAATAAATCTTAAAAGAAAATGTTCTTCATATGAGAGGGCACTGTTTTGACTAATCGTAGTAATTTTGTAAGTGACTCTCCTTCTTGTTAAGCAACTGAACTCTTTGGATGTCCTAAAGTGTGAATTCTTTCATGAATGCTACAAAAAGTGGGACTAATGAAGCTTTTCCCACAATGTTTACATGGAGAAATCTTCTCTCCAGTGCGAATTTTCTCATGAGAGTTACGAGACCTCAAAATGGCAAAGCTTTTTCCACAGTGCTTACATGCATAAGGTTTCCCTCCAGTGTGAATTCTTTCATGATTGTTACAATAACTAGAGCTTCTGAAGGTTTTTCAACAATGCTTACAGAAGTAAGACTTTCCTCCAGTGTGACCCCTTTCTTATTGTTATACCCACTAGAATAGGTGACTGCTTTTCCACAATGCTGACATGTATAAGGCTCTCTTCGGTGTGAATATTTTCATAATTACTACACATTATCAAATGGCGAAGGTTTTGCCATCATGCTTACATACATAAGATTTCTCTCCAGTATGACTCTTTTCATGAATGTTACAATAACTGGATTGGGTAAAGGCTTTTCCACAATACTTACAAGTGTAAGGCTTCTCTCCACTATGATTTCTTTGCATGAATTCAAATGGTAAATGTTTTTTCACAATGCTTACAGGTATAAAGCTCCTCCCCAGTGTGTGTTCGCTCATGAATTTTATGAAAAGTGGAACTGGTGAAGGCTTTCCCACAATGCTTACCTACAAAAAGTTTTTCTTCTCTATGAGTTACTTTATATTTTTCAAAACATAAAGCATATTTGCCACGTACCATGCTTCCCCCGTCTGCGCTCTATGCGCTAGAACACAGTGCCTGAGCTTTGGGCAAGGGGCTGGAGGTTGAGGAAACACACACAGAGACAGACCGACACACAGACCTTCAAACACTGGTACCAAAAGCCCTTCTTTAATAGCACCATGGAGGCTTAAATACCCTGCAGTGAATGGCCAACAGGTGAAAATCCCATCCTCTGATCCTCTAGGCAAAGCACAGCTTTTAGTAACTTCCATTAGAAGGCTCTAGACAGGGTAGAGCAGCTGAAGGCCAGGATTCAATTAGTCCCAACATCTTCCCCCTAAATTTTTTATAAAACAGAAGCCCCTCCTGTCTTAGGTCATCTCAGAAGAGTAAACCCTTACCCGTCTTTGGGAGACCCCTTCTCTGTCTTAGGCAGGCCCTCTTCTGTAGAAGTTGCCTACAGAGGAGTCTCCATTGTTGGTGCAGTATTTGCAACCAAACCTGGAGTCCATTCGAGTTACTGGCCAATAGGCTCAGAAGGACTTGCTAAGTGACCATATGCTACATTCCCATGGGTTGTCTGATCTTACACAGAATTCAGAGATGAATGCCATGGCAATAGGCATTAAGATTGCTGGCAATGGGGTCCACAATCACCACTGGACCCAGCCTCCCATTTGAGCTATGGTATTCTACCTACCCTTTGGCTAAAACAGGGCACACAGGTATCAACAATCTGGTGTGCTAATTGTAACTTTTCAAGGGGTAGTCAAGTAACCGTGGAGTTGTTTCACCACCTAAGAGGCATTAGCAATATTAACAGATGCCATACAAGTGGAATGATAAATGGAATGACAAGTGGAAGTCTGAACAAGACATTTGTCGTACTGGCCATAAATCCACCCGCTCCTACAATAGGGCAGTCTCTTGATTTAAATTCGAAAGTCCAAATTTAATGTGGACATTCAGGGCATTCTGAGTCTGGAGAACATCCTTGACTTGCCTCGTCAGTTTATCCATGGTGTCTGACACCAGCGATGTTTGTGCCATTGCCAGTCCTGTGACCATGGCTGCAGCAGCAGACACCGCGATGACAGCAACCACTGCAGCTGTCTCTCCAAAATCTCGTTTCTCTCGATGCAGGGTCATCTCAGTCTTCTTAGCCTTTTTGGTAATTGGCAGTGGTATGATGGCTGGTACCTGAACCAACAAGGCAGCACTGGAGTGGTCATCCCAGCAGTCGCTCAGGCCACAGTTTCTGAAAGAACAACCAAGAATATCTTTTCCCCCAAATGTGCTATTCCATACTACAAAAAGGAAAAGAAGAAAGAAAACTAAAACACGGAATTTAATAGTGCCTGGGCTCTCAGAGAAATAATAATAATAATAAAAAGATAGGAACTACACTCACTTGTATAGGATTCCTTTAAAGTAACATTCATAGCCCAAAAAATATAACAAAGCATAAAGCATTCACAAAGGAAAAGGTTTGATTAATAGAAGCCTGTTCTTTCGCCATATTGCTTAAAGCAGTTCCAGCAGTATAGTTTGAGGAATAGAAAGATGAATACAAAAAACTAGTTTGGCTCACTGATCAACACGAGGGGGTTTCTTACCAGGCTTCATACAGTGCTCTCCGCTTGACTGGGACTCACCAGGAGGCTCATCAAGAGAATGACAGGTGTCTTTCTCAGGCTCATCACAGGTTCCTTTCTCATCATTTTCCACAGACTGAACATATCGCTCTGATACCCAAATGGGCTTTTCCGTTGGCTCCTTCCATTGTCCTTTAATAAGGTCTTTGGAACTGGACATGGCCACTGCTGGGGTACCATCCCTGCGGTGCCGCGGTCACTGCTCCATACACTGAGGTTTTGGGGCCCTGGAGCAGGACCCTCTGCCAGTTTCTCTGCTGTTGACTAATGGTAGGTGGCAAGGTTTCCCATCTATATCTGTTTTGGAGCGGCAATTATTAGCCCAGTGTGCTCCCCTTCTGCATCTAGGGCACAAGCCAGGTTTCCTCCTTCCCCTCATTATCAGCTGTGGTCATTCCTTTAGAAAATGACCAGGAGTTCCGCAATTAGAACAATTACGGCCTCTGGCCCTCTCTCCCAGTCCTCTTACATTTCTCTGAGGTTGAATAGCTGTTGCTATAACCTGGCCTTGAAAGAAATTTTTATTTATTTATTTATTTAAGATTTCTGTCTCTTCCCCGCCACCGCCTCCCATTTCCCTCCCCCTCCCCCAATCGAGTCCCCCTCCCTCATCAGTCCAAAGAGCAATCAGGGTTCCCTGCCCTGTGGGAAGTCCAAGGACCACCCACCTCCATCCAGGTCTAGTAAGGTGAGCATCCAAACTGCCTAGGCTCCCACAAAGCCAATAGGTGCAGTAGGATCCAAAACCCATTGCCATTGTTCTTGAGTTCTCAGTAGTCCTCATTGTCTGCTATGTTCAGCGAGACCGGTTTTATCCCAGGCTTTTTCAGACCCAGGTCAGCTGGCCTTGGTGAGTTCCTGATAGAACATCCCCATTGTCTCAGTGTGTGGGTGCACCCCTCGCGGTCCTGAGTTCCTTGCTGGTGCTCTCTCTCCTTCTGCTCCTGATTTGGACCTTGAGATTTCAGTCCAGTGCTCCAATGTGGGTCTCTGTCTCTGTCTCCTTTCCTCGCCCGATGAAGGTTAATATTCAGGAGGATGCCTATATGGTTTTCTTTGGGTTCTCCTTCTTATTTAGCTTCTCTAGGATCACTAATTATAGGCTCAATGTCCTTTGATTATGGCTAGAAACCAAATATGAGTGAGTACATCCCATGTTCCTCTTTTTGGGACTGGGTTACCTCACTCAGGATAGAGTTTTCTATTTCCATCCATTTGCATGCAAAATTCAAGAAGTCCTTGTTTTTTACTGCTGAGTAGTACTCTAATATGTATATATTCCATACTTTCTTCATCCATTCTTCCATTGAAGGACATCTAGGTTGTTTCCCGGTTCTGGCTTTGAATGAAATTTCTATCTATATCTCTACATATCCTGATATATTCATTTAAACTCTGTTTTGTGAGGGCGTAATGCTTCCTTACAATATCTATTAAAATTTTCAAATACAAGTTGCTTTATTATAGGCATGGCTGTTGTCTCATCTCCAAACAATCTACCTGCTAATTGTAACAGTCTATCTACATAATCTTGAAATGGTTCCGATGGTCCTTGTAGAACTTCTGATAATTGATCCCCAGCTGCTTTGTTAGGTAGGGCCTTCCATGCTTTAGTGGCAGCTGCAGCTATTTGGGCGAATACTCCTGGATCATACAGAATTTGTTTCTGCAAATCAGCATAAGTCCCAGCCCCAGTTAACATATCTAGATTACGTTGAGCTTGACCCACTGGAGCATTTAACTGGGCCGTTTGCTTACAATTTTCCTGATATTCCCCTCGCCATAGGAGATAATCTCCCCCAGATAAGACAGCACGACATAATTGCTGCCAATCACTTGGTGTTAAATTCATAGCAGAGAAGGATTCTCCCATGGCCAAGGTGAACAGTGCTTGAGCCCCATATGCAGCTACAGCTTCCTTTAATTGCTTCATTTCTTTCAATTGTATTGCCAAATGTTGGCGAATTATTTGCCCTGGGTTGTTGGTGTCTGGCACCTCCATCACCGGTGCAACCATGTGTACAGGATGGACACAAACTCCCTTGTTTTGTTCAGTGCCAGAGCCCCTACTCAACTGAGACCACCAACCTTCATCATTATAAGCCGGTGGGGCCGAGGGAGTTGGGTATGAATCTTTTCTTACTTTATGTTTTCTCAGTGTTCTTATGAGATTTCTTATTTCCTTACATATGATCTCCTCCTCTTCTTCTGATGAATCCTCACTATCCTCATTATCCTCCACAAACTCTAAATCATCAAACTCCTCCCTATCGACTGACTCTTTTCTGAACAAAGAAAAAAATACCTCCCATCTTAACTCCTCAATATATCCCCATGGGCCAGGAATGACACTGTCTGCTTACCTCTCTGGTGGGGCTAAAACCTCCGAGGGTGACCTCTCAGCGTTCCCTACTTCCTGATATCTCCAAGGGACCTCCAATTGCCGAGTATCGCGGCCCCCATCTGCGCTCTATGAGCTAGAACCCAGTTCCTGAGCTTTGGGCAAGGGGCTGGAGGTTGAGGAAACACACGCCCTGACAGACCGACACACAGACCTTCAAACACTGGTACCAAAAGCCCTTCTTTAATAGCACCATGGAGGCTTAAATACCCTGCAGTCAATGGCCAACAGGTGAAAATCCCATCCTCTGATCCTCTAGGCAAAGCACAGCTTTTAGTAAACTTCATTAGAAGGCTCTAGACAGGGTAGAGCAGCTGAAAGCCAGGACTCAATTAGTCCCAGCAATATTGATATGTTTTCCCACATTGCTTACACATGTACCTTTTCTCTCCAATATGATTTTTTTCAGGGTTGATAAGGTTACCGAACTCAATGAAGGACTCTTCACTATGCTTAAAAACAAATGATTTCACTTCTGTATGGATTCCAACATCTTTCATTCTCTATGTGTATCTCCTTAATAAGTTCTGATTGAATTTATTTCCACATTGTGTTCTCTTGTTAGACTGATTAGAAAGGAGATTCCTAAATGCTTCCTTACATTGTTGATTCTTACAAGGTTTCTCTCTAGGAAAAGGTTCAAGTATCTTTTGTGATTAAGTGATTCAGAATGACTGCTTTTTTTCCCCAATGTTTCTGATGTATAAAGGTTTCCTTACAATGAGGTTGTTTCCCTTTATATTGGACTCTGAGGCACACATGTAAGAATGAATAACCAGCCGGGCGGTGGTGGCACACGCCTTTAATCCCAGCACTCGGGAGGCAGAGGCAGGCGGATCTCTGGGAGTTGAAGACCAGCCTGGTCTACAGAGCTAGTTCCAGGACAGGCACCAAAGCTACAGAGAAACCCAATCTCAAAAAACCAAAAAAATGAATAACCAATGATTTTTCTTACATGCAAAGGGCTTTCACATCCTCTTATTGCAAGAGGCATTTCTTCATTAAACATATTCTTTGGAATTAGTTGACGGTTGTATCACACTGGTTATTGTATTCATATCCACAGTCTTCTCAACCACCTGAGCTCTGCAGAAATGAGAGGACCATTACTGTAAACAAAGGAAATGTTGCAGGCTGAGTCATGAGGTCCCCTACATCTTTGCTATTAGAGAGTTAAGAGCAAAATGCCTCTTAAAAAATGGTGAGGACAATATGTGCCACATGTAAAACCATGTCATAAGTAAAGAAGTCAAGTGTTGACTGCTTCACTAAAAACTATGAAAAGCGCGAGGTGGTGGTGGTGCACACCTTTAATCCCAGCATAGAGAGGCAGACCCAGGCAGATCTCTGAGTTCAAAGACAGCCTGGGCTACAGAGTTAGTACCAGGACAGCTAGGGATACAGAGAAAAACCCTGGTTCAAACAAACAAAGCAAGAAAATTTATGAAGGAACTGTATCACCGTCTTAGAGAGTAAGAACAATTATTGCTCTCTCAGCAGATCAGAGTTTGATAAAACAACATTCGTGTGAAGGGCTCACAAGTTCCTGTTACTTGATATGAAAGATCTGTTGCCCTCTCCTGGCCTCCAAAATCATTTTGGCATTTGTGGTGTACAATGAGAAATATGCACACACATAAATAATTGACGGACATAAAAGTAATAAACATTCTGGCGCAGGTTTTGGCATTAGTTTGGAATTATTTCTTCCCTGTCTTTTCCTGGGTGTGTTTAACTTGTTCAGGTTACAGTGCTCATTTGATCACCTTTTGGAGGGCACAATTTGTAGATTAATAGTCCTTAAATTAGGTTTTATAATGAAATGTCTTATTTTCTCCACATATTGTGATTCAAAGTTTTGCTAGATATACTAGTCTGATTCTCTTAAAGTGGGTAGAACCTCCCTCTAAGTCTCATAACATGGACACTGTTAAGAGTCTCCATTGAAAAGTCAGCTGCTATTCTAATAGGTTTTTCTTTATATGTTATTTGGTCATTTTCTTCGCAGCTGTTAAAATTTTTATTTTGTTCTATACTTTTTTTTTTTCGAGACAGGGTTTCTCTGTGGTTTTGGAACCTGTCCTGGAACTAGCTCTTGTAGACCAGGCTGGTCTCGAACTCACAGAGATCCGCCTGCCTCTGCCTCCCGAGTGCTGGGATTAAAGGCGTGCACCACCACCGCCCGGCTTGTTCTATACTTTTAATATTTTGATTGTTGTATGTCAAGTGAACTTCCTTTTGTGGTCGGTCCAGTCTATTCGGTGTTCTGTATGCTTGTTTTACATTGGAAGGCATCTATTCCTTAGGCAAGTGAAACCCACTTCTCTGAGTTTCTCGAAAATATTTTTGTGCTTTTGACCTGGGGTTCTTTTCCCCCTTTTTTCCTGTTGCTCTTAGATTGGCCTTTTTGTGCTGTACTATACTTCACTCATGTTTTGTGCCAGGAGTGTTGTAGATTTTGAGATTTGATTTTATTTGGGTTTTTTCCCTTTTTTTACAGACAGGGTTTCTCAGTAGCTATGGAGCCAGTCTTGGAACTCGCTTTGTAGACTAGGCTTGCTTGTTGTTTTCTTAGGGAAGTATCATAGTGTAAGACTTTAAAACAATCCTGAAGCCATTTTTGACAATTCTGAATCCTCTCAGCCTCTGTGCCATAGTGCTTCCCCTCCTCCCCTGGGAACCAAGGACCTAACAGCTACACTCGCACGTACTCAGTTCCTGAACAATTACCCATATACGTATGCTTTGGTTCGGTCCCCTGGGAAACGGGGTCAAAATGACCTCTTACCTCATCTGATCTGGCAACAGCTCTCCAGTCAATTATTGGTAATAGCCCTTCTCAAATAAGCCAATCAGAATAGTCAAAGAACAACCCCCCTTGCTTCTGTGGCCCCTTTAAAAGTAGACTGTACCTGCTGTTCGGGGTCCCTTGGCTTCCCGAATGCTGGGGGACCCTGTCATGACAGAATTAATAAAATCCTCATGCTTTTGCATCGGCTGTGGTGTGTGGTCTCTGGGGCGACTACTTCTCAGTGTTTGGACGCTAGAGTCCAACAATACTTCCATTGTTTTTGCATACAAATGAATAGCCTAATAGAGAGGTGGTGGTTGCTGCCCTAGGTTCCTTTTTTGGAGAGAAGTGTGCACATAGCACAAGCCATACAGAGTCCCATGTTGCTAAATCCCTTCTTACTTACACTTGCTTTCCATAATAGATTTGGGGCATCTTCCAGTTAGAGAATTGCTAATGAGCCTCTTATGAAGGTATTGTCTCACAAATCTACTTAATGAGAGCTAGGAAAGAAGTTTATGTATTAGTAGGTGTGATTGTAAAAGTAGGGCCCTAGCAGGCCATATGTTCAGTCAAGGAAATTCTATGAGAGTCTGAGAGAGACTGTTTCCCTCAGGGTTCTTGTTCCAAAATGAGAGAGAACAAATTAAGGCAGCTTATGCAAAAGAAAAAGAAGAAGAAGGAGGAGAAGGAGGAAAAGGAGGAGGAGGAGGAAGGAAGGAAGGAAGGAAGGAAGGAGAAAAAGACAGGGTCCCTGAGTACCTCAGATGTGTCAACATATTAATCCAGAAACATTAAGATTTTTGAAAAAGACACAAGGTGTAAAGTCACAAAAAAGAGGATAAAATTTCCCATATTAGGGCTGGAGAGATGGCTCAGAGGTTAAGAGCATTGCCTGCTCTTCCGAAGGTACTGAGTTCAATTCCCAGCGACCACATGGTGGCTCACAACCATCTGTAATGGACACAGACAGAATATTGTATACATAATAAATAAATAAATATTAAAAAAATTTTCTCATATTAAACAGAGAAACATTGTCTTGACCATTTGTCTTACTCAGGGAAAGGACTGATTTCTCAATGCAGTGGGTTAGTTGTGATGAACCAACCTGCCTCTGTCTTAGGCTTAAAAGGCATCTTATACTGAAGACAAACTAGATTCATTCCTAGTTATGGCTAAACCTCTGTTTCTCAAGGATTGAACTATGCCCTACTTGTAATGTTAACTACAAATGGTTCTCTACAAATGGTTCAGTACAGAAACAGGAAACAGCAACCATGTTTTTGTTTTAAAAAGCTGTTATAATCATCATGTAACCTTACCTTTATTTCAAAATATTATTTTGACCATCTATGATCACCTTGCTATGACTTCCTGTTGTTATGACTACTTTGTCACAACCACCTTACAATCAAGTCTTTGTTTTAGGAGGTCATTATGACTAACTTGTTATGCTTATGTCCTACTCCTCTAACCCCATGTATTTTGTTCACCAAATCCTTTATTTGAAAACCCCCTGCATAACCGGGTGGTGGTGGCGCATGCCTTTAATCCCAGCACTCGGGAGGCAGAGGCAGGCAGATCTCTATGAGTTCGAGGACAGCCTGGTCTACAAGAGCTAGTTCCAGGACAGGCTCCAAAGCCACAGAGAAACCCTGTCTTGAAAATCCAAAAACAAAACAAACAAAAAAAACTGACTGAATGCTTGTTTGTTTTCAGCCGTACCAGGAAAAAAGTTGTGCTGTTTTAAAATGCCAGCGTTCTGGGCTGTTCTGCCAGGGCAAACTCTGACTCTTTCACGCAGGCGGTTCATGTGGTTTGCAAGCACATGCTGCGGAAGCTTGCTTGCTGGCAAGGACCTTGAAACGCCACAGCCACAGAGTTGTGGAAATAAAAATGGCTACAGCCGGTACCTCCGCCATGAGGCTGGAAAGCTAAGGTATGGGCTGGATCTGGATCTAGCCGGCAAAGCCACAGCTATAATTCTACCCATATTGCTTAGTAATTTAAAGGCTCATGGGGTCAGAAAAAAAGAGATCCAGCACTCGGGAGGCAGAGGCAGGCGGATCTCTGTGAGTTCGAGGCCAGCCTGGTCTACAAAGGGAGTTCCAGGATAGGCTCCAAAGCTACAGAGAAACCCTGTCTCGAAAAACCAAAAAAAAAAAAAAAAAGAGAGATATACAGTAAAGACAGATTCAAAGACAAAGAAAATTTCTAAATGGTTTACTGTGTGTTAAAAATATATGCAGGCTAAAAGTTCTTAAAGTGAAAAAAAAAGGAAGAAAGAGAGTAGTTGGGTGTGGTAGTACACACCTTTAATCCCAACACTTGAGAGGCAGAGGTAGATTGACCTCTGTGACTTCAAGGTGTGGTAGCACGTGCCTTTAATCCCAATGCCTGGGAGGCAGAGACAGGCAGATCTCTGAGAGTTCAAGGACAGCCTGGTCTACAGAGTTATTCCAGAACAAAGATATACAGAGAATTCTGTAAATATACCACATTTTCTTTATCCATTCTTTTTTTAAAATATTTATTTATTTATTATGTATATAATATTCTTTCTACATGTATGCCTGCAGGCCAGAAGAGGGCACCAGACCTCATTACAGATGGTTGTGAGCCACCATGTGGTTGCTAGGAATTGAACTCACGACCTTTGGAAGAGCAGGCAATGCTCTTAACCGCTGAGCCATCTCTCCAGCCCTTCTTTATCCATTCTTAAGTTGATGAACATCTAGATTATTTCCAGTTTCTGGCTGTTATGAGTAAATCCACCATTACCATAGTTAAGCAAATATCCTTGTGGTAAGATTGAGCATCCTTTGGGTATGTGCCTAAAAGTGGTACTGGGTATCTTTGTATGTCAACTTGACACAAGCTAAAGTCATCAGAGGGGAAGGAGCCTTGGTTGGGGAAATTTGTTCATGAGATCCAGCGGTAAGGCATTTTTCCAGTTAGTAATAGGTGGAAGAGTGTCCAGCCCATGATAGATGGTACCATCCCTGGGCTGGTAGTCCTGGGTTCTTTAAGAAAGCAGACTGAGCAAGAGAGGGGAAGCAAAACAGTAAGCAGCTATCATCCATGACCTCTGCATCAGATCCTACCTCCAGATTCCATCCCTGCTTGAGTTCCTGTTATGCCTTCTTCCAATAATGGATTGTGATCTGCAAGTGTAATCCAAATAAAACCTTCTCCCCCCAACTTTCTCACTGGTCATGGTGTTTCATTGCTGCAACAGAAACTGTAACTAAAACAGTGGTATAGTCAGGTCTTGAGGGAGATTGAGTACCAGTTTTCTGAGGAACTGCCATATTGGCTTCCAAAGTGGCCGTACAAGTTTGGGCTCCCATCAGCAGTGGAGGAATGTTCACTGTGCTCCACATCCTCAACAGCTTGAGTTGTCTCTTGTGTTCTCGATCTTATCCATTTGGACAGGTGGAAGATGGAGCCTCAAAGTACTTTTGGTTTGCATTTCCCTGATTCCTAAGGTTGTTGAAAATTTCTTTAAGTGGTTCTCAGCCACTGGATACAAGATTAACTAAAAAAAAAAAAAAAAAAAAGAGTATCCCTTTTAGATGTAAATGACAAATGAACTGAGAAAGAACGTGGGGGAAGCATCACCTTTTACAATAGCCTCAAATAATATAAAATATCTTGGGGTAACTCTCACCAAACACATGAAAGACTTATATGACGAAAACTTCAAGTCTTTGAAGAAAGAATTGAGAAAAAGGCAAGAAGACAGAAAGGTCTCCCATGATCAAGGATTGTTAGCATTAAAATAGTAAAAATGGCCATCCTACCAAACTCAATTTTCTTTTTTCTTTTTCTTTTTTATTTTTTTATTTATTTATTTTTTATTCATTTATTAAAGATTTCTGTCTCTTCCCCACCTCCGCCTCCCATTCCCCCCCTCCCCCAATCAAGACCCCCTCTTTCAACAGCCCAAAGAGCAATCAGGGTTCCCTGCCCTGTGGGGAGTCCAAGGACCTCCCACCTCTATCCAGGTCTAGTAAGGTGAACATCCAAACTGCCTAGGCTCCTCCAAAGCCAGAACGTGCAGTAGTTCCCATTGTTCTTAAGTTCTCAGTAGTCCTCATTGTCCACTATGTTCAGCGAGTCCGGTTTTATCCCTTGCTTTTTTCAGACCCAGGCCAGCTGGCCTCGGTGAGTTCCCCGATAGAACATCCCCATTGTCTCAGTGTGTGGGTGCACCCCTCGTGGTACTGAGTTCCTTGCACGTGCTCTCTCTCCTTCTGCTCCTGATTTGGACCTTGAGATTACAGTCCGGTGCTCCAATGTGGGTCTTTGTCTCTGTCTCCTTTCATCGCCTGATGAAGGTTAATATTCAGGAGGATGACTATATGTTTTTCTTTGGATTCTCCTTCTTATTTAGCTTCTCTAAGATCACGAATTATAGGCTCAATGCCCTTTATTTATGGCTAGAAACCAAATATGAGTGAGTACATCCCATGTTCCTCTTTTTGGGTCTGGCTTACCTCACTCAGTATAGTGTTTTCTATTTCCATCCATTTGCCTGCAAACTTCAAGAAGTCCTTGTTTTTTACTGCTGAGTAGTACTCTAAAATGTATATATTCCATACTTTCTTCATCCATTCTTCAATTGTAAGGCATCTAGGTTGTTTCCAGGTTCTGGCTATTACAAACAGTGCTGCTATGAACATAGTAGAGCATATACTTTTGTTGTATGATAAGGCCTCTCTTGGGTATATTCCCAAGAGTGGTATTGCTGGGTCCAGGGGTAGGTTGATTCCGAATTTCCTGAGAAACCTCCACACTGCTTTCCAAAGTGGTTGCACAAGTTTGCATTCCCACCAGCAATGGATGAGTGTACCCCTTTCTCCACAACCTCTCCAGCAAAGGCTATCATTGGTGTTTTTATTTTTGCCATTCTGACAGGTGTAAGATGGTATCTTAAAGTTGTCTTGATTTGCATTTCCCTGATCGCTAAGGAAGTTGAGCATGACCTTAGGTGTCTTTCGGCCATTTGAACTTCTTCTGTTGAGACAAACTCAATTTTCATATTCAACACAATCCTTATTTTTTTTTTTGTTTTTTCGAGACAGGGTTTCTCTGTGGCTTTGGAGCCTGTCCTAGAACTAGCTCTGTAGACCAGGCTGGTCTTGAACTCACAGAGATCTGCCTGCCTCTGCCTCCCAAGTGCTGGGATTAAAGGCGTGTGCCACCATTGCCCGGCTCAACACAATCCTTATCAAAATTTCAACACAGTTCTTTGCAGACATTGAAAATACAATGCTCAATTTCATATGGAAAAACAAAAAACCAAGGATAACTAAAACAATCCTGAACAATAAAAGAACTTCCAGAGGTATCACCATTCCTAATTTCAAACTGCACTACACAACTATAGTAATAAAACCCACATGGTATTGGCATAAAACCAGGCACTTTGATCAATGTAATCAAATCAAAGACCAATATATAAACCCACACACTTATGAACCCTTGTTTTTTTTTATAAAGATGCCAGAAATACACAATGGAAAAATAAACAGCATCTTCAACAAAGTGGTGCTGATCTAACAGGATGTCAGCATGTAGAAGAATGCAAATAGATCCATATCTACAACCCTGCACAAAACTCAATGTCGAGTGGCTCAAAGACCTCAACATTAAACTAGACACACTGAACCTGATAACAAAAAGAAATGGGAGATAGCCTTGAACTCAGCAGCACAGGTTACAATTTCAAAAACAGAGCACTGTCAATTGGACAAAAGGGAAACCTACAGAATGGGAAAAGATTTTCACCAACTCTACATCTGGTAGAATAGCCCTTCCTGGCACCTTGAGATCCCTTTTAAAGAGGAGATAAAGTATTCATAAGTATGAGAGAATTACAATGAAATTGAAGAAACAAGGATAAGGATATACATCATGAGAATGGGGTCGCAAGTTTAGTGTAGGTTAAAAGGGTATTTTGCAGTTTACATAAGATCTAAGAAGCAGAGGCTTATTCTAAATTACAGATACAAACCTCAACATTCAAGAACATAACACTGGACAAACAGGAGCTTATTTTAACAGTATTAACTCCAGACAGAAGCTTAAACCTGAAAGGTATATTGCTCTTGTTTTGGTCTCACATATGGTCTTACAGTTTGCGATTGTTTCTTTTAATTTGTTCTCACAGAGTTTTTTTCTTCTTTCTCCTTTGACTCATTTGCTTGCATCTACCTGCACACACGGGAATTACTGAAACAGCAACACTCTGTAACTCACATGTGAGAACATATTAAGGAGGAGAAAATGGAAATAGGAAAAAGAAGACCCTGATTATTACAGAAACACATAGTTTTGTTTTATTTGTGTCTTTGTGCATGTCAGCATGAAAGGGTTGGTGCCAACGGAGGCCCAAAGAAGGTATCAGATCACAGCTCTCCGGAGAGATGGCTCAGCAGTTAAAGCACTGGCTGCTTTTTCAGAGGACCTGGGTTCAATTCCCAGCACCCACATGGATGCTCGCAACTCTCTGTAAATCCAGTTCCAGAGGACTTGGTACCCTCACTCAAACATGCATGCAGGCAATGCAGCTGTATTTGTATGAAAGAATTCCACAGTAGCCCAGAATGGAGTATAACAAAGGTTTATTTATTTGGAGATAAACTCACAGTAAGAGTAGTGATCCACACTCCTCTGCATGCACTGGGAACTGGAACCGAATCCAGCAGCAAAACGGGGAGGGGGGCGGGGGGGCACACACGCTTTTCATCTGCACTTATAGTACATGAGACCACGCCCAAAGGAGTGGCTGAAAGAGTTCCCACAACATGCACCAACACACATAAAATAAAAATAAATTAACCATTAAAAAAGGAAGAAAAAGGTATCAGACCACTTGGACTTGGCGTTACAGGCACTTGTGAAATAACCTGTCCTGGGTTCTGGGAACGACTTCTACCCCTATTTTAAGGCAACAAACACTCCTGACTACCAAGCCATCTCTTCAGTCACAAGACAAACCTTTATTATCATGTGTTTTCTTATTCTTGGTTATTTGACTTGTAAAAGATGAATTCACAACATTGACCTAAATTCACTTTTTCAAATACTCCATTTCCTGATGGCCTAGGGATTGGGCAGTTTAAACAGTTCTTTACTAATTGTTTTTTTGTTTGTTTTTTTTAAGGTGAGATTTCTCTCTGTAGTCCTGGCATTCCTTGAACTTACTCTGTAGATTAGGCTGGCCTCAAAGTCATAGAGACCCATGTGTCTCTGCCTCCCACGTACTGAGATCAAAGGTCTGAGCCACCACTGTTTGGTCTGTTGATTGTTTTTAAAATTTGAAAACTTATTTTGAAGTATAGACTGTTTTCTATCAATCTGGGTATTTGGGGGGCAGTTGTTATTTTTTAAATGGTTTTTTTTTTTTTGTAAACACGGAGGGCCTGCAACTTGTTAAGCAGATCAGTGAAATCTGAGATTCACCTGCTTCCCCCCCCCCAGTACTGGGATTAAAGGCATTCACCTATCCACTAATGACACTTAATGTTTCCCAACAAAGGGACACCAAATAGCATGTCAGAGAAAATAAGATCTTTCTGTTGTCATCAAGAAACACCATCAGAGAAAGATACTACCATATGTAAAAGGATGTAAAAAGGTATTCAAAGCAAATACACCAATAAACAATTGGTGTTTCAGGTGAGTTTCATGTCAAATTAGCACAGCTAGTCCTTTGGGAAGAGGTTTTCTCAAGTGAGAAAATGTTCCCATGAGATTTTCGTGTAGGCAACTCTATAGTGAATTTTCTTCTTTAGTTCATTTGTCAAGAAAGGATCTCACCCTAGGTATTTCTGGCTGATCTGGAACTTGCTATATAGAACACACTGGTCTTGAAAACCTAAAGAACAACACCTCCCACTGCCAACTCTAACATCGGATTAAAGGCATGCACTACCGTAACATATTGGACAATATTTGCTTAACCATGGAAAGATGTGTTGCAGGACTTCCGGGCAGGGAGAGTAAGTAGAAGGAGGAATTTAGGCTTGTAAGAAAAGAGAAAAGAGACACCAGGGAGATTCCAGGAGCCAGCCAGTCAAACGCAAAGAACACAGGAAAGAGGACTTACAGAATGAAAGAAAGGTAAAAAGCACCGAGGTAAAACACAGATGAGCCGGGCAGTGGTGGTGCACACCTTTAATCCCAGCACCCGGGAGGCAGAGGCAGGCGGATCTCTGGGAGTTCGAGGCCAGCCTAGTCTATAAGAGCTAGTTCTGGATGGGCACCAAAGCTACAGAGAAACCCTGTCTCGAAAAACCAAAAAAAAAAAAAAACCAACACCAACAACAACAAAAAAAACCCCACAGATGAATAGGGAGAAAGTTAAATTAAGTTAAAAGAGTGCATGGGACAAACCTAAGCTAAGTCTGAGCATTTATAATTAATAATAAGTCTCCATGTCTTTATTTGGGAACTGGTTAGCAGCTCAAAGAAAATTCCAACTACAATACCCCAGTGATCATTGTTTTGATTAAGGGTTGCTGCAGGTGGGCCCAGTTCATTAGGGACACTTGTACCCCTTGACAGATGGTCCTCCACGGCATAAAATAACAGACTGAGCTACCTATTGAGAACAAGCCGCTAATTAACTCTTCCTTGTCTTCTGCTTCCATTCCTAACACCAGTTTCCTGTCTTCATTTCCTGCTCTGACTTCTTTTGATGGTGATAGAGTGTGATGTGAAAATGGAAAACACCTTTATCGTCCAAACTGACTGTTGGTTGTGGTGTTTTATCACAGCAGTAAGAACCCTTACGAAGACAAGGGGTATCTAGTATATTGGCAGAAATGGATACTTTGAAACTTGTACCCACGTGTGAGAAAGTCATGGGATTTTACCTCATCCCTTATCTTTGAAGTTTCTTATCAAGCCTTAGGTGTGTTTCCTATGTTTGAACCTACTTGGGGTCTGCTTCTCTTTAGTCCTTTATTCCCGTGGGGCAAGAGACAGTAATGGACTGAGCTAACTTAAGGCACTATCTTTATGGAAAGGGCAGATGGCAAATATGGGGTGTATGACAAATCCCAGAGTGTGTTGTCTTATAATGCAGTGAAATCCCGGAAAGGAACAGGTTCATTCCACACGGGACGGATAATATGCTAGAGCTTTTGTTTTAAAATTTGTTGTTATTGTTGTTTATTTTTGCTTCCTTACTTGTTTTGGTTTTCCGAGACAGCTTTTCTCTGGTACTATGGTCTGTCCGGGAACTAGTTCTCTGGACCAGGCTAGACTCCACTTAGAGATCCCGATTAGAAATGCCTGCACCATGCCGAGCTTCTTTGTTTCGTTTTTGGTCAGGGTCTCACCTTGCAGCCCTGAATGCCTTTGAATTCACAGAAGTTCGCGTTCTTCTAGAGAGCAGGAAGTCAGGACTTGCACCTGAGCTTTCCTAAAATGTTTTGATACTTTTCGCGGGCTGAGTACCGCTCGCCAATCAGGGGCCATATTACTAAAAGAGGCTGAGCTGTCCAATCAGGAGTACGGATGGTTGCAGCGCTCGTGCCGTAAGCCTTTTTAACGCTTGTTACCGGGAGATTCTTGTGAGTACCTGTTTGGGGCGATTGTGCGTTCTGCGGACCTCTTTGGGAGGACACCTAGACACATCAGAAGCACACAATGGTGAGTGTGCGTTGGGCTCCTGGAATCCTGGGGGGCGGATGTGGGACTTTAGTTGCTTTGGAGTTATGTGACGCCAGCACGTGGGGTTTCCTCTGGCGCTGTGAAGTCCAGTGGAAGGTGGAGTCTGGCTCAGCAATGCCTGCGCCCACCTGTGCTTGAAGTGTGCACCCCACAGGCGGCCTTGAGCCCCCGAGGGCCCCACTTTTGTGTCCTGTGAAGCCGCTTCATCACAATCCCAGCACTCTTGGGTGGGTCCTTGCCATGAACCTGTGCTACACGGATTTTGTAGCGCTGGCGGGTTGTTGATCCAGCTTGTTGATCATCCAGGCTGTGCTGTGTGGGGACTTGGGTGATCTGTGGAGTTTTCGGTTTGCGCTGGTTTAGTTTTTTTTTTCCATTATTACCTTGGATTTCATTTCACGCTTCTTTACTCCCCTACCCCATCTGGTCTGACTCGGAATTGTTTCCCTTACCTCTTGGTGTGAGAAATTTCCCACAGAGCTGTCTCAGCCCCTTAACACCTCATCCAAGGTGGTTTTGCATTTTTCCTTTTGTTTTGTTGGGTTTTGTTTGTTGTTTGCTTGGTTGGTTTTACTTCAGTTTTACAAAATGACACTATTCAGGAAATTTTTTCTTCCCCTGACTGCAGTTGCCTAAAAAGAGAAATTTCAATTAGTTTCGCATTTTATTTGTTTGTAGTGGATTATTTCCATTTATTGAAAACGTTTTCATTCTCATTTGATGTATCCTGATTATAGTTTCCCCTCTCTTATCCTTCCAGTTCCTTTCTCCTTCCCCTCCCCTCTAGGTCCACTCCCTTTCTGTCTCTCATTAGAAAAGAACAGGCTTCTAAGAGATAGCAGCCAAACATGACGATATATATCATAAATGTTAGGGAGATTTCCTAATATGAGCTCCCTGACGACGCAAAAATTCCCAATCAAGCCAAATTAAGAAATAGTCAGGTTTAATAGGAGATCTGCGCCCTGAGGTGGCCCCAGGGGGAAACCGGGAAGCCGCAGGAACGTGACCCCTGGGAGGAAGAAAGGAAGACCACGTGTTCTTTTGGGGGGGATCCCTTAAGTACCCTGGGGAGTGGTCTTGAGCCCACCCCCAGGGAGGGGTCAGGATCTGGCTTGCTGGGATTTGGAGTCCAGACCAGGCCTGAGGGCTGGGATAGGTGCAGAGGGGCAGGGGCCTATACTCCCAACCTAACATTCCAGACTCTTTGGCTATAGGGGTGACAGAAAATTGGAATGGTAATTATGACAAACATTTAGGCCCTCTTTGGGAACAAAGGGCATAAACTCAAATGCGGCTACTTCCTGTGGGCATGGGGCAGCGTGGGGAAGGGGAGAGCCAGGGGTCCACATTTAGGGAGAGGTGTGGCTGGAAAGGCATCCCATGAACTGTCATCCCGGAGAAGGCAGGCATCATTGCTTGGGGGAGGTGAGAAGGCAGGTGTCTAGGAAAAAAATTGTTATCGCTAAAGATGAGTGTGCCAGAATGGGGAGCAGGTAGGCCCTTCATTGAGGCATCCTGGAAAACCAGAGGGTGGAAGGTCCTGTCTGTCGGACTGACCAAGTGTCTTGAGTAGGTGCCCGCCTGAGCCTGGAGAGATGGTACCAGCCTGGGTGTCCCAAGAGCTTGCCAGCTGAGGGGGTGCTGAGGATTACTGTGTGAGGTCCTGTCCATCGAGGCTCGAAAGAGCTAGGAGTTAACCTGTGTGAGGAGTACTCTGTCCTCTGGGGAGAGAGGGGCAGGTTTAGGGGCATTAGGGTCCACTGGTGTGGTGGCAGGAAGACAACTGTCAGCGTGTGAATGGAGAAGGGACCTTAAAAGGGAGAGGTAGGGTAGATACCCCGCCAGTGGAGGAGTTTGAACTGGGAGGTGATGGTTAAGGAGAAAGGGCCTGCCATAAAGCTACTCAAAAGGGCTCAGGCCCGTAGGGGAACATGGAGTAGGCCTGAGGCGAGGGCCAAGACAACCTGAATTCAGTGGAGAGCTTGGTAGGTTGTTGTTTGATGAGTCCCATTGTCCAGATGTTAAGAGCTTCTGACGCGAGCTCCATGACCCTGAGCTACTGCATCTGCTGTTTCCCTGGAGACTGGAAATGCTTCTATCCATCCTGTAAAAGTGTCCTCAAGTGTTAAGAGATTACAGTTCAAAGCCAGGTCTGTTTTTGTCCCTATAAGCCTCTTAGAGAAATCTTTTAAATTGAGCCTGCCTGATACAAATGAACAAAGCCTACATATATATGGTTTTTGTCCGTGGTTTTTTTTTTTTTTTTGGTGTCTGTGCTCTCGCCCTTCCCCTTTAGCCAGTCTCTCTCACAGCACCACGCTGCCAGAGGCACTGGCCCCTCCCCCACTCCCCACCACTCCTTTGGAGCCCCATTCTTTCCCCTCAGACTTCAAGGTCAACTTCCACCTTCCCCTCCCCCCTCCCACCACACAGCTCCACTCCTGGACTGCCTCTTCATACTGGGCTAGCCCCTCCCCTGCTCCGTTTTCTCTTCCAAATTTCTCTCAGGTAAAAAAGCTGCCAGCTTCCTATTAATCGGTCTGCTACCTCAGTCAGTACCAGATATTAGAAAAGAGTTTAAAAAAAAAAAGGTTGAGGATGGTCCCCAAACTCCTATACGTGAATTGGTAAAAATGGCCTTTAAAGTTTTTAATGTCCGAGAAAAATCAGCTGAGTCTTCCCGACAGACAAAGCTACAATCTACAGGCCCAGGCCTTACCAGTTGCCCTAAGGTCACAGGAAGGGGGACAAGGGAAGTCAATCACAGGGCTCTATCAAGCGCGGCCTAAATAAATGGTCACTTGGCACGATATTGCACTACACCTGCTCCGAGGTTGTGCCCTATCTGCCAGCAACATGGACACTGGAAATCATAATACCCCGTGCAGGCTTGTCCTCTATGCCAAGCCACATAGGTCCGGCCTCATCACTATAAGCAAGTGAAACTGTGCCAGCCTTCAAACGTCTCAGCCTTGCAGAAGATTGACGCTGCCTTAACGTGGTATATTCCGAAACCCTCTCCTACCCTAGGGTCATGCTACAAGTGGCAGATAAGTCCATTACTTTTATTCTTGCTCGGGTCTTAAGTTTCCCTCACCAATTTCAGCTACGGGGGTAGACGGGACCTGTTCATCCCCACTTAATTCTGCCACTGACCTACATTCTTTTTTTTTATGTTTATTACATATACAGTGTTCTGCTTGCATGTATACTTGCAGGCCAGAAGAGGGCACCAGATCTCATTACAGATGGTTGTGAGCCACCATGTGGTTGCTGGTAATTGAACTCAGGACCTCTGGAACATCAGGCAGTGTTCTTAACCTATGAGCCATCTCTCCAGCCCCACTGACCTACATTCTTGTAGGACAATTTTTCTCCCATTCTTTCTTAGCTATACCTGCTTGCCCAGCACCCTTACTGGGTGGAGATATCCTTAGCCACTTCCCCAAAACTTTGTTCAACTTCTTGGAGTCCCTTTTAACCCCACCCATCTCCAAGATTCTATTTGACAGTTTCACTCCTCCTGCCAGTCATGTGCCCAGGCCAACCCACAAGGAGCTCTCCACATATACCAGCTTCGTGGACACCAACCGGGCAAAGATTGACAGGTTAATTTCACCCATGCCTACTCAAAAAACTCTGTTATCTCTTAACACTTGTGGACACTTTTACAGGATGGATAGAAGCATTTCCAGTCTCCAGGGAAACAGCAGATGCAGTAGCTCAGGGTCATGGAGCTCGCGTCAGAAGCTCTTAACATCTGGACAATGGGACTCACCAAACAACAACCTACCAAGCTCTCCACTGAATTCAGGTTGTCTTGGCCCTCGCCTCAGGCCTACCCCATGTTCCCCTACGGGCCTGAGCCCTTTTGAGTAGCTTTATGGCAGGCCCTTTCTCCTTAACCATCACCTCCCAGTTCAAACTCCTCCACTGGTGGGGTATCTACCCTACCTCTCCCTTTTAAGGTCCCTTCTCCATTCACACGCTGACAGTTGTCTTCCTGCCACCACACCAGTGGACCCTAATGTCCCTAAACCTGCCCCTCTCTCCCCAGAGGACAGAGTACTCCTCACACAGGTTAACTCCTAGCTCTTTCGAGCCTCGATGGACAGGACCTCACACAGTAATCCTCAGCACCCCCTCAGCTGGCAAGCTCTTGGGACACCCAGGCTGGTACCATCTCTCCAGGCTCAGGCGGGCACCTACTCAAGACACTTGGTCAGTCCGACAGACAGGACCTTCCACCCTCTGGTTTTCCAGGATGCCTCAATAAAGGGCCTACCTGCTCCTCATTCTGGCACACTCATCTTTAGCGATAACAATTTTTTTCCTAGACACCTGCCTTCTCATCTCCCCCAAGCAATGATGCCTGCCTTCTCCGGGATGACAGTTCATGGGATGCCTTTCCAGCCACACCTCTCCCTAAATGTGGACCCCTGGCTCTCCCCTTCCCCACGCTGCCCCATGCCCACAGGAAGTAGCCGCATTTGAGTTTATGCCCTTTGTTCCCAAAGAGGGCCTAAATGTTTGTCATAATTACCATTCCAATTTTCTGTCACCCCTATAGCCAAAGAGTCTGGAATGTTAGGTTGGGAGTGTAGGCACCAGTCCCTCTGCATCTATCCCAGCCCCTAGGCCTGGTCTGGACTTTAACTCCCAGCAGGCCAGGGTACTTAAGTGATCCCCTCAGAAGAAAAACACAGTGGTCTCTCTTTCTTTCTCCCGGTGGTCCGGTTTCCCCTCGGGGCCACCCGAGAGCGCAGATCTTCCATTAATCCTGACTATTTCTTAATTTGGCTTGTTTTGATTTGGCTTGATTGGGAATTTTTGCGTCGTCAGGGAGCTAATATTAGGAAATATCCCTAACAATATTATCTGCAAATAGAGATACTTTGACCTTTTCATTTCTAATTTGTAGCCCCTTAATCTCCTTCAGGTGTCCTACTGCTCTAGCTAGCAATTAAAGTACTATATTGAGTAGATATGGGGAGAGTGCACAGCCTTTTCTTTTTTCTGATTTTAGTGGAATTTCTTTACATCTCTTTCCATTTAATTTGATGTTGGCTATTGACTTGCTGTAAAATGCCTTTATTATGATTATATATGTCCCTTGTATCCTTAATCTCTCTTGGATTTTTTTCCATGAAGGGGTGTTGGTTTTCATCAAAGTGACATCTAATGAGATGATCATATATTTTCTTTTGTTTATATGGGGGAGTACATTTATTTTATGTTTTGAATCATCTGTGTATCTCTGGGATGAAACCTGCTCAATCATGGTGGATGATCTTTTTGATGTGTTCTCGGGTTCGTATTTTACTGAGTATTTTTGCATTCATGTGTAAGTGAAATTGGTCTGTAATTCTTTTCTTTGTTGGATCTATATGTGTTTTGAATATCAGTGCAACAGTGGCATAAAAAAATTAAGTGGGCAATATTCCTTTCATTTCGCTTTTGTGGAATAATATGAAGAGCATTGGCATTAACTCTTCTTTGAATGTCTGGTAGAATTCTGAACTGAAACACTTTTTGGTCCTGGATTTTTTTGGGGGAGAAGTGTTGAGAAACTTTTAATTACTCCTTTTTCATGAGGGATTATATTTGTCTGTCTGATCTTGGTTTAACTTTGGTAAGTAGTACCTGTTGAGAACATTATCTGTATCTTAGATTTTCCAATTTGGTGGAGTACAGGTTTTTTTTTTTTAAATATTTATTATGTATACAATATTTTGTCTGTATGCCTGAAGGCCAGAAGAGGGCGCCAGACTTCTTTACAGATGGTTGTGAGCCACCATGTGGTTGCTGGGAATTGAACTCAGGACCTTTGGAAGAGCAGGCAATGCTCTTAACCACTGAGCCATCTCTCCAGCCCTCCCTTACATCTTTTAATTCTCTTTCTTCTTCTGTATGTTTAGTGTTTTAGAAAGAGGGTTTCTCTGTAGCTTTTGGTTCCTGTCCTGGAACTAGCTCTTGTAGACCAGGCTGGCCTCCCGAGTGCTGGGATTAAAGGCGTGCGCCACCATCGCCCGGCTACTTGGCGTTCTGTATGCTTCTTGTATTTTTATAGCCATACCCTTGTTTAGGTTAGGATAGTTTTTTTTCTATAATTTTGTTGAGAATACTTTCTGAACCTTTGAAGTGGTATTCTTCTTCCTCTATTTTTATTTTTCTTAGGTTTGATCATTTTATCGTGTCCCAGATCTTCTGGATGTTTTGTTTGTTTGTATTTTCTTGGCTTTCTTGAAGGGATTTATTCATTTCCATTTTTAAGGACCTCTTAAATATTCATGTAGTCAGATTTAAAATCTGTTTCTTGTGCTTCAACTATGTTGGGATATTCAGGGCCTGTTGTAAGATAGCTGGGCTGTAGTGGAAACATACTGCCCTGAATGTTATTGTGTTTTTATACTGGCATCTAGGCATCTGCGTTTGGGGTGAATTATAGGTCTAGGTACTGATTTCTGGATGTATCTTTGTTGGATGAGTGTTTTGTTTTTTGGTGTCTGGTTCCCCTCTGGGTTTTCATAGAGTCTGATGGCTGTGTGTTGCCTGGTAGGAACTTGTCTTTCGATCTGATAGTTGTGGCCACAGGGGGTTCCAGATAAAATGTGTTTCTGGGTGTTGAAGCTGACACTTAGGAATGGGAATAAGCCAGGGGTCCTTTGGGGTTCACAGGAAAGAGGAGAACAGAGTGTTGTTCTAGGATCTACTTATTTCATCTCCTTGGATTGGGGGGAGACAGTGAAATGAAGTCACCCCACAGTTCTGCTATAGCACTGAGGATGAGACTTAGGGCTTGGATCTGTAGGAACTGAAGGAGAGGGGAAGGTCTACAGACAGTCAGTCTACTTGCTTCCCAGACAGAAGAGGTCTGTTGTTAGCAGAGAATGCCTGCTCTGAGCTGGGGCTTGGGGTAAAACAACAAGTGGGCAGAGGGAAGAAAGGAAGAGAAGGTCTGCGGGATCCCCAGGAGATGTGGGCAGAGGAGACATGAAGGCTGTGTAAGTGTTCTATTGCAAAGATGGGGAGGGGAGGAGACGGGCGGGGGAGGGGCTTTCGAGGAGAGGAGGAGGTTTTCTCCTGGCCTGCTCAGCTGCTGTGTTCCCAGGGAATGGCTGCTGGTGTGAGAGACTGGGAAATGAGATGAGCTGGAGGAAGGAATGAGGGAGGAGACGGTCTCTGTGATCTGTTGGGGAGAGAGGAAAGGGAGACAGAGCAGGTTTTCTGTAACAGAGCTGGATGTGAGACTCTGGACTTGGATCTCAGGAGCAGAAGGGGGAGTGTGAGTCGCCTTCATCCTACCATTGCCCTGGGAGGAGTGGCATGCAGTGATCAAATTTGAGATTAAAGTTGGAATTTTGCGAAGTTTTCCAAACTTTGCTGAATATGAAGAAGGGCAGCGAGTCTGGTGAAGAGCTTCATGGAATTAAATTGAATTCCATTGCTGCTCCTGCTTTTGCTGTGCACTGTTTGGAGCAGAAGAGAATGGGAGTGTGCTTTCTGTAAGGAGCCATTTTCAAGATTACAGTCCTTGAGGAAAAGTACTAACATTTCAGCTCCTCCCTTAGCCTTCCGATAGCTGGGTCTTGTGGGTAATGTAATTTCTGAGCAATTGAAAAGCTTCGAAATGTTCATCAGAGAGAATGACAAGCAAGCTGCTTACCTGCTGGAGACATTATTTTGTTAAAAATTGACTTGAGTGCTGTACATTTATAATACATTTATTACACTTGTGTGTGTGGTCACTGTGATTTTCACTTTTTTTTATATTTATTTATTATGTATACAGTATTCTGTGTATATGTCTGCAGGCCAGAAGAGGGCGCTAGACCTCATTACAGATGGTTGTGAGCCACCATGTGGTTGCTGGGAATTGAACTCAGGACCTTTGGAAGAGCAGGCAATGCTCTTAACCACTGAGCCATCTCTCCAGCTCCTGATTTTCATTTTATTGTTGATTTTTATTTAGTATTTAATATATTTTTTTTCTTTCTTTTTGTTTTGCTTTTGGCAACAGGGTTTCTCAGTGCAGCCCTGAAACTAGCTGTGTTGACCAGACTAGCTTTAGACTTGGACTTCTCCCTGGCCTTCCTCATGCATTCTGGGATTAAAGGCTTACTCCGCCCCTTGTGTGCCAGAAGGCTGGCCTGGAAAGCACTGCATAGCCGAGGAGAATCCTGAACCTTGATACAGTAAACTCCTCCTCTCTTCCCTTTCCCATAGCCACACCGTGTCCACCACATCACATGCCTACTACCGTTCCCGTCCCAGTCCCACCTACACACAGATCCCATGGAGCCTGCTTCTCCATGCTCTGTGTAGACACTCAGTGCAGTTCTGAATCATACAGGAAGAGGTTAAAGAGACCTTTCGGGTACCCGGCACAGGATGGTTCCATTTCCAGTTCCGTCCAGCACTTCATATTCCAGCGTGCGTGTGTGTGATAATAAGACTGTCATCCGGACATCAGCTGATGGACGTCCAGGCTGACATTTCTCCAGCCATTGGGACTAGAGCAGCCATGACCGTGAATGCGAGTATCTGTTGTAGTGTATGGATTGTTTTCACTATACGAGGAGAGATGTACGCTGCATGAAATAGTATTTCTATTTTTCCCTTTTGAGACGAGCTCACACTGATGGCTTGTTAACTGCAGCAGGTTAAACTCCCACCCACGGTGAGTAAGGATTCACTGTTCCCCTCATCCTCCATGGGGTTTGAGGTCTTCAGGCTTGCACAGCAAGCTTTACACCTGGTTACCTGTTTGCCAGCCCTCCATCTGTTTCACTGTTTTATTATTAAAAGATAACAGCCGTTTTAAATATATGCTTATTGTTGGGAATTTCCTACATATAAGTGATATAATCGTGTCTAGCCCTTACACCATCAGCCCACCCAGCTCTTAACTTTATGTGCCTTTTGGTTTCCTTTTTAGCTTTTATAACCCACTGAGTTCAGCGAGCCTGTGCAGGTGTGTGTGGCCGTGCACTGTAGCATGGCAACTTTTCAGTGGCCACACTCACAGAGAGAGAGAGCAAAGACTCTCCAAAATACCAATCGTTTCAAATCCTCTTTTGCCTGTGTGTGACCTTCTTGAGGACCAATCCCATTATGCCAAAATTTTTGACGGACAATATTGAAAGTGCTTTGGTGACTTTAAGAATTTGAAGCATTCGTTTTTCCGATATTGTGCGCCTTCTCAGCAAGCATATTCGTTTCTCTTATGTCTTTGGCCAGAGACCTACTTTAAAACGAAACTGTTCATATTTAACATAGTTATTATTTCTGTAACTGATGTAGTTGTAAGTCAGGAAGAAATCACTTGTTTAGGTTGATCTTCTAAATTAAACACAGGGAAGAAGAATGAGCAAGAAAAAAGAAATATAATTCTTCCCTTAAATCTCAAGCTGGAGATTTGGGTCAGAGAAATTGTCCTAAATTCAAACTGAGGACTCTTACATCGTTTGCAATATGGCAGAATCATCTCTTAATCAAATTTTCATTTTTTCCTATTGATTTCTATCTTAATTAGGATTTCTATTACTGTGGTGAAACACCATGGCCAAAAATCAGGTTGGGGAGGAAAGGGTTTATTCAGCTTACTCTTCCACGTTGCTGTTTGTCACCAAAGCAACACAGGAACTCAAGTAGGGCAGGAACCTGGAGCCAGGAGCTGATGCAGAGGCCATGGAGGGGAGCTGCTTCTCATGACTTTCTCAGACTGCTTTCTTAAAGCACCCAGTGTAGCATGAATAATAAAAACCCAGGGACAGATATTGGGGTTCAGTCTGAAAGCCAGAAAAGCAAAGCAGCCAGCCACTGCCTCTTACCTCTTCCTCAGACCCAAATGGCAGTCCTGCCTCCACAAATCTTCAGAATGAGCCTGAACTGGGACCTGTTTCCTTCCATCTTCTATTCCTCTCTAGTGTTGGAATTAAAGGCGTGTACCACCTCTGCCTGGCCTCTATGGTTAACTAGTGTGGTTACTGGGATTAATAAAGGTGTGTGCCACCACTGCCTGATCTGTACGACTGACCAGTGTGACTGTTTTATGCTCTGATCTTCAGGCAAGCTTTATTTATTATAACACAAATGATATACCACTCTAACCCAGGACGGAGGCTGGAGAGATGGCTCGGCAGTTAAGAGCATTGACATCTCTTCCAGAGGACCCAGGTACAATTCCCAGCACCTACCTGGCAGCTCACAACTGTCTGTCACTCCAGTTCTAGGATCTCTCCCACACTTACACAGACATCCATGCAGGCAAAACACCAATGCACATGAAATGAAAAGAAATAAATTATAGAACCCAGGACTCTCCACTTAGCGATGGCACCATTCCACAGTGGGCTTTGCCCTCTCCCACTGGTCCCTAATTAAGAAAATGCCTTGCAGCTGGATCTCCTTCTGATGACTCTAGCTTGTGTCAAGTTGAGATAAAAGCAATCTATACAATTTCTCATCTGTTCCTGGAGGGAAAACATGTCAGAAATGATCTATCCTTTATTGTAGAACATGGTCGACGATTTATTTAGGTTGATGATTCTTATTGACAAAACTGAGTTAGACATTGCAGCAATAGATATCACAATGAAAAAGGTATAGAAAGTGAGCGGGAAGTTTTTAGTCATGAGAGAATTGATTGACCTCCCTCTATGTCCTCATTTGCCAGGAACTAAATTAGTCGGGGTTGTTGGGATCTGGGCAGGGTCCAGTTCATTCGAAGCAAAGGCACACTATAGGAATCAATCTACAGTGAAAGATGCTAACAGCCTACACGAGTGAGGGTGCTCACGGGTATCGACAGCTAGCTGGGAGACTGAAGAAAGAGGATTGGTTGCTGGAGGATGCAGCGTCCACAGAGGATGACTGACAGGATGTCATTTGGTAAACCTTGCTAGTGCACATGATATTCCCAGAGTCATCAGACTCTAAACATATGCAAGCCCAGTTGTTTAGAAGAAAAAATATTGTAGCAACAGAAAAAGAAAGATTATTCTTGAACATTCCTTTTCAGACTACAGGTTACCTTATTGCGCATGTACCTCAGACTGAAGTAAGTGCAGGTCCCTATGTTCCATATGATTCCCAAAAGGTATTTGAGTACAATAAGGAGTTACCATGCCATTACTAAAGGGACTGCTTGTTGCTATTTTTAAAGCAGATATCGGTACAGCCCATTAAAGGTGTTTGTCCAAAGGATACCCACACAATGCTAGGTTCATTGTTCAGTTCTCTGTACAATGGACGTTGTGCAAACCCAAGCCACGTAGAGTCCCAGTCCCTGTGTTTGCTCTGTGCTTACGTGCTTCGCTATTGTTCAGTGGTT
Organism: Microtus agrestis; assembly: GCA_902806775.1. Lineage (NCBI taxonomy): Eukaryota > Metazoa > Chordata > Mammalia > Rodentia > Cricetidae > Microtus > Microtus agrestis. The sequence continues at coordinate 33,844 of CADCXT010004080.1, read as the reverse complement.
AGTGCTAACCGTGTCATCAGTTGAATTTGCTTTGCTTGTTTGGAATTTTAGTTTGTTCACCCTCGTTTCTTCTACGAAAGTATTCAACGCTTTCTACATTCACGTTCATTGCAAGTTCTCTGATGTAGGACAGAACACAGCTCTGTTCCTAATCCTAATTGCACAAGCATAGCCCTTACTGAAATTTCTGACTCTTGTCTCCTGAACCTTCCTGGTCCGTGCCCTTTCTATCAACCTTTTTTTTTTAGATTCATTCAATGTGTTCTAGATTTTTCCTTCTCTAAAGAAATTTTTTTTGCCAGTTCCTCCACATTCCTGCCAAAACAAGTTCTAAATGCCCACAGAGAACCTGCTTAGGTTTATTTACAACAATGGTCCCACTTTTTAAAAATGCATTTGTTAGGCTGGGCGGTGGTGGCTCACGCCTTTAATCCCAGCACTTGGGAGGCACAGGCAGGCGGATTTCTGGGAGTTTGAGACCAGCCTGGTCTACAAGAGTTAGTTCCAGGACAGGCACGAAAGCCATAGAGAAACTCTGTCTCGAAAAAAATAATGTATTTGTTATGTTAGGCTTTTCCATCTGTCTGTCAGAAATGACTCAGAAAACAGTGACTTGAGGCAGAACGAGTTTATTTTATCTCACAATTTAAGGGTATAGTCTGTAAAATGCAGGATTCTGAAGCAGCTGATCAAATCACACACAATCAGAACTAAGTTGGTGTATAGTTGCCTGTGTCTCGGCTTCCCCCTTCCACTAATATAAACCCTTTATATTTCACGAAATGCTGCATCTCGTGTTGTTTTAAATGTGAATAGCCCTCATACATAGGCTCATGTGTTTGAAAGCTTCATCCCCAGTTAGTAGAAGTTAGAATTAGGAGCTGTGGCAATATGTGGGAGGGGATGTCGTTAGTAGTGGTCTTTGAGTTTCAAAAGCCCCTTCCAGGCACTGTGCCTGTCTCTTTGTCTGCTGCCCTTTCCTCAGGAGTAAAACATTCAGCTACTGTTCCCACTCCATGCCTGTCCTGATTCTTCTGTGACAATCATTGACTGTGTGAGCAAGCCCTCATCAGTTGCTTCCTTTTATAGTAGCTGCCTTGATCATGAGCTCTCGTCTCAGCAGCAGAATAGTAACTGAGACTGTGCATCTGCCTTCTTACAGCAAAAACTCAAGACAGTATCCTATGTATGTTTTGGGTTAACCTTTATCTACATAATCACTTATAGAGCTGTCTTCAGTAATTTCTGTCCTAGACGATTCTGTATGTCATCAACCTGGCTGTTAAAACTAACCTTCCTAATATGTGCACTGTTTTAGGAACCGGTGGTCTTTGCGGATGTAGGTGTGATCTTCACTGTAGAAGAGTGGGCAATGTTGGATTCTAGTCAAAAGAAGCTCTACAGAGATGTGATGAAGGAAACATTTTTGAACCTGATCTCCATAGGTAAAAATAAATAAATGAATAAAAAATAAACACCAGCACACTGCCATTGCTTATTCAGTCAGCAGTCAGAGAGCAACTGTGTCCTGGTTATGTGTGGTGTTGTGGTTTGAATTCCTGCAGGGAATATTTATAGAATTTAATGACTGCATCTATGTCATAAGAACTAGATTCTACTTGTTTCTAAGCATTGAATTTGTCATAATGAACTCTTTGGGTTTATTTCTAGAGGAAACACTAGAAGAAAACATTGAAGAGGACCACAGAGATCTCAGCCGAAATCTGGGGTAATTTTTATTCAATAGAAAGCAATTTACAGTCAGGTGGTGGTGGCACACATGTTTAATTAATCCCAGCACTCGGGAGGCAGAGGCAGGCAAATCTCTGAGCTTGAGTCTAGTCTGGTCTACAGAGTGAGTTCCAGGGTAATCAGGGCTATACAGAGAAACCCTATCTTCAAAAACAATTTACATCAAACATTTGAGTGGTAGGACACCTAACTGCGAACCTACCAAATGATCCAAATATATGTAATTGCAAATTGATTCTACACCAATTTCTTTAACAGAATATTGAACTGTGTCATTCAGTATTTGAGTTTCTCATCTGTGTAATCGAGTAATATCACCAATGTGTCATGTAATAAGCTCTGAAAGAGCCCAGTAGTCTAGACCTTCTCATAGCCCTTATAAAAACCACATGGTCACTCTCTCTCAGGATTACCCCCGTGAACCTGGTAGGCAACTTCTGTTTTATGATGCTCTCAGTTCCTGTGTTAAACACCATGACCAAAGTCATCTTTGGGGTAATGGGGCATATTTTGGTTTACACTTCCATGTTATAGCCCAGCAAGGGAAGGCAGGATAGGGGCTTAAAACAGACAGGGACCTGGAGGCTGGAACTGAACTGAGGACCGTGGAGGAACGCTGCTTTCTGGCTTGTTCCTCATGCATTACTAACATACTTTTCTTACAGCTCCTGTACTCCTGCCCAGGAACATATTACCTAACATGGCCTCATTAATCAGGAATTAAAAAATGCTCCCACAGCCTTGCTTACAAGCCAATCTGATCTAGCCATGTTCTCAACTCTGGTTCAGGTTGAACTGATAACAAACTAGCCAACACAGGCTAAGTATTTCAAATGTCAAAATATCATACTGTTAGAGGACTGTGTGATTATTATGACTGTCTGCTAACACCAGGACTTTTGCCTTCATATTCACTCTTTCTATGTTTGTCACGTGTACGTATATGTGTGCTTGTATTCACCACCTGTGCAAAACCATTTGTGGAGACCAGAAAAGGGCATCAGATCCTTCAGATCAACAGGAACTTATGTGCCCTCCACATGATTGCCGATGGAGGATCTGCTAGAAGAGCTGGAATTATTCTTTATATCTGACCCTATGATACAGCTCCTTCATAATTCTTAAATAAATATCAACACTCTACATCTTTACACATGCCAGGGTCTTTACATGTGGTTCATACTGTCCTTAACATTGGAGACATTCTGCTATTGCCTCAGGGATAGTATGGTTGTAGTGCACTCCATAAGCCAGCCTCAAACATTTTTTTTCTACAGTAATGTTGTTTTCATTGTTTTTGCAGAACTCAAGTGGTTGAGAAAGACTGTGGATATCAGCGTGATACTGAGTGTGATGAAAACCAGGAATCTACTCCAGAGAATATGGTTAATATTGACGTGCCTCCTGCAAAAACAGTATATGAAAGCAGATTACTTGAAAGGAATGTCATTGATGATTCATCCTTACAAGTTTATCAAAGAGACCAAAGTAGACGCAGTGAATTTCAATGTCAGGAAGCTGTGGTGAAGTCTTTTAAAGCAACAAAACATTGGGAAGATACCAGTCATTCTGAATCACTTCAGGTACTTGAAACCTCTCCTAGAGACAAACCTTATAAAAACCAACAATGTAATGAAGCCTGTAGGAGTCTTCCTTCTGATCAGCCTCAGGAGAGAACTCACACTGGAGATAATAAACTCAGTGAAAACATCTTAAAGAGATGTGCACGTGACCAGAAGGATCACGGGATCCACACAGGAGTGAAACCCTTTGTGTGTGAGCATTGTGAAGAAGCTTTCATTGAGTCCAGCGACCTCGGCAGCCATGAAAAAAGTCATCTTGGAGAGAGAAGTTACATTTGTAAGCAATGTGAGAAAACATGTTTTGAGAAACATGAAGTAACTCACAAAGAAGTAAAGCCTTATGAATGTAAGCATTGTGGAAAAGCTTTCACCCATTCTAGTAATTGTAACATTCACGAAAGAAGTCACTGTGCTGAGAAACCTTATGCACATAAGCATTGTGAAAAAACCTTTACCAGTTCCAATTCTTGTAACACTCATGAAAGAATCCACACTGGAGAGAAATTGTATACATGTAAACATTGTGACAAAACCTTTGCCACTTTGAGTTCTTATGACACTCATGAAAGAGTTCACACTGGAGAGAAGCCTTGTGCATGTAAGCACTGTGAAAAAACTTTCACCATTCCCAGTCTGCATAACTGCCACGAACAAAATCATAATGTAAAGACTTCTTATGCCTGTAAACATTGTGGAAAGGCTTTCAACAGTTCCAAGCACTGTAAAATTCATGAAAGAACTCACACGGGAGAGAAGATTTATGCATGTAAACATTGTGGGCAAGTCTTCAGCACTTCTTATTATCGTAACATTCATGAAAGGATTCATACTGGAGAGAAGCCTTACTCGTGTAAGCACTGTGGAAAAGCCTTTACCCGCTCCATTTATCTTAAGAGACATGAAGTCATTCATACTGGAGATAAGCCTTATGCATGTAAGCATTGTGAGAAAAGCTTCTCCACCTCGTTTTATCGTGACCTTCATGAAAGTATTCACTCTGGAGAGAAGCCTTGTGCATGTCAGCATTGTGGGAAAGCCTTCAAGAGTTCTTCTGGTCAAAAGAGACATGAAAGTATTCACTCTGAAAAGCTTTAAGTACGTAATCATTGTGGAAACGGCTTGCCTAGTTCTACATAGCATTCATGAAAGAGTTCATACTGGTGAGAAACCTTGTGTGTGTATTCTTGTGGCAAAACCTTTGCTATTTTGAGTTCCTGTCATAATCATAAAAGAATTCACATGTAAGCATTATGGAAAAACCTTTGCCCGATCCAGTTATCTTAACATTCATGAAAGGAGTCACAGTGAAGAGAAACCTTGTGCATCTAAGCATCGTTGAAAAAAACCTTCACTCCCAGTTGGCATGACAGTCGTAAAAGGCATCACGCTAGACAGTAGGCAAATGGATGTAAGCATTGTGGGAAAGAAACCTTATGTAAGCACTGTGGAAAAGCCTTCCCCATTTCCAGTTGGTGTAACGCTCATGAAAGATTAGAAGATGCCATACATCTGTGATCATGTGGAAAAGCCTTTAGCAATCATAGTTCTGATTATAGCCATAAAAGAATTTCATAGTGGTGGAAAACTTTGAAATGGATGTGAAAAATCAAGTTATAGTGTTCAGAAACATGTTCCGGGCCGGGCGATGGTGGCGCACACCTTTAATCCCAGCACTCTGGGAGGCAGAGGCAGGCGGATCTTTAGGAGTTCGAGACCAGCCTGGTCTACAGAGCTAGTTCCAGGACAGGCTCCAAAGCCACAGAGAAACCCTGTTTCAAAAAAAAAACAAAAAAAAAAGAAAAGAAAAGAAACATCTTCCGTATAGCCAGAATATGCCTGCATTTCTGTTCACATCCCTGTACAAACCCGTGTGATCTCACGGTGACAAGAAGTGCAGTGGGTAGCACTTCTACCAGCGTAAGTATGCAATGCTGCATTTGATCAGCTCGCCTCCATCGTGAGGGTTGAAAGAAAACTGGTCATGAGGTGCATCAGCTAAGAGTAGTTCTCATGCAAAACCTGATTATCTCAGTTACCTCCCTGGGTCTTACGCTGTGTAAATAAAAACCCGAGTCTTGAAAGTTGTGTTCTGACAATCACATGTATACTTCCCAATAAATACATACACAGAGACATACAAGTGAGTAATGAAGTGAATAAAATGTTCAAAGCAGTGGAAACAAAAACTAATAGATACATTTTTAAATGTAGAAAGACTGAGAGAACAAAGTTGATTCTTTTTTGTTGTTCTGTTTTGATTTTTGAGACAGGTTTCTGTGTGTGTGTGTAAGAGTGTGTAAAACAGCTCTAGCTGTCCTGGAACTAGCTCTGTAGACCAGGCTGGCCTCAAACTCAGAGATTCGCCTGCTTCTGCCTCCCAAGTGCTGGGATTAAAGACGTGTGCCACCACCACCCAGAAAAAGTATAATACCTAACTCATGATATGTGACTCTATATATGATAAAAACCACTTATAAGATGTGGAATAATGTCTGTTTTGCCCCCTATGGCCAGGACAGTACCTTTGAATACAACTATACTAGTGTTCTGAGTGAGAATGGGCCCAAAGGCTCTTAAGTTTGAATACTGGGTTTCTAACTGAAATGGGTACTGAGAATGGGTAGGAGGTATGACCTGTTGGAGAACATCTGTCACTCTCAGGAAGTTTTTTTTTTTTTTTTTTTTTTTTTAATGCCTGAAGGCCAGAAGAGGGTGCCAGACCTCTTTGCAGATGGTTGTGAGCCACCACGTGGTTGCTGGGAATTGAACTCAGGACCTTTGGAAGAGCAGGCAATGCTCTTAACCACTGAGCCATCTCTCCAGCCCCCACTCTCAGGAAGTTTTAAGATGATACAAAAGATAGTGACACTCCCAGTGTATTCTCTCTGCCTCCTTATTATGGGATAGCATGGCCATTCTTTGCTATCACAGATACTCACACTCTGTAACTGCAAGCCAAATATAACACTTGCTTTTAAAACTTGTTTTAGCAGTTGTGATCCATCACAGCTATAGAAAACACAACCTTCTTTGGACCTTAAGAAGATCCATCCAAATCCAGTCAAGAGAATTTTCATTATAAAAATGTAAAAAAAAAACCCACCTACATGTCATTTTGAATATGATAAAAAAATTTTTTTCATGTGTTTGAATCTCATGTAAGATATAATACTTTTTGGAAGTTACTCGAATATTTTAGAAATGAACAGTTTGAGGAAAGTATAGTCAAATTCTGAGCATTTTTGTTATTGGCCCATTCTTTCACAGGAGTTTTGCTTTCATTACGTTTTTATTAGGAAGGCAAGATGTGGTTTCTTTTAGTCCAGGTTATCTTTTCACATCTGAGGCTTTAGAGCCAGAAACCACAAATGAAAGAGAAGAGAGATTTATCTTTCTGAATATGGGTTAATGTACTTGTTTTCTAGTTGATTCTATGTGTCAAACTGTTTTCTGATATAAGATTTCTTTATAGCTGAATGGTGTTCCATTGGTGATTAGAGAGGAGGCTGGGGAGGGCACTAGCTGGTTTTTTTTATAGAGAAAAATATTAGAAACTGATGACCTCTGCCTCTTCAGTGGCCATCTCATCAATGCCCAAGCAGGAGTCCTTCAAAGGGCAGGGAGAGCTATGCTGTTTTTTATCTTTGAAGCATATACCCAAATGAACACTACAGAGACTAGGACACACAGAGAGAACCTTAATTCCCAGATGATAATTGTCAGGTCCACAGGGCCTCCGTTTCCCCAAACTCTGGTGGTTAGACATAAGCCAGCATTCCTCAGCAACTTGTGAAGTAGTTCCCCTCTACCAAAAAGAGCAGAATCACTGGCAGAAGGGACAAATGGCTATCTGTGGAGACCAAATACATGCTGGCCTCCAGGCTCCCTCAGTATCACAAGTATCTGTTGCACATTTCAAAGTCCTCTCAGCTCTTCTCTCCACTCCCACCCTAAACTTCTCCAGCTTCCTGGAGTGATGTGTGAGTCCCCTCTGTGTGCTGTGATTACCATTAATGAATAAAGAAACTGCTTTGGACCTATAGCAAGGCAGAGAAAGCTATTCTCAATGTTGGGAGGAAGAAGGGCAGAGTCAGAAAGTCATGGAGCTGCCAGAGATAGATGTGCTGAAACTTTGCTGGTAGGCCACAACCTCATAGTGATGTACAGATTAATGGAGATAGGTTAAACTAAGATGTAAGAGTTAGTCAATAAGAAGCTAGAGCTAATGGGCCAAGCAGTGATTTGATGAATACAGTTTCTGTGTGATTATTTCGGGTCTAAGCTAGCCAGGAACCAACAAGCGGCCTTCTCCAACACTGGAGAGTCTTCCCTCCCCCAGCTACTCCTTATAACCCTGCTATTTCAACCTGTTTTTTCTCTTTCACCCTCTTTCTTGCCTGCACTCCCTTTGTCTTCATCTATTTCTCTCCTCTATTCTCTCTCTCTAATCCACCCCTGCTTCTCTCCTGGCCAGGCCCAGTGTGATGACTATGTTCAGTCCACTCTACTCTCTGGACTCACTCAGATGCCTTGGGCTCTTCTCTCCCTCATGACTATAGTAAAACTTTCCCCTCTACCATATTATGGGACAGTCATGTCATCAGTTTATATAATAATCTTCACTTCTTGAAACAGAAAGAAATTCTGTTTCTCTAGAACATACACAAGTTGTCTGCATACAGCAGAGGTTGCATTGACTTTCCTGCTGGCAGAGGACTCAAGACTAAAATGTCATGTTTGAATGCCCATAGGCATGCATGCCTCATGACTTCTTTGCCATCTGCCAATCCTTCTCTTCTTCTATTCTTTCCTTCTCTTCCTTTCTCCCTTCTCCCCCTCCCCTTTCTTCAATACACCCTCTCTTGAATTACCTGTCTTTATCAGCTGAGTGTAAGAGGTAGAGGGACGGGGTGGAAAGCAGCATGTCTTATGAAAGGAATACTAAGGGGAAGAGCCAGTGTGTATTCAAATTCTAGTTTGCAAATTCAGATTATTCACCTAGCTAGTAAGTAGGGCTGCAAGTTGCAGTTTGGTATTTATTTGCCGGGTTTTATTTAATGTGTATGTGTAGGTATGTATATAGGCACACACCTATGCTTTGTGTATGTAGGTCTGATGACTTGTTGGAGTCATTTTTCTTCTTCTATCATGTGTTATCCAGGGATGTAACTCAGGTTGTCAGGCTGGGTACCAAGAACCTTCACGTGCTCAGCCATCTTTCTGCCTCTGTGATATGATACTGAGAAAGGATGATCTAGTACCCTCTAGAATAACAGCTAGCAAGATCAACAAATAAGCAGATTCTTCTTGGGTGCCTCAGGGAGGTACCCTGCCAACTCATGTCAAGCCAGCCTTCTTTCATATGCAGAGGACCTCGGGAAGGGGAGGGGTGCTTAGACATCACCTCCAGGAGCTGATGCTGTGGTGTGGGAGAAGGGTACATGTGTCACCCACCTTCCTTTCTTCAGCTTATGCTTGAGGAGGAGCAAGAGGGTTGGGTGATGGAAGACAGTACAAGGGATAGGGAAAATCTGACTGGTCCTTTACCCAGCACACAGTCATAGGAGCAAGTGCTGAGGTGTTCCAATTGCTCCATTGGGAGGTCACTGAGTTGGATGCCATCAGGCCTATTAAAGGGTTGATGATATGAATTCTGAACCTACAGCCTATGGAAGCCAAGCAATGTTGGGTGCATGAAAGACAACTGCAGGAGCCTAAGGATAAATGTGATATACACTAGCTTTAAATGGAAAACCACACAGCACAGGATACCTGGGAGGACTAAGTCCATTGCTTAGCATAGTGGCAAAGAACCGTTTACCTTCAAGGCTACCAGGGACTTCCATGACTGACTTCCATGCCTTGTCTGACCATTGCTTCTCAGACCGAGCACTAGTTCAGGGGGATATTTAAATTACTGAGTTAGTTTCTCTCTTGAATAGGTAGAACAGAAATAGGAGATTTGAAAGAAAGGTTGCATTAGTCACAGATAAGATAATATTTTATTCACCTTGCACATGTGATTCATAATAAGCTAAACTTTGACCTTGTTAGACATGTCTCTGTGGGAAGAATCTGATCATTTTTCTAAGAAGTCAGCAAAAGAGTTTTAGCTTGGAAAATTATAAAAGTCTTGAAACAAAAGACTGTCATTTAGAAAATTCTTTTACATAGTGTACAAAATGGTGCGATCCAGCCATGAAGTGCTGCGCTCTTTTATGAGGCCAAGTAGGAGTCTTTGCTCCCTTATTATTTCATGCAGATGACTTTTTACCATTTAGAAAGCAGTTTTGCAAGAGAAATCTCATTGTATTCCTTCACAGGCAGGGATTCATGTGAGACAGACGAGAATTTCCATTGTATAAAGACTTAGGCAGACGCCCTAACTCACCAGGCTGACTTTGTCTAATCGAAGTCTCTACTGATGTATTTATGGATATGACACAGAGTTTCAATATACATACACACAGTATAATGTTCAAATAAGAATAGATATGTCCACCAACTCAAACAGTATTGTGTCTCTGAGCTGGAAGCATGCGAGGTCCTTTCTTTAGGGTCTTTTGAGTGGATATTATTTTTATCCATAGTCCCTGAATGGTGAGGATACGGGCAGTAGAAACCTTTGAGGTAGAGGGGAGGTGGCAGGTGTGCAGCAGCTTCCCTGACACAAATCTCCAGGAGACAATTGACTGAGCATACCTCGACATGTTGTCAGGGTGAATGTCTACAGTGCGACCTGTTACCTGAGTTCATCAAACTGTGTTATGCCTGAAATCATAACGTATTCAAAAAATGTAATTTTAGGGAACCAACTCAATCTGGTGAACAAGACCAATATAAAAGCTGCAAATGAGATGCTGCCAAATGAAAGAAAGTGGAATCCAGGCAGGCTAATGCCTAGTTTGCTGGACCACAAATGATATGAAGTGGAGGTGGTATATCCAGAGATAAAAATGGGGCAAATTGAAAAAATCCACCTTTGACTACTAAAATACCAAAGGCCATAAAAATGTCAAGAGTTCCTGCTCCTTCTTCAAACAGTAAAGGAAGAGAATCACCTGAAATAATATATAAGGCTACATTAATCAAGTTAAGGAACCAATAGAGGCTGGGAATGCATATCTGTCATGGCAGCACTCAGGAGGCTGAGGCAGGAGGATTGCAAATTTGAGATCAGTTTGGGCTACATAGTGAGATCTTGTCAAAACATATCAAAACTAAAAAAATTGCAACGAAGTCAAAATTAAAGTTACAGAACCATTGCTTTTATAACTCTAGATGCAAAAAAATCAGTATTTTCTATAGAAAGAAAAGTTATGTGTGAATATAGTTTATAATTTATAATTTTAATTTATAAGTGTGATTAATTATACTTCTCTCAGGAGCAGAGTGACAACAGATTTATGTTTTAATGTGATTCACATTTACAGACTAAAGGACAAAGGATCTAGGGATCTCGGAATCAATCGTCTTCTTAATGTTTTAGAAAGTTGACATTTTTGTTTTTTTGAGACAGGGTTTCTCTGTATATCTGTGGCTGTCCTGGAACTCACTCTGTAGACCAGGCTGGCCTTGAAGTCACAGAGATCTTTCTGCCTCTCCAGTGCTGGGATGAAAGGCGTGTGCCACCACTGCCTGACTTGGGAATGGTTATTCCTAAACAGATGAGAACCATATTTATGTCTATTGATTAATAAGAGCACCTGTGCTTGACTTTGTCCATCTCTCTCCACTTTCTTGCTCTACCTATGTTTACTTGGTTCTTTTGATGTATTTCAAGGGCTTTTCCTTTTCCTTCCCCAGCTTGTTATTTGTGATCCTAGTGGCTTTTTGTCTTCTTCATCTCTCCCTCCCTCTCTTCTATCCTTTCTCCCCTTATTTGGACTAAGATATGTACACATTTCTTCTGCTTCCTTCCCATCGACTCCTGTTTTCTTCTGCACTTGCTTTGCTTTTCCCCCCTCCAGCAGCTCCACGCTGGCATATTTCCTGAAGTCTTTTAGAAAGCCTGCGAGTGTCTTCATTGTACCATCGCCTTCGAGCATAATAAGAGGCAATGTTCTGAGATTAACAGGCTTCCTCTCCAGCAGCTTGATGTTAGCACACTTCGTTCGTGTACCCTGCTCGGCTGAACAATTTTAATCAATTTCAGGTTTGCTTTTTGTGATGAGCTTCTCTTGATGCCCTTCAGAAATCATTTGCTTTTGAAAGAGACTCATCATAGCTAGTCTCCAAAGTGACTTTGTCCCCTGCAGCATCTGAGCTGTCTAAATTCTCTGTCTCTCTCTGTCTCTGTCTCTCTGTCTCTCTCTCTCTCTCTCTCTCTCTCTCTCTCTCTCTCTCTCTCTCTCTCTCTGTCTCTGTCTCTCTGTCTCTGTCTCTGTCTCTGTCTCTCTCTCTCTCTCTCTCTCTCTCTCTCTCTCTCTCTTGTGTGTATATGTGTGTGTGTATTTCACTTTTTTAAAGGCAGGGTCTCACTCTGTAGCCCAGGTGGCCTGCAACTCACAAAAACTTCCTGCATCACCTACCAAGTGCTGGGACTACAGGCATGAAAATGCCACATGTGAGTTGACATTTGCATTTCAGTGCATTACCTTCATAGCCAATTTTTTAATTTAAAGAAAAATAACATTTCCCTGTCACTCACCTCTGCTGGGATTAAAGGTGTACACCATTGTTGCCTGGCTTTTATTTTACTTGTTTTATTCATCCAGTTTTGTGTGATGATTGTGTCTAGTTTAACTTCCTTTTTCCTTAGGGTCTCCTTTAGATACACCATTGTAACTATACTTTGGCCTAATGATCTTTTCTCTTGTTGCCCTGGAGTGGGGCTCTACAGGCAGAGTACATCATTGTGGGCTCATTAGCCCTGGAGCACAGAAAATATTAGGCATAAGAAAATTGAAGTTGTGTGGTTCTTGGTGGATAATTTCCTAAGAAGATGCTTCAGTGCTACACACGATCTGTTAGGAATGACCTGGGTATGGCTAATCTAGAGGGATATTCTTTTGACTTAGAAATGTTGCCAAATGAGCATGAGTGCTTTGTTAATTCTTATGATAGAGTCATTTGTAAAGTGGAATATGAAGCCTTAGCATAGTTAAAGACGGGAAGTTTGGAACCTCAATGGAAGGCAACGCTAATATCACCAATGAAATAGGAAAACAAAAGGCCATTTAAGCTACATGAAGCAGAAAGAAATATTTGTGAATATTAAAATGTAAGTCAAGAAAAAGAGTCTTTATCTGTACCCCTAGGTTTTATTAAACAACAGTTCTTTATTGAACAGCTTGAGGGGAAACTTATCACATTCTTCTAAACCTGTCTTTTCATAGCCTGTCAGCCTTACCAAACTGAAAAGACCACCACAACTCCAAGTCACCATCACCATCTCTTGACATCTTCCTCCTCTTCTTCTCTATCATCTCTAATTGGTGTGGGAAGTCCTTCTGTATATGTGTTGCTTTTATTGGTTAATGAATGAAGAAGCTTCTTTGGCCTGATATAGGGCAGAATAGAGTTAGGCGGGGGTGGGGTGGGGGAACTAAACTGAATGCTGGGAGAAAGAAGGTAGAGCCAGGGACAAGCCATGTAGTCCCTTTGGAGACAGATGCTGGATGCCGGACAGAACTTTACCCAGTAAGCCACAGCCACTTGGTGATACACAGATTAATGGAGATGGGTTAGTTCAGGATGTAAGAGCTAGCTAAAAATATGCGCAAGCCATTGACCAAACAGTATTGCAAATAATATATTTTCTGTGTGATTATTTTGAGTCAGGTGGTTGGGAAACAAAGTAGCGGCCTCTGCCAACATCTGATCATCAAACCAGATGCATTTTCAGATAAGCAACATGTTATCATTCCAATTTGATCAAAGTTGTGCCTGCATGCCTTGTGAGGGTCAGAGGAAGGCATTGAGAGTCTTCCTCCATCTCTCTTAGGCTTATTCTTTTAAGACAGAATCCTGCACTGAACTGGAAGTTCACCTTTTGGGCTAGGGTAGTTGACCAAAACTCTCCCAGGACCTGTGCATTTCAGCTCCTCACTGCTGGGATTCCAGGCATATATAGTCACGTTTGGATTTTTACATAGATTCTAGAGCTTCAAATTCAGGTACTCATGCTGTCCTAAAGTGGTTTTATCCATTGCATTGGCTAGTTTTGTGAGTTTGACACAAACTAGAGTTCCTTGGGAACAGCGAACCTCAGCTGAGGAATAGTTTTCATTAAGCTGGCCTATGACATGTCTGTGGGACATTTTCTTGACTGACAATTGATAAAAAAGGCTTAGCCACTGTGGGGGCTGTGTTCCGTGGGAAGATGGACCCGGGTTTTATAAAGAAAGTGCTGACATCGGACCCTGGATGCAAGCCAATAACCAGCATTTCTCCATCGTCTTGGCTTCAGTTTCTGTTTCTGCCCTAGATTTGGTTAATGAGAGACTGTAATGTGGACATATAAACAAAACAGACCTTTTCCCTCTCCAAGTTGATTTTGATCAGATGTCTTATCTTAGAGATAGAAACAAAACTAGACCACTCATGGAGCCATCACCCCACCCCATGTTTTAATTTGAAATATTTCAATTATTCATTTTCTTCTCTATTGGCATATTTTCTAATACTGCCTCTGACACATAAATTACCTTGTATTTATTTCAGGAGGAACAATTTAAAATTCTTCAATTTAAATAATTTAAAGTAGCGTGTTGATGTTTAGTGCCAAGATAAAGGTGAACAATTACTTTAATTTCAAATCACATTTTTTGAGGGGTGTGTGTATTTGATACAGTTAATTTCTCAACACCAAAAATATCCAATAAAATCCAAAGTAAGAAATCTACACAAAAATCTAGAGAAGCTGGTACCTCACGTATAATCAACAGAAGAGTTGTCACCAATTTGGATTTGAGTAATGACTTTAAAGCATGTTTACGTGTGTGTGTGTGTGTGTGTGTGTGTGTGTGTTTCCAAAAGTCAGGTAAATAGTAAGGCCAGGAAACTCATTTATTTTTAAGTTTACACCTTTGGATTTAGGTATCTCTGGTACACAGTAGAGGCTCAATAACATCTTTAGAGAGTTAGTGAAGATGCGGACTGTCTTAGCTATGGTTTCTATTGTTGTGACAATAGAAAATCATGACCAGTAGCAATGTGGAGAGGCACAGCTTTATTCAAAGCATGAGCAGAGTCTGTGGAGAAACACTGCTTTCTGGAGAGCTCCTAATGGCTTACCTATCCTTTTATAACTCCCAGGGTCACTTGTCCAGAGGTGGCACCACCCCAGTGAGTTGTGCCCTCCCACATCAGTCATCCATCAGTCAAGAAAGTCGTGCACCACAGGCTCTCCCACAGGCCAGTCTGGGTGGGATGTTTTCTCAGGTGAAGTTCCCTCTTCCTCAAATGACCCAGGCTTGTGTCAAATTGATGTGAAACTAGCCAGCACATGGATTTAACCTGTGGTGGCATGGCTTACTACGAACTGCCTTAGACTATCGTTAGTGATGTTGTGACATAAAATAAGATAACACACTTTGAAGTTCCACAGAGCTTCAATCATGAGACTTCACCTTACTAGGTGTATTACTTATTGATTGCATCACAGCAAATGATTCCAAAGCTAAGTGACTTATAATTATCTACTATACACATTTTGGTGGGTTGCACAGGAATCCTGCTGTATCCTGTTTTTGGTCTGGGAGAGACAGCAGCAGTAGTCCAGATGTTGACCTGGGCTGCTGTGTTCTCAGGATTTCCTGTTTATTGAGTCACTCACACGTTTATTGTTAGGGTTTAGTGGAGTTAGGGTTCTTTGGAGTATATGAATAAGACTTCATTTTACTCTGTCCTTTTTTTTTTTTTACCAGAAGCCACCTCAGTTCCATGGCATGTGGACTTAACCACAGGGCAGCTCCATTTATAATAACTAGCATTACTAGAAAAGGCAAGCAAGAATTGGAAGAGAGGGCCATCAAAGAGGAAGTCACAGTGTTTGGAAATCCAGTCTCAGAAGGGATAGCTCATCGCCATCACCAAACCCTGGTGGTTCAAAGAGAGTCCTTAGTCAATGTGAAGACTGAGGTCCTTGTAGTCCATTCTACAATGCTACTCTCAGGAGAAGCCTCATGACTGTGGTAATTTACTTGTGTTTATTTTCCTCATCCATTAAATAGGAATATTAATGAACTAGTACTAGCCTTCCTGATAGGGCTTTCATGACAAACATACTGAGAATGTACCTGTCAGTGACTGAGCAAATCGCTAGACACAGGACAAAACCCAGGCCAGTAACGCTGTGTGATTGCTCCAGCTGGTATTTCAATATCGTGTATGGATAGTTATTTACAGACTAAGCAAGGATTAGATGATCTCCATGGGGCCTGAGGAAGCTGTTGCTATCTTTCCCTAGGAGTCTATTGACTTCGGCTTCATTTTCACGCTAGTATTTCTTGACTCAGTATGATGTTTTTATCTTTCCCCTTTAATACCTCCTTAGGGTCATATTTGAAAGACTTATTATTATGAAGCAATTATTTGATCACTGTTGTTTAGGGAAAATCAATTGAGTGCAGGCAGACACTTTATCACCCCACTTCAGTTTGCAGAAGGTGGGGGTGAGTCCACTGGTTAATATCTGATACCTCTTGTAGTTTGTAATCTTAGGATCTAATTTCTGTTTTGTTTTGAAGTCTGCTTTTCTGAACGGCTGTGTCAGCTGGTTTTTTCCTTTGGTTTCTTTCTGTTTGGTTGGCTGTCTTCTACTTCCTGACCCTTGAAGACTGAGTGTCTTTTAGCAGGAATGGGGTTTAGTTTTTAGATCCAATCAGTCTGTCTGTTGCTGTCACCATGGAACTGAGGCCATTTATGTTTTAAGGTTATAATCAATTAATATCTACCAATTCTGTTTTTTAAATTGGAAATAGAATTCTTTTTTCATACAATACACTCTGATTACAGCCCCCCATTCCTCTTCATCTCTTCACTGAACCAAATCTACATTTCCACATTGGTTTTTGTTTTCTCTCATTAGAAAACAAACAACATTTAAAAATAAAATAAGATAAAAGCAAAGAAACCATACTATGACAAAAGAAATAAACAACATAAAAAGTCAAAGAAAAAGCATAAGAAGCACATATAGATGCAGAGATGTATATGTTTGCACAAACAGAAATCTCATAAAACTGCAACACCAGAAAACATTATTTTGTTACATAAGCAAAAGGCTTCAAAGGCTCAAAAAATGCTCAGACAAAACCAAAACCAAACAAAGAAATGCTGCAGGAGCTCCTTCCACTCCTTTAGCCAATAGCCTTTAAGATACCAGCCCACTTGGGCATGGTCTCTTTGGCTTGAAAAAGAAGCAGTAGCTGTGCACTCCCTCTCTTGCTTTAGACTACCAGACTCTTTTCCTGGTCGTGCAGAGGACTGTTGTCTAGGATGGTGATCTGTAAGTTTTTCCCTTTAAAAATAACCCTTTTATTAATCATAATTCCAAACTGGTGTGGGATTGTTTCATGACTTACTCCTCTTTGAGCTGGAGAGGGAGGGGGGGGGATGGGAGAGGGAGAGGGAAATGGGAGGGGGTGGAATTATTTATTTAAGTAAAAATAAATAAAAATTTTAAAAAAATGTTGATGTATGAAAGATCTCCACAATAGCCCAGAATAGAGTATAACAAAGGTTTATTTATTTAGGGATAAATTCACAAAAAGAGTAGCAGTCTACAGTCCTTTGTGTGCATTGGGAACTGGAACTGAATCCAGCAGCAAGGAGGACTATGAATGCTTTTTGTCTGAATTCATAGTCTATGAGACCATGCCCAAAGTGACCTGGTATCTTAGAGGCCTTTCTGTTTTGTCTAAATAAGAGAGTTCTAAGTCTAATACAAAACTATATACAATAAGAACAAATATCAAGTACTATCCAGGAAAAAGAAGAGGCAAAAAAATATATAAAAATTAGAATTGCAACCAGCATGAACAGCATCAAACAAGAAACATATGCTAAATGTTTCAATAGTTATCCTATCCTAAGGAGTCTAAGTCTTATATTAAAAAATGGCTTGGCTAAGTCATGAGAGGAAGGTAACTATGACTATCTAGTCTTGAATCCCATCAAAGACCTGAGAAGGGAAATGATAGTACTTGAGTAAATAGGAAGTGCAATCAGGCAACTTCCAAAAGATGCAAGAAATGACAGAGACAGCTGGCTACGTGGGCAATCACCCAAAGTCTCATTTGCAATGTTGGGGCAACCAACTTTGGATAAGGCCTACACTAACTGACAGACCATTTTCAGAGGCAGGAAATTTTGAAAAACCATCTTACCCTATCTTGACAAGGTTTGACAGTCCTTTTGCTTGTATCCTGCTTGTCCAGTCTGGAGACTGTACATTTGGTCAGTGGTTGAGGCATGGTCAGTTCTTTGCCCAAAGACCAGTTTTGCCAAGAAGAAATCAAGCTCTAAGTGGCACCCACTGACTGGGGCATGGATCCACATAAGACCTAAAAAAAACTTTAAAAAAAGAAAGCTTCTAGACCCAGAAAAACAGAAGCCAAGCACAGTTTCTTGGTAGCCACATTTTTTTTTTCACATAGGCTCTGTTTGCTGGTGATGAGAAGAGGCTTGACTCCTTTAAGAGAAATCTTCTTGACTTAGCATTAGCATCAAAAACTGTGCAGCTTCTTTGAGAGATAGTTTCCTGAATCATGCTGGCAGCATGGATAACTGACTTTTTTAGGAGGCTGAGCACTTGAATAGAGTTTGTGAGCAGCATGCTGCAAGTTACTTTGTGGCAACATGGGACAACTGCTTCCCAGAACTGAGGTGGTGAACACGGCTCCAACCAGGTGGTCCCAGAGATGGAGGTGAACTACCTCCACCATGTTAAAAGGTTGAGAGAGGTAGAGCCAATATCCAAGGCTGCTGTGGCCACACTGCTTATCATTTTCAAATTTTCTTGTCAGAAAAGGATTTCAAATACATAATAGGACAGATTCAGACATAAAAGAGCTCTAAATGAGACACAGTGTGTTTAAAATATATACATAGGCTTGGGAGAGAGAGGAAAAAGAGTATAGACAGTTATAAAAAGAAGTAAATAGTTTTAAAAATAAAACTATGATGTGGGAGTGTCATATATCAATCTGTTGATTTCATTGGCTAAGCAATAAATAAACTGCTTGGTCCAATTGGTTAGAACATAGGTGGGTGGAGTCAACAGAAGAAAATGCTGAGAGGAAGAGGAAGTGAGGTCAGAAAGCATGCAGCTCCGCTCAGAGCCAGACGCCTCAGAGAGAGGCCATGCTCCGCGCTCTCTGAGGCACTCGCGATGAAGCTCCGACCCAAGATGGACGTAGGCTAGAATCTTCCCGGTATGTGCACCTAGCAGTGCGACATAGATTATTAGAAATGGGTTAAGAGGCTGAAACTATGGGCCAAGCAGTGTTTAAAAGAATACAGTGTCCGTGTAATTATTTCAGGTAAAGCTAGCCATGTGGGCGGCCGGGGTGCTGGGATCGCAGCCCCGCCGCTCCTATTTTAACAAAACTAAGTCTTTAAAGAGACAATAAAACTAATAAAAAAGAGTACAGACACTCATAGATTGAAAGAGTAAAGATAATAAAATAACTATTAAAAAGTAATATAGTAAAAAAGCCACATAAAGATGTAATATACACAGAGAGTCTGGATTATGTATATTATTGTGTTTTCTTTGAATTTCTTGATGGCTGAAAAGCATTTGATTCTGGGGGCTGCTGAGCTAAACCAATACATATATTTTAAATAGATCTTGACTTAAAAATTTGAGTTTAAGGATATGTTACTTTGGAAAAGAGGTTCTGTTTTTGTTTCCATGGAAGATGAGAACCTATGGATTTCTTCTAGGCCAATGTGATTTGATGGAACAAGATTCCCTGAAAGGTCTCCATGAACCCTAAAAATACTTTGTTCAACAAACAACAGGAAGCAGTTTGGAGAAAAACTATCCCTAAATTCCCCAAATTGTTTATAAATGTTTGTTTCATCTAAAGAGGGGTATGATATAGAAATGAATACTTTACATAGGTATGGACGTTGGTTTATTGATACAAATTTAAGGTCAATTTTGTTATATATATACACATTTGTATATATATATATATACACATATCTACTCTTGTTGGGTATTATGTTTATATAGTTCATATCAAGTGTAATGTGAAAATTAATAATCATTTATAATAGTCAAACTTGTAGTTGTGCTAGTTAGGTTTTCTAGATATACAGAGATATATTTCAGCTAGATAGATAATCTTCAGCACTTCAAAGACCTACAGAATATGTCATTTAAAATATTTTAAGACCTTAGACTTTTCTTGATAGTAAGACAGTAAGACAGCACCAATTACATTAAGAGGATGATGGGCATTGATGAAGATTCTTACGGAGTTTGCTAGCCATTTGGGCAAGAAACTGCTCTTACTTGGGCTGCTTTATGGTATGCTGTGTGAACTGGACATGCAGGACCCACAAAAAAGTTACTACTGAACTTTCCAAAAATGGGATGGTTCTTCAGAGTTCCTGCTTCACAGAAGAAACTGCCATACATTCTGCAGGATATGGAAGAAAGCAACTGATGAACTTTGCCATTACAAACAGAACAGAACAGATCAGATCTTCATATTTCCTGTTTCATGGAAAAGTCTGCTGGATACTATGGGCCTGTAGGCTGAAGATGGATGCCCCAATGTTACAGAAGAACATTGGGTGACTGTCTAGGCAGCAAGATGTCTCTGTCAATTATGCAGTTTTGGAACTTGCTTACAATGTACTTCCTGTTTACTTAGATAATATTATATCCTTCTTGGGGTCTTTGAAGAGTTGAAGACAGATAATTATATTTTTCCTTAGTTATAATAAAAGATAAATTAGATAAAAACTTTAGACTCACAAAGAAATATTATAACTGTAATTCTTGCTTGATAGCTGTTTTGTTATATGTAATTTTATTATGTTAAAGTTAAAGCCTTCTTTTTATTTAGACAGAAAAGGGAAGATGATGTGTTTTATTACCATTGGTTAACAAAGAAGCTGTTTTAACCAATGGCTTAGCAGAGTAAAGCCAGGCAGGAAATCTGAACATAGATATATAGAAAGAGTAGGGAGAGTCAAGGAGACACCATGTAGCTGCAAAAAGAGACAGATGCCAGAAACTTTCCAGTAATCCATTGTTTCTTGGCAATGCACAGACTAATCGAAATGGGTTAATTTAAAATGTAAGAGTTAGTTAATAAGAAGCCTGAACTAGGGGCTGGAGAGATGGCTCAGAGGTTAAGAGCATTGCCTGCGCTTCCGAAGGTCCTGAGTTCAATTCCCAGCAATCACATGGTGGCTCACAACCATCTGTAATGGGGGTCTGGTGCCCTCTTCTGGCCTGAAGGCATACAGACAGAATATTGTATACATAGTAAATAAATAAATATTAAAAAAAATAAAATAAATAAAAGATCATTCTCCTGAATATTATAATCTTGGTTGAAAGTCATTTGCTTCTAGTGAAATACAGTAGTCCATGTTTCCCTGCCTTTTAGGATTGCTGAGAAGTCTGATAGCCTTTATAGATGAGTTGACATTTTTCTTCTGCAGGTTTTCATATTGTTTCTTTGTTATGTACTTTTGGCATTTTTGCTATAATATGTCCTGCAGAGGTTCTTCTCTGGTCATGTCTATTTGGGCTTCTAATGCCTCATGGGTTTGATGTCAGTCCCTTTCTCTATGTTGGAATTTCCTGCTATGATTACATCAGATCATCTATATCTTTATTGTTTATTCCTGTTCCATCTTCTATGATTCTTCAGTTTGGTTTCATGAGTATCTCTCAGTGTTCTTGGACTCACTAAGGCAGCATTATGGTTCATAAAACAAAAAAAATGAAAAAACTAATGGAGGATGTGCCATGAAGTAAAAATTACTTAGTGCAATATGGAAATAGTAGAAGGACAAACTAAGGAACGAACTCATGGAGGGGGAGAACCAGAGGAGAAGCCAAAGTTAAGCAAAGGGAAAAAGGAGAGAAGAATGTTATTCAGCTGAAGGGGTTAAGGAAAGTAAGAAGTAAAAATGAAAGAGTAAACAGAAGTTCCAATAACGTAGATGTTCAAAATAAAACTAGATGAATGTGAAAGGAGGAATAAATAGAAACATGAGAATATTTTCTTTAAAAAGACAGAGCTATAAATAGAAGCATGAGAATATTTTTTAAAGGCCAAGCTGAAATACTGTCAGAAGTGCATTACAGAAGGAAAGGAGGAAGCATAGGTCAGGAAATGAGGGGAAGGCACCAGGAGGAAACAGATTGCCCAACACTGACAAAAATTCATAAACAAAATTGAATGGATGAATTTAAGGGACTAACAAGCAAAATCATCACTATAAACACAATCAAATAAAAGTACCGGTAACAGTGTACACCCTGGGCTGGCAGGAGTATAGGAAGTCAACAGTGCACTAAGGCCAGCCCAGGCAGAGCACCTGTCTTCGTACTTCCAAGGCTTCTGAATTATCAGTTGCTTGGCTGGAGGGATGCAGATGAGGAGGTCAAGTATACTCAGGATGCAGAGTTTCTGAACTGTACAGCACTGACCCTCGGGTATGCTATCCTTATAGGCTGATGTAACTACCTCAGGCTCAGACCTATCAAACTCCAGGACTCTTCTCAGTTAGTAAGCTTGATAAGCTTGCTCCAGACTGCAGATAGTGTCCTGGCTGCCTACTACTGAAATAACCACACAGAAATTGTATTAATTAAGTCACTGCTTGGCCCATTAGCTCTAACTTCTTTTTGGCTAACTATTACATCTTTATTTAACCCATTTCTATTAATCTTTGTATCACCACAAGGTTGTGGCCTATCAGCAAAGTTCCAACATGTCTACCTCTGGCAGCGGTGGATCCATGGCATCCCTTGACTCCGCCTTTCTTTCTCCCAGCTTTCGGTCCAGTCCTCCCTGCCTCCCTAACTTCTGCCCTATGAACAGGCCAAGGTAGTTTCTTTATTCATTAATGATAATCACAGCACACAGAGGGGACTCCCACATCATGTATGCTTTGTCCTGCCTGAGCTGGCCCTCCTGCAATCAGGGATTTATCTTGTCAGCATCCATCCCTCCTATTTCCTATAGCCCCTGTCCTGAGCTTTCCCTCACCCTGGCGCTGTGGCAAAGCCAAATGAAGCTCCCTGATTTGTGCTTGTTCCCTCTTCTCAGGCTCCCAAAGTAGCTCAAAGAGTAAGAGCAAGAATTCTCTCAAAATGACAGCTGGTTTCTGCCATCCAAGGCAGCAGGGCAGCACAATGGGATTTCTCTTATTATTGACCTATCTCATTTAGCAGATTCATGGGCTCATCAAACTGGCAACTAGATTTGAGGCCTCTGAATGCTGTGGCCTCATCCTAAATGGTTGTCTCTTGCTTTGTTTACAGTTTTGACTTGGCTTCCAATTCTTCTCACTCTGCCATTGCTGAATATGTGAAAGCACTGGCCTGAGCCCTCAGCTCTGCAGGGTGTGAGAACACACTGCAAAACTAAAGGTGGCCAACAGAGGCTGTTAATGAGCGCAAGACAGAAGCAACCAAAGGGAAGGCAGTTCTCCAATGTAGCAGTAAAGCAAGGGCAGTCAAGAGTTCACAAGGTCAAGTGAGCCTCTCCCTCCTGAGATGGGCGGTCTCCAATGGTCGAAATCCTATAAAGGTGTTGCTCTAATATTGGTTCTCAACCTGTAGGTCATGACCCCTTGTGGGGGGTGTCCAATGACTCTTTCAACAGGTAGGGATCACCTAAGTCCGCCAGAAAACAGATATTTACAATAGGATTCATAACAGTAGCAAAATTATAGTTATGAAGTAGCAGAAAGAATAATCTTACGGTTGGGGGTCACTACAGCATGAGGAACTGTATTAAAGGGTTGCAGCATAAGCAGGTTAAGAACCACTGGTCTAAACCTTCAGGATGATGTTAACAATAATACGGATTTGTGGTAAGAATGAAGTAACGTAAGCCATGGAATATTCCAGCACATTGTCTGCAACATTGATAGAGCCCATGAACTCTTGAGTTTCTTGCACATGTCCAGTACAGATGTTTGGTTGCTTCCAGAAGCCCCCAAGCATCGGCTTCTGATTAGAAGTGGTAAGCACTATGAGGCCCAATAGAGTCTTTCAAATCATTAATTTGTCTAATTCTTAAAGATGATGCATAGGATTCAAATTTCTGTGAGAACCTGACAATATTTAACAATAGAATCGATAAATCATATATCTTTGGGAGAGCCTAGGACACTTAGCCACCAAGTACAGGCACATAGCTATTGGATACTTTGATTGGTTAATATTGGTGTTTGAGAAGTAGTTACATGTTTCACATATGGTTAAAAAGTTCTCTGTAGACATCCTTTCCCACTTAGAGCGTGTTTGTTTGTGTTTCACAGGTGTAGGCAGCAGGGTCGTTTGAGTTAGCCTTTTAAGTGAGTGTTTAATGGAGTTGAGTAATTGCTTGCAGCTGCACGTATTGAAGAGGTTTATTTTTCTTTTGGTAGGGAGACAAGATAATTTGCCAGACAACTTTGGAAAGTCTTGGTTGTCCCTGTGTACTTGAGGATGCCTTGGCCCTGTTGAATTGCATAGATGCCTCCTCCCCTCTGTTTACTCCTCATAGGGCATCCTGTTCCTTGGGGTTAAGCAGTCAGGCTTATCTTTGGAAGAGCTTTACCCACTTCAATTAAAAAAGGGGAACAGTACAGTGATTTGGCATGAAGATAAACATGATAGATTTTCTAGGGACGAAGATGGAAATTTAAGCATCTGGGCAGGTCCACCTGAACAGCTGAACGTCTTTAAACAAAGAGGTATTGGGAAGTAATGGATGTAGTTTGAGAGTACAGGTGTGGTTCTAACGAATGATGGGACGAGTCACTGGGGCTCATATATTTGGGATGCACTTATGAAGCAGAATGTGTCAGAACATGTCAGATGGGGGCGGGGAAACACGAATCAAATAATCCAACACTAGCTCCAAATAGGGTATACTAAGGTTTTTCTTTATTAAAAGGGAAACTCCCAGAAACAGAAATTGGGGTTCAACATCCAGGTGTGAGTGCAGGAAGAGAGGGGCAAGCAGGAGAGACCACAACTGCTTGGTACCCAAAGTTACACCTTAATCTCATCCAGCCTCTCAAAGGCCATTGGCTGAAGTAGATTCCCCATCACCTCCTCCTTTTGTCTAAATAAGAGAGTTCCAAACCCAATACAAAACGATATACAATAAGAACAGATATCAAGTATAAAAATTAGAATTAGAACCAGCATAAACCATACTAAGCAAGGAACATATGCTAAATGTTTCAATAATCATTCTATCCTAAGGAGTCTAAATCTTGTATTAAAAATGGCTTGGCTAAGTCATAAGAGGAAAGTAACTATGACTATCTAATCTTCAAACCCATTGAAGACCTGAGAAGGGAGATAATATTACTTGAGTAGGCAGGAAGTGCAATCAAGCAGCTTCCAAAATGTGCAGTAGAAGACAGAGACAACTGGCTACCTGAGTAATCACCTGTAGTCTCAGTCACAATGTTGGAGCAACCGACTTTGGCTAAGGCCTAGAGTAACTGACAGACTATTTTCAGAGGCAGAAAGATTTTCAAAACTGTCTTACCTTGTCTTGGCAAGGTTTGGAAGTCTTTTTCTTGTATCCTGTTTGTCTGGTCTGGACACTGTGCATTGTGTCAGTGATCAAGGCATGGGCAGTTCCTTGCCCAAAGGCCAGTTTTGCCAAGAAGAAAACAAGCTCCAAGTGCAGTGTCTTTGGTGCTCAAAATTCTCTCAGGAATAGATGCGTGCTGCCAGGAGCAATCGTGTCTCACGTCACCAGAACCCTAAGTTATTTAAATGCCATGTTCTACGGTTTCTTGAAGCAGTTGAAGATTAGCTATGTATGCAGAATACAATCTCTTTGTATCTAAAGAACCTGATTAGTCTAATTATAAGTATGACAAGCATAGGTGACTATTGACCTATAATACTTAATACCTGTATAACTTTAATACTAACACTTCATATTAGAATACTAAACAATCTCTAAATGACTGCACAACAAACGAGGACAAGGAACTCAAAATGTAAACAATATATAAGTATTTTGATCAGAGGTAGAAATATATAATGCAATATGCTAAATATATCCTAAAATTGTATCAATATACAAAATGTCTTAAACAGAGGTAGAAACATGCATGCATACAATCTGACAAAATAGCTTTACATAGGTGTAAACAGAAATAGGAGCATATTTAATATAAAAAATATAATTTGAACTTGTATCATTATACAGGTATCTATACCAATGTAAATTGTCTATATATAAATAATAGCTCACAAGCATTCACTCTATTATGATGAAACAGAATGCGTCAGATGGGGGAAATACGAAATAAATAATCCCACACTAGCTCCAAATAGAGCATACTTACATTTTGCTTTATTAAAAGAGAAAACTCACGGAACAGGAGCAGAGGTCCAAAATCCAGGCTTGGACCACAGGAAGAGGGCAAACAGGCAGGACCTTGGCTTTTCGGTACGCAAAGCCACGCCTCAACCTGGTCCAGCCTCTCAAAGGCCATGGGTTGAAGGAGGTTCCCTATAACATTTAGCTAACCTTTTCAGATTTCATTGAAAAATCCCCCCAAACAAACAAACCCCCACAAAACTAATTCTATTGTTGTCTGGGATGCAAAACAAGCATGCACCTTGGAATGTAGCAATGACATGGATGCCACAGGAAGACTGGAGAGGGATTCTTTCTGATAGTGCGATGGAATCATGGCAGAGCTGGAACTCTCCCAACTGTGTAGTTGTATTTGGTGCCAGTTTCCTCTGTGACATGGCAGAATCAGAGATGTCTCTGGAGCAGAGAATGACAATGTGGCTCCTTTGACATGATCAACCTCAGCCTTGATTTCATCCGAAGACCGGTTTTTCAAGTGTCAGGATCCACTTGCCCAGAGGGCAGAGGTACTTACAGATAGATCTGTGTGAGGAACAGGCAGATGTAATGGGGGTCAGATACAAGTGCCCCCGGTTGAGTCTTAGCCAAGTCACTCAGTTTTGTGATGTCTTTGTTACATATTCTAGAAATACAGTTGGAAAATACCCATATCATAAACGTTGAAAATAATATACACAATCCCTGGCATATAATAGGAATAAGAATCGGGCTTAGAAAAGCAATATAGCAGAGTATTTTATAGGTTTTCTATAAATTATTTCTATTATTAGGTATAAATTGAAAGCAGTTCACTCATGCCCAGGAACATCAATGGTAGGTAAAATGTCATTTGGAAAATATGAAAAATGTAAATTTTGGCAGCTTGCACTTACAAATTTTATTACTGAGATGTGTGGTTAAAGGTAAAATTTTCTTATACTTTGTTATTTTAGCAAACTCTTGAATTAATAACTAAGTTATATTCTAAGCAGTGTTCACAATACCTTATGTGGGTTTTCTCAACTCACCTTACAAATATTACCCAAAAATATGGGAAGCAGGGGAAGGTTAAGGTCATAGCTTGTGTGTGGTCCAGTGAGAATTTGAACACAAGCAAACTAAATCAGATGTAATCCTCAACCACTTTGCCACGTCCTTCCTTAAGTGGCATCTGGGAATTCCCAGTATGTCAGGGGAAATATGAACTTCGGGTATATGTTTGAATCTGACTTACTCTTAACACTGCAAGTCAGACTGACCAAGTTTGAAACACTACGAAAGTGAATCACTACCTCAGAGTGGAAAAAAAGTAGGGCAAAATCAACACTCAGTGATTGTTGTTTCAAAATGCTAGCCCTTGGTACAAAGGAATAGATGGCCATTAAGAAGAAATGCCTCACGCTTCCACAAATAACTAGAGGCAACTAAGGAATGCTGAGATCGGGGTGAAAGAGTCTTTCCCATGGACGATAAACCAACAGTTTATCCAGTACCACAGGGTCAGCCTTGAACACACACACATAAGTAACCCTACAGACTGAGCAGGTTAAATTTAGGAATACATAGGTATATACATATATGATGAAAAAGGGGCATGAGCTTGAAAGAGAGCAAGGAAGGGTTTGGAGAGAGATGCTGTATTAATAGCAATGACAATAACCACAATATAATAATAATAATGTTAATGTAATGGAACTTTTGTGAAGTTGCTTTTTAAATTTTTTTAAATTTTTATTACTTTATAAATAATAGGAATCAAAATTTCCACTTCCTCCCCTCCTCCCATTTCCCTCCTGTTCCCCCTCCCCCTCCTCCTCCCCCTTCAGTCCTAAGAGAGAAGTCCAAGTCCCTCCCCCTCTACATCCAGGCTCAGGAAGGTGTGCATCCAAATAGACTAAGATCCCAAAAAGCCAGTACATGCAGTAGAGACAAATCCCAGTGCCATTATCATTGGCTTCTCAGTCTGCCCCAATAGTCAGCCACATTCACAGGGTCCAGGTTGATCCCATGCTCCTTCAGTCCCAGTCCAGCTGGCTTTGGTGAGCTCCCATTAGGTCAGGCACACTGTCTCAGTGGGTGGACCAACCCCTCGTGGTCCTGACTTCCTTGGTAATATTCTCCCCTCTTCTGTTCTTCAGCTGGACCTTGGGAGCTCAGTCCAGTGCGCCCATGTGGGTCTCTGTCTCTATCTCCATCTGTCGCAGGACGAAGGTTCTATGGTGATATTGGAGATCATAGTCATTAGTGTGACTATGGGACAAGGCCAGTTCAGGCACCCTCTCCTCCACTGCCCAGGGTCCTAGCTGGGGACATCCCTGTGGACATCTGGGAACCCCTCTAGAGTCAAACCTCTTGCCAACCCCACAATGCCTCCCTTAATTAAGATATCTTCTTCCTGCTCCCATATCTGTCCTTCCTCCATCTCAACCCGCTTTTGAAGAGTACTATGGAGTAGGACACGAGCAAAGTCAGGTATTTGTCCTAGCCACTAGAGGGCAGTGTTGGCATTGGAATAACGGAGGATTCCCCGGCTTTACACTGAAACCCAAGCTTCCTCTGACAAGCAGACTATTGTCAAATTACGATATAGAAAAATGTTTTGACGCAGTGGTTTTATATCACAGGAGATAATACGGTATCAGAATTGGACCCTTCTGTGTTCCTGACAACATGCATCTTGAAGGGAGTTCTTAAGTCCCCTTCCCTGGGACTGTGGAATGGCTGCCGGAGGCCCCAAACCAACCCACATTTGGAGAATTGAAACAGATTCTTGCTTTTTTCCTTGAGTTCCTGCTTCACCTTCCAGTTGCAAATTGTAAGCACCTGAAGTTTCCCAGCGCAATCATATTTCCTTTTGCTTCACGCTACCACCATGGCCACCACACAGTCTGGCTGGCTGTTCACTTGACAGGTCTCTGGAGCACTTTCTGTAGAGGTCACCTTGGTTATCTTTGTTCTGACCCTGTGGGGCACCCGGGAGTGTTGTCCTCTTGCCCTTCAACGTTTACACTCACCCACTTTGCCTGGGAAGCTGGGGCAGGCCTGCAGCAGCTGCAACCACTCAACTGGTCCAGTGCTCAGCAGGATTAGCTAGCTAGGTGAACTGTTTTCCTTCTGGGGCCCTTCATCCACCTGGATGCTCCTAGCAATATCCTCCCAGACCGTCAGACTAGAGCAGTGTCCAGGAAATGATATTTAAGAACATCCCAAGAGAGAAATATTTTTGTTTAGATTTTTTTATCCATGGCATCTTATGAAAAATGTAATGTTACTTTGTTTTTAATCTTGAGGTTGTGTTTCTCAAAAGAATTGCTTGTCCGGCAGCTGAAGGAAACCCTGAGGAGGAATTTCATGGATCCTCTACCCAGCTCATTACAACAGCAGCATCTTGCGCAACTGACGGGTGCTGACGGGGATCCCGCCTGCGGTCCTTGGGAGCAATCCCACCTCTTTCCTTCTTTGTCCCCTTCCTTGCCTTTGGAAAGCTATTCCTCTGTTCACTGCTTGTAATCACATTGGCGATTCAGTAACAGCAGCTGAGTAGAGCTGCATGGAATGCAACTTTGGGGACTGGTGTTTGTGCAGTTACCATGTTCCTCTGATATTTATCTCTAGCTTATGATGCTTATTGTTTATTCCTTTTTATTGCTAGGCAATATTTCATGGTGTGGATTTACTAGGGTTTAGTTGTCCCTTCTTGAAGGAATTCTGGGTTATTTCCAGACTGGCAAATTACAAAACTAGCTGCTATGGATGAAGACTTATGCCCAGATGCTTGTGTGGAATGGGTTTTCATTGCTATGGAATAAAGCCCATGAAGGGAGTGTCTGCGTTCTATGCTCATGTTTAGGTTTTAGCAAACCCTGGCAAACTATCATCTCGGCAGACTACACCCCATCCTGTGATTTCACAAGCAAAAATGTGGCTGAACCAGTTTCTGTGTTCTCAATAAGATTTGGTGTTTGTGTTGCCTTCATTTTTTTACTTTAACTATTCGGATAATTGTGAGGTAAAATAATTTGTCGTTTTATTTGAATTCTCTTATATATATGTATATGTATATATATGAGGAACACTATTTTCAGCATGTTTGACAACTTTCTGTATTTTTTTTAGAAAAAGGATCTCTTCATATTTTATCCATTTTTAATTGGATTAAAAGTACAATTATAATTTTACTATACATTTTAAAAATTATTCATTCTTATTTTGTTTTACTTAACTATTTAAAAAACTTGGAGATAACTGCATCATATAACCTAACTGAAAAGACCCAAAGACTATATTGAAAGTTCTTGGTATATTCTAGATAGCAATCCTTTGCCAAATATGTGACTGGTAAATATTTTCTCCAGCTTGTCACTTGTTTTGGTAGTGAACCCCTCTAGAATCAAGCCTCTTGCCAAATATGTGACAAATAGGGCCTTTCATGGAAGGTTTGGAATTGTGTGGGAAGCCTACATAACTGACTTCCTTGCTGTGAATTGTGCTCTTGGTAGAGATACTAAAGACTCTTGGCTCAGCTCAGGCCCTGAAGCTTTTCTCAGATATCTTTTCCTGAAATGTTTGCTGTAGAAGGAGGGTCCGCTTGTTCATCCTGGCCACCCAGCTAGCTTAGACCTGAAATAATCACACAGAAATTGTATTAATTAAAATCACTGCTAGGCCCATTAGCACTCGCTTCTTATTGGCTAACTCTTACATCTTAATTTAACCCATCTCCATTAGTCTGTGTATTGCCACGTGGCAGTGGCTTACCAGCAAAATTTTGGCATGTCTGACTCTGGTGGTGGCTTAATGGTGTCTCTCTGACTCTGCCTTCCTACTCCCATGCTATAGGCCAAACCAGTTCTTTATTCATTAACCAATAAAAGAAACACACAGACAGAAGGACCTCCCACACCATATCCCCTTTTCTGTTTAAACAAAAAGGAAGGCTTTAACATAGTAAAATTACATATAATAAAACAGGTATCAAACAAGAATTGCAGTTACAATATTTATATCTACTACTTTATCTTTATCATAATTAACAAAACTATATTTACTTTCTATCTACTCTTCAACTCCATCAAAGACTCCAGAAGGATATAATATTACCTAAGTAAACAGTAAGTTCATTGTAAGCAACTTTCAAATCTTTAGAATTGACAGAGACATCTCGCTGCCTGGAATGTCACCCAAAGTTTTTCTGTACCATTTGGGGCATCCATCTTTAGTCTATAGGCCCATCAAACTTTTCAATGAAGCAGGAAAAGGTCTGGCTATATTGGCAGTTTGCCAGTCACTTTTTTCTGTATCCTGCAGAATGTCTAGCAGACTCTTTCATGAAGCAGGAACCCTAAAGGATTGTCTCACCCTTAGGAAAGTTTAGCAGTCATTTTTCTGTGGATTCTGCATGTCCAGTTCAACTAAAAAACTCCATAAGGAGCCTCTTCGATGCCCATCTTTCTCTTGAAGTGCTGCCAGGAGCAGATGTGTCTCACTATCATAAAAAAGCTTAAGTTCTTTTTTTGTAATTAATTTATTTATTTATTAAAGATTTCTGTCTCTTCCCCAGCCGCCTCCCATTTCCTTCCCGATTAAGTCCCCGTCCCCGTCAGCCCAAAGAGCAATCAGGGTTCCCTGCCCTGTGGGAAGTCCAAGGACCACCCACCCCATCCAGGTCTAGTAAGGTGAGCATCCAAACTGCCTAGGCTCCCACAAAGCCAATACGTGCAGTAGGATCAAAACCCATTGCCATTGTCTTGAGTTCTCAGTAGTCCTCCTTGTCCACTATGTTCAGCGAGACCAGTTTTAAAAGCTTAAGTTCTTAAGCATTTTAAGCGCCATATTCTGAAGGTCTCTGAAAGAGTTGATGAATACCTATCTTAAATATATCTCTGTATATCTAGAAAACTAACTAACATGACTACAAGCTTGACTTTTGTAGATGATTATCTATTCACCTATATTTCTTAATTATACATTATATTTTTAAATGAGCCACACAATCACAATACCTTAATCAAGAGCAAAGATATATATATATATATAACAAAATTTACCTTAAATTTGTATCAATAAACCAAGATCAGTACCAATGCAAATCTCCATAGCCTATTCCCCTTTAAATATAAAAAAATCATTTATAGACAATATTTGGGAATATGGGCCTATGCCCATATTCTCCAAACTGATTTCTTCTGTTTACTGGGTGAAGTATTTTCTTTGTGGGGGTATTTACAGCAAACTTTTAGGGGGTCTTGTTCCATCAAACCATATTGGACTAGAAGCAATCCACAGGTTCTTATCTTCTGTAAAAACAAAAGAAGAACCCCCTTTCCAAAGCAACATATCCTTAGACTAAAATTCTAAAATAAAAATACCTTTATAATATACATGTTGGTTTAGCTTAGCAGCACATACAACAAAATGTTTCTCTATAGTTAGCTCCTTCACAGTCAAAAAATTTAAAAATAGCACAATAATATACATAATCCAGACTCTCTGTGAATTTTCCATTTTTACATGTCTAATTTTTTTCTCCTTTTCATCTATGATTATTTATACTCGTCTCTTTAAAGACTTTATCCTTTTTTTAAAAAAAGCATTAACTTTATTTTATGATTCTCTATACTCTTTTTCTTCTCTCTTTCCTCATCTAGATTTGTCTTTATTACATATCTATAATTATTTTCTGACCAGAAGTACTTCTTAAGCTAAGCGCTTAAGAATCTAAACTGCAACATTACTAGGGTACATATGGTACTTCTGCTTGCCATACCCATTCCAACATGGTGGAGCTGCTCACTGCTTCTGAGAGCCACATACACTGACCCACTTCCAGGCACACAACTGGTCCAAGTTGCCATTAAGCAAACTGCAACAGTCTGCTCACAAACTCCATCCATGGCCAGACCTCCTGCCTGAAAGAGTCAGATTTTGTGCTGGAGTATGACCCAGAAAGCCACCATTTCAAAGGGGTGTGGCTTTTTTCTTTTGCTACAGCTGAATCAGGAAAATCTCTCTAAAAGGAGCTGTGGCACACTGCCAGCAAACAGCAAGAAGCTCTGTTAAACTCTGTATTTTGTGTCTAGAATTAATTTTTAAGCTTTCTCAGGTTTTTCTCGGATTTAGTCCACCACATTGGGGGCCAATTTGTTGCATGTATTAATTACCTGTGATCTATTCTGAGCCGACTTTAAATTTTTTTGCTGTGAGGTTTAAAAGTTTTTATTTATTCCTAAGGGTGGTTAATTGTAACAAAACACTTTGTTGAAAGGGCCGTTCCTTATTACATTTTTCTGGAAAGAGATCACACAGGCCTATTATTAGAGTCTACTCAAATGTTCTGTATTGAATTTCATTTTCCTGTGTTTCTGTCTTTCTTCCAATACTGCATGCTTCTGGTATGGTAATCATTTTGAAATCAGATTGAGTCCCTTTGACTTCATTAGTTTACTGATTGTTTTGCTGTTGTAATCATTTTTGCCTTTTCACACAAAATTTAGAATGTCTATATATAAAAAATGTATTACCAGGACTTTGACATTTTTATCTACCTGCGTGACACCTGGAGGTTGCTGTAGGAAATCCTTCAGCCAGTAGCCTTTAAGTTACCTGCCCACTTGGGCGTGGCCTCTTATACTATAAGTGCTGATGTAAAATGCACACCATTCTCTCTTCCTGCTGCTGGATTCAGTTGCTGCTTTCCCATTTGAGCAGAGGACTGTGCTCTGTGAGTCTACCCCTAAATAAATAACCCTTTCTTGTACTCAATTTTGAGCTAGTATGGGATTTCTTTTTAGCATCCATCTTCAGAGGGCAAGCCAACAGAGAAGTCAAAACTCTCTAGAAGGAATTGCAGGGTCAGGCTGACCATGTGTCTGTCCTGTGATCACTCACCAACATGTCCCTGGGTGCTGCTTGCTCACTTCCTAGCTCTTCCACAGAATGGCTACCTACATTGCTCCTGACTTTTTACTGCCACATTGACTGATA